>VDFB02252616.1:53676126-53881725 GCA_007258455.2 Sequoia sempervirens
GCTGGGATAATGAATAAGAGAGGTAACCCTCGATCTCCTCAACAAAATAATAATTATCAATATAAGCAAGAGAACACATATAGGAATGAAAGCCCAAGGCCAAGGTTGCATGACATGCCCTATAATATAAACTAGAAGGATGGAAAACCTGTAACAGATAGGCCTGGAAGTAAAGAAACTCTTGATCCATTGAAGAAGAAGGGAACATATATGGTGAATATTAATTATTTTTGTGAAGTTTGTGATAAACCACACTCCCCTGATTATTGTGTAGTAGCTCAAAGAATGCAGAAAGGAGTGTTAATGGGAGATGATGGAGAAGATCACATGATCTGTTTAACTTCAAATGCTTCTCACCATGTTGAGGAGAGGTACTCATCTTCGGAGGAGGAAAGTTATGAGTATGATGTTGTAGAAAAAAGGTACAATGTTCATATGGCTGAGCAACATATTTTTTCTGATTCTGAGGATGATTATGTAGAACCACAATTTATTGAGGTGCCTTCTTATAATAATGTGAGGAGACTTACTGAGGAACAGATAGAAAGATTGATTGATGTTGTAGTAGAAGAAGCCAAGAGTAATTACTGGTTGAGGAACAGCACAGTAAATGAGAAGGAAGGTGTCCCTACGGGTATTTTTATGAAATATCATAAAGTTGTACAAGGAGTTTCAAAGAAAATTGAAAACAAACAATGTGAAGAAAGCAAACAGAATCCTGTCCAAAAGGATGCAGTAAAAAAGATACATAAAGAAATTCAAAAAAATGATCAGTCAGGTAGAGGATAAAAATAAATAAACAAAGGAGATACATTAGAACAAAAGAAAATGATTAAGGAAAAAGGTTCTTCTCTTGATTTCTCTCAAGCATTGTCTCAGGTAAAGATGTCTATCCCACTTCTAGAAATGATGAAAATTAAGGAGTACAGGGACAGGGCAATGCAATTGATAACAAATGAGAGTGAAAAACATGTAAGTATTGAAAACAAAAAGGTTGCTAAAAATAAGCAGAATAAAGTAAACATCCCAGAAATTTGTTTGAGTAATGTATTGACAAGTCCGCCATAGGTTGATCCTTTCTTTATTACATTACTCATAAATAATAAATTATTGAGGAATTGTATGATAGATTCTAGTGCCGCCATGAATATTATGCCAGTAGGAGTGATGAAACAACTAGGCATGGGGGTGGATACATATGAAGGAAAATGTTATGCAATGGATAACCGACCTATTCCTATGGTGGGTATAATGAAAGATGTATAAGTCAAGCTAGCTCCTTATCCTCAAGTATCTTACAATATTGATATAACAGTGATAGACACCCCTCCTCAATTCGGTATGCTTTTATCAAGGCAATGGATGGTGACTATTGGTGGAAATGTCCAGTTCAATCTGTCTTATGCAACCATTCCTGTGAATGGCCAAGAAGTGAAACTGTACAAGGAGCCAAGGATGAATCAGCTCATTGATTGTGTGCCACAAGACCAAATAAACTATTTTTGTGATGTTGATTTTGGGAGTTTCAAAATAGAACCAGCACAGCCATAATTGACTAATAGTGATCCTATGGAGAAGCATGTTGCACGGAACCACAATGGTGTGTGGAAGATGTATTTTGATGGAGCCTGCAGCCAAGAAGGCAGTGGAGCTGGGATAGTATTTGTTTCACCTGAACGTAATACATTTAAGTATTCATTCCTGTTAACCTTTGAATGCACAAATAATGTGGTAGAGTATGAAGCTCTGTTAACTGGATTCAATATAGCGGTGAAGCATAAAATAAAGTTGTTGGCTATTCTACAGGAGATTGGAGTTAGTTGTATCCCTACAGTAAATTGATATACATCAAAACACCGAAGATAAGTAATACAAAAATATTTGTGGCAGGATACAGGTAGGTTTCTTTATGCCTTCTTGATTGAGTGGGTAGATGGGATGAAGAATATAATGAGCAGATTTTCTAGCTAATGTAGCATTGTGAAGAGATGATGTTACATTGGCAGTGTCACAAAGTGAATTCAAAACAAAGGCATGTTGTACCTAATAATGTATATAGTTGGAAAGTTTTAATGATGACAGATCTTTTGAAATTCCTCCTTTGCATATAGACAGGTATGAAGCCAAGAGATGGAGCTTCAATGCCTTTGTAGAAAGAGTTGATGGAAAGAGCGATGTTGGAAAAGGAAATCTTATTCTCAAAACAAAATAAGATTTCTAAAGGCTTAATTAAATTAGAGATGGTATATGATGGAAGTGGTCGGTCTTTAATGAAACAACACCAGGTTGGAAGGGATATTGAAGAAATTAATTTCAGGAACTGAGATGGCACCAAAAAGGTGTACATAGGTAAAAGATAAGTCTACAATTAGAAAATCTTTGATAGAATTGTTGAGAAAGTATAAACATGTGTTTGCTTGGTCTTGCTGAGAATCACGAGAAAGCATATAAGAGAAAGTTGTTTCAGCATGAAACACCATTGAGAAAACTAGATGTTAAACCATTCAGACAAAAGCAAAGGCCTATAAATCCAACTCTAGAACCCAAAATGCAGGAGGAATTGGCAAAGCTCAGAGATGGTGGAATTATTAAGCCAATTAGACATTCAACATGGGTGTCAAATCTGGTCCCTGTCAGAAAGAAAAATGGAGACATTAGATTATGTGTAGATTTTAGAAATCTAAACATAGCCTCCCTTAAAGACAATTATCCTTTGCCTAATATGGAGGCCATATTGCATAAAGTGACAGGCTGCGAGTTGTTGTCCATGATGGATGGATTTTCAGGGTATAATCAGGTCAAGGTTAAAGAGTCTGAGCAATACAAAAATGCATTCA
The DNA here is from genome assembly GCA_007258455.2 of Sequoia sempervirens. Lineage (NCBI taxonomy): Eukaryota > Viridiplantae > Streptophyta > Pinopsida > Cupressales > Cupressaceae > Sequoia > Sequoia sempervirens. The sequence continues at coordinate 53,678,964 of VDFB02252616.1, forward strand.
CAACTCCTTAGGGGATGTATGTTTATCTGAGAATGCCATTTGGTCTCACTAATGCAGGGGCGACATTTCAAAGAGCCATGGATGTGGCATTTGCTGATTTGATCAATATTCTCATGGTGGTGTATCAGGATGATCTCACTACTTACTCCAAGAAGGCTGAGGATCATGTTCATCATTTGGAAAAGGTGTTTATAAAATCCCTTGAGTATGGTATTAGCTTAAACCCCAAGAAGTGTAATTTTGCTGTCACAGAGGGTAAGCTTTTGGGGCATATTGTTTTAAAGGAAGGGATTAGGATAGACCCTGAAAGGGTGGAAGCTATTGATAAAATCCCTATCCCTAAAACTGTTAAGGTGTTACAGTCATTTTTTGGACAGATTAACTTTGTTAGAATGTTTGTTTCTAACTTTGCTGAGATTATCAAACCTATATCAAAAATGTTAAAGAAATGACAAAAGATAGAATGGACTACAGAAGCCTTGGAAGCTTTTGTATCTATAAAATGAGCCATCAAGGAGGCTCCTGCTCTTAAGTCACCTGACTTTTCAAGACCTTTCCAGATTTTTTCATTTGCCTCAATGCACACTGTTGCAGTTGTTATGCTACAAAAGAATGAAGATGGTCATGAGCAGCCAATATCTTTTTTCAGTAAGTCATTACAGGGTTCTGAACTAAAGTATGATATAATGGAGAAGCAAGCATTTGCGCTAGTGAAAGTTGTAAAATCTTTCAGGCCATATCTTGTTGGAGCAAAGGTAGTTGCTTATGTTCCTCATGTAGCTGTCAAGGATATTCTAACACAGTCTGAAGTAATAGGTAAAAAATGCAAATGGATCAACAAAATCCAAGAATTTGTCCTGGAGATTCAAATTACTAAACTAGTTAGAGGTTAGGGTTTGGCTAAACTAATGGCAGAGGAAAATTTTGAAGCAAATCAGATTTGCAATGTAGAAGGAGAAGATGTAATTGAAAGAATTGAGCATACTCAATGGTATACAGATATCATGCATTATCTTAAACATATGAAGTTTCCAGAAGGATTGAATGATAACCAGAAAAGAACGTTGAAGTTGCAAGCGTCAAAATATGTTTTTACGGATGGAGATTTATTTTGGAAAAATAGGGATGGTGTATTATTATTGTGTCTGGATGAATTTCAAGTTAAACATGTTTTGAGTGAAATGCATGAAGGATTATGTGGAGGACATTACTCAGCAAAGACAACAGTGCATAAAATTCTCAGGGCAAGCTATTATTGGCCTATGATTTTTAATGACTCTTTTGCATATGTGAGAAAATGTGAAGCTTGCCAGAAGTTCTCTAGAAAATTGAAATATCAGGGAGCTTTTCCATTAAGACCTTTGCAGGTTGATGCCCCTTTTCATCAATGGGGAATTGATTCCATTGAAGAAATACAAGAAAAATCAAGTGGTGGACATAGGTGGATATTGGTGGCCATTGATTATTTCACCAAGTGGGTAGAGGCCATCCCAACTAAACAAGCTACAAGTAGGGTGGTGACGCAGTTCTTGATGGATAATATCATTACTAGGTTTGGTACACCAATGAGGCTGATTACTGATAATGGGATGTGTTTTAGATCAGATGAATTCAGAGGCTTCTATAGCTCATATGGTATTACCATTTCATATGTAGCCCCTTATCATCCACAGGCTAATGGACAAGTGGAATCTAGTAATAAGAGTCTTCTGAAGATTATAAGAAGGATGCTAGGTCAAAGCAAGAAGGCTTGGGATTCGAAATTAAGACTGGCTATATGGGCTGATAGAATTACGGTGAAGAAGGAAATTGGGAAGTCCCCATTTGAGTTAGTATATGGAGCACAAGTTAGGATGCCTTTGCATAACTTGTTACCAGTTTATAAGTTTTTTCTTCAGGAGGATTTGGATATTCTTGAACCCATGGAGGAAAGATTGGAGCAGCTAGCTGAATTGGATGAAACAAGGAGAGTGGCTCAAAATAAAAATATAAAGTTGTAGAAGTAGATGAAATATTTATTTGACAAGAAAGCAAAAGATAGGAAGTTTGGAGAAAGTGATCTGGTACTGATGTGGAATGTAAGGTGCTAGGAGAAGGGAAAACATGGGAAGTTTGAAGCCTTATGGCTAGGGCCTTTTGTGGTGGTTGGAAAGAAAGGTGAAGATTCATACTATTTGCAGAATATGGGTGGTGAGGATCAAGAATTGCCTATACATGGGCAATTTCTGAAACATTTTTTCTCTTGAAGTAATGTAGAGGATTAAGGGTTGCCAGTGCATGGACAACTCTTGATGGTCCTCTTTGAAATTCTTTTCCATGCACAATAGTTTAGGAAATAAAAGGAACGGGATTTGCAAGTACATGGACAATCCTAATTTTCCTTCTTTTGTAGTAAATTCTTCCATGTACAGTAGTATAGGGTCTCATTCATTGTCATTTCCATTTGTTCCATCACTTTGAGTATGGTCTGCTCACCCACAAATATGAATCCTTGCAATGATCTTACTATCATTCATCCCTAGATGGAGCCACTGTTAGAATTATAAAATTTTGAAATTTTTACAGTCTATTGCATCCAAGAGTTCCAGCATTGAGTCCTCATCATAAGCATAAAATTATCTCTTTGTATTGCCTTGCTTATTTTTGTCAAGTGATCCATTTGAATCCATCTAGTTCTTCATATTTCATTAAAAGACCCAAATTGGCAAGACATAGTAGAAGTCTCCCCGACCTAATTTTTCACTAATGTATGTTTGTTGCAGACTATCGGTAGGACAATTTTCTTGTTTTGGTGATAAAATGAGTCATTTCGGGGAAGGGAATCATTTTCGGAGTGAAGCCATAGCGAATACCTTGTGTTTTTCCAACCGGTGCATGTGGAAGTATATCGGTCAAGCTAAAAGTATTCAGGAGGAAGTCATAGTGAAGTGGTTTTTTCTTGCCGATAGGCATATAGAAAAAATATATATCGGCATGTGCTGGGGCATCCTTGTAATGTCAAGGTGAATGTAATATGTCATACCGATTAATGCACAAAGGGGTTGTTTTAGCCAGACATATTGGTATCGGCATGAACTCATAACGAAATCATTTTTGTCTTACCGATTGACTTGCAAACAAATATCTCGGTAAGATTAGGTGCATCGGGGAAGGTCTTAGCGAAGGGGCCATTATTTGGCCAAACCAAGTTCAAGGGGAATCAAACATTATCGGTGATAAGCTATAGAGTCTTGCTGAGTTAAAACTTATGCCGATAGAGATGTGCATCACCAGAAAAAGAAGTTTTCCGTATGAGCTTCACCGAGGTTTGAAAGATATAATGACATAATATTTTGGGGTGAGTCTTGCCGAATGGAGTAATATGGAGGAGTGATTTTGGTAAGACATTTGGTGTTGGTATGAGTCTTTCCGAGTTCTCAGAGTCTTGCCGATTGAATTTATTTCATCAGTAGGATTGTTTTCATCAGCGAAGGGGTGATCTTGTCACATCGATTGGAAAATGCTTTGGAGAATGCATATCGATATGGCACTATGAAGTCTATGTGACATCTCCCAAACTTGAAATTGTCACAACGACATGAAAAAAAAAATCGTGAGTCATCAAGTTGGTTCCAGTTGTCGGTATAACTATAGAATGTCTTGGCGAATGGTGAAATAAACGTTGAAAAGGGATTTCACCCCAGATTTGAAATTTTCTCATCGATAGGACAATTGATACGATAGTGCCAGTTTCAAAGGAGGCTTCATTCATGCTTCATTAATGGTGCAATGGGATAAAATAGTAATGACAGTAGTGTTTTAATCCATTCCTCATTTCCAAATTAATTGTTGGTGAATTGGCATGTTGAACAGAGAACCAAGACATTTTTTCAGTCTAAGGAGCTCGAGTAGAATATTGTGAGTAATTACTTTTTTGTTTTTCATATTTTGATTCTGTAAGTTTGAAAATGGAGTCTTCTGGCTCTGGAAAGAGTAAGGGTAGAAAACTCGGTCAGATTATTCAATCGAGGGGAAAGAAACAAAAGACTGATACAGAGCATGAAGGCATTGAACGAAAGTTGAACCAAGATCTTATTGATCATTTACCTAGTTCAGGGCCTAAAGCTAGAAGGTCCGCACAACTTAGGGCAGAAGTTGATAAGCTAGATGATAAATGCAAGTTCATAGGTGATGTCTGCATTGATGTAAGAGGGTATGGGCTTTTCAATTTCCACTACCATAGGAGAAACCATTTTGAGCCAGTTTGTAATCCATGGAAGTTGAATGTAGGGAAATTGGTGTGCCCTAATGTATTTGTTAATGTTGAATTGGTAAAATTGCTTGCTGATCATTATGATACAAAGCATAAAGCTATATGTGATCCTTCTGGAAAACCATAGATACATGTGTCAAAAAAGCAATTGGTGAGGTTTTCAGACTGGAAGGGTTTTGCAGCGAAGAAATTAATTGTGAGGAGTTGCAGAATGAATTTTCAAGAATGGATACAAGTTAGAAGGGTTGGAGGTTACCAATTCATAGGGTCAAATAGGGTAACAAGCCAGAACCTTTGGAAGATGGTGAGGGGCCTCCATATCATGTAGATTTGTTTGAACCCTATATGAAGTACACATATTTTTCTATGTGTCAGGTATTAGGGATGGATGCCCCTGAATTCATGTCAATGGTGCCAATGGTTACCACAGCAAATATTCAATATCACAATTCCAGGCCATTTGATTATGCTTCGTACATTTCTAAGGAGCTTGATTCAGGGTTGATGGCTATAAAGAGTGGAGCCTCTATTGTCCATCTCAGAAATTATTCATTATTGATGCACATGGTGTTATATTTCAGACAGGAGTTAGGGGTATGGCCTCCTGAAATGAGAATTTCTCAAATTGGAAAGGAGGGTGAAGCATTTCCTGTTCAATTGTGGACTACCATTTGGGATAGCAAGTTTGCTGGTTCTATTTTTATTCATTTTGAAGAGGGTTTTGTAAAGACATTGTATAAATTGTATCATTATCCTTGTAATTATTCATTGACTGATGAGATCAAAAGATTCCTTCGGCCTAAAGACTTCAATGGGCCAATTGATCATAACTAGGGAGACTGGTGTTGTTTGGAGGGAGCTACAATAATTAGAGTATATGGATTTGAAGATGCTCCTCTTATTCTGCCAAGGACAGTTCCAAACAGGGTTGCATATTTGGAAATTGTTAGACAGATGGATTACTGCAGTGATGCAATTTAGTTCTTTTGGGAAGTAGGCTTTTATGCCTAGTACTTTCTATTTTGGTGATTTCATTGTATTGGCTAAAGAGGGATATAATTCAATCCTTGACATATTGCTGCATTATAATATGAAAAGAGGACCAACCAGGAAAAACTTTGACCCTGAAGGATATATCAATTCAGCCAAAGAAAGGATTAACTTTGGAGGGTATCGGCATGTACCCTCTCCTTTTGATGATATGATCAGGAATTTGGATGAAGATGAAGTAGAAAGGGTAGTTGAAAGGTATAACCAAGGTCTACAGGATATTGAGTTATTGTCTTTTGGATATGAAGAAGCACCAAGAGCTAATGTGCCACAGGGTAGAATAGAAAAGGTAGATCTTGGATGAGGACTCAACACTATGTCTACCCAGTCAGGGAACAAAGTGTTGAAAGTGGTGATGTTGATATAAGGCACATGGAATACAGATCATTTGTTTCTGATGATGAGTTTATACATTCCCCAGAGTTCAAGGCATTCTTGTACAAGCAGAAGGGGAAGGAAATAAGGGAAAATGTTGATGATGTTACTTTAGGAAATGAGGAAAAATTGTTGGCTCAATTGAGAAGATGTGTGGATGATGAAATGACAAATATGACTCCTAAAAAGGGGAGGAAAATGTTAGAGAATGTTGGTGTCATGATCTTTCCTGGCATTGATTTGAAATTAGCATTGGTCTTTGATAGTTTTTTGAAGGGCAGTAATGCTACTCATAAACTTGATAAGGAAAAGGTGACAGAAGTGTATACTGGCTCCAAGTATAATACTGATGAGGGATCAATGTTGATATGGGCTTTGTACCCACCCCACAGGAAATCAGTGGCAATTGATACAGAGAAGGCATTTGGCCATGTTTTGAGTCTAAAGGCTAAAGAAGTTGATCTATAGCTATTGCAGTTATTGGGGTAAATATTGCAAAGTTGAATAAAGCACAAATTCAACTATTGATAAAAGAAAGAGAAATGTATAAAGAAAATAATGAGAAATTGCTGAGAGAAAATGATAGACTCAAAGACTTGGTTGGTGTTTCAATGGGGACAACCAAAATGATCACTCAAGGAGAAATTTCTCAGGAAAAAGACCACTGGGTAGGGTCAAGTGCTTATTCTCAGGGAAAGCATGATGCTCTTGCTGCAATTGTCAAGAAGAGGCAGGATCATTTGACATCTTGGTTGAATAAATTGTGGGGAAAATACTCTCATACTCTTGTTGCATTGAAGGAGCACACAAGGATGGATGGATGAATCATGGAGAAATTTCATGAGTTGGCTTAAAGTGATGAAGCTAGCAGTTCTGCACTTGAAGCTACAAATCATATAATCAATCACCATCGAAATTTCTATGATGAATTGCAAGGGGATGAACAGGGGTTAATTGCAGCTGCTGAGAAAACTGTAATTACATTTTCTAATGATAATGGGGATTTGAAAGAGGCTACCAAATGGAAAAATGAATGTGAGTCAATGCTAAATGAAATCATGAAGATAGCTTCTGCAGAGGATACAGTATTGGAAGAAGTGAGCAAGCAAAATGAGGAAATGGTCAAGATGGAAGTTACGATCTAGAATGCTATTGGAGATGCGGACACATATGAGCATCAGGATTATTTGGACCACTTCAATAAGACTCACTTATGGCTAAATAGAGCCTAGTTATTCTCTTTCTTTTGTTTTATAATATGTATTTTCTATTTCCGAAAGGATGCGTCCTTTCGTATTGTCAATGTATAAATGTCCATTTTGAAAAAAATCTATGGATATAGATAGAATAGGATAGAGAATATAGAATATGGTGGAACACCATGTTTCACAGGGTTGAAACTCTGATGTATGTTTTGAAGCTATGGAGAAATCAATGAAAATCGTTTGATTTGCTGGTGTATTATGGTGCAAATTGTTGTGTTGTGCCTATTGAAAGAATTATTTAAGTTGTCTCTAAGATTGATGTTGCTTGGTTATTTAGTTCAACATAGCACGTTTATGTTTGGTTTATTAGTATGTATTTGTTGTATCTATGTGATTGGTTGATAGGTTCTTTCAAGGAAGGATTAAATCCTTTTGATTAATCACAGTAATCAGGGAATTTCATTTAGATCAGTAAGAAGAACTTAATAATCACAATCTTGCACATTTATACTAGTTGTAAATGAAATATGCCAAACAATTTGAATAACCTCCAGAAAGAATTAGTTTTTTAAGGTTTCATTTGACTTCGTATATTATATAAGGCACTGGTCTCACCATTTCCATCAGTTTGTTTCATTCATACTTTTTTACATCTGTTAACTGAGCATATTAGGGTTTAGTTTTGAATGTTGGTATATAATATATACCAAATTTGTTTTATTTTGTCCATTTCAATTTTCCATCGTGGACAAATCATGGCATGAGGATAAGATCAATAGTCAAGTCTGCTTCATTTATTATAGGCACACCCACCTAGGTCTAGCAGCACCTGGAGAGTAGAAGGTTTAATTATTTCAAACCTTGTTCTGTTACCCTAAAACGTTGTGAAAGCTTGGCAACCTTTCATGGTTCAAACCTGTGTTTTTGAGAGCTAACACAATGCTTTCTGCCTGAAGACTTTAACTGGTGAATATGTCCCATTTCCAGTCATAGGGCAGCATCTGAAGCATTACTTTCAAGCTTGAGCTCCCGTGGGCTCTTTCCTTTAAATACCTATATATAAGTTAGAATAGGTTGTCTTTTGCTTTGATTGTGTTTCTCTGCGTTGTTGTTTTCTATTTTTCTCATTCCCGACTGTTTCATTTTGAAAGACATTCTCCATCTCTTTATGGTGGACGTGCTAATTCAATGAATGGCCGGCTTTGTTGTTCATCCTTATTATTCTCTAGATAAACATTCATTCCCGACTATTGGTCCCTAAAAGCTGCCTAGGAATGATCTCCTTGTCTAAACTTTGTCTTAGAACCTAACCCTTGGTTGGCTCTCTTTATGCATATCTCAAATCTTGCACGAAAACATGTTAATTATTCCTCAGGACTATACAATGGCTACTATGATACCCTAGTAAGTGAAAAATCCAAAGTCTTCTCCAGTGACCACTGCGATTCCCAAACCCCTTGTAGGCTTCAGCACTTACATGACCAATCAAAAGAGAAGAAAAGGGGACAAGTTGGAAGAAATATCAAAAGAAATCAAAAGAAAGAAAATTCTGAAATTAACCAACCGTGTGGGTGTCTGAATAACTCTATCGGGGCTATGGACGCCTGACTGGCAGTAGAGCAATATCCCTAGGGTCACAGTGACAACTCCATTGGGGATATGGATGCTTGATTGGCAGCGGGGCAATGTCTGGGTTACTTTTGGTGTTGGATAATCCATGTAGCTTGCTTGGTTGGATTAGCAGCCACTAGGTGCAGTCTCGGGGAAAGGAATGAATCCACGCCACACACTTATGAGATGTCTCGTATACTGACCCAACTAAGGTTCTTGTTCTCCCAGTTCACTCTTGAAGGCCTATTCCTGGTTTTCAACACCAGAGATTCTAGGTTCTAAATGAACGCTTATCCCTAGAATGCTCGGGAGTGTTTCCTAGTAGAGTCGCCATTTGTTGTGTCCTCAACACACACACACCGTTTAAAATAGGGGCCATCTTTTCTTTCACCTTGCTTGGTCATTTTTGTTGCTTCCTCATTTTGTATGCCCTTGTTTTGGCATCCCTTATGGTTAGTGTACCCCTGAAGCCTGTCCTAAAGTAATCATGTTTTTCCCACTCATCTTTGGTTAAGCCCTGAGGCTTTTCGGGCTTTCCTTGGTAGTTTTCTTCTGCCAACGGCTCTACGCCCTCCTGGGTCTAGCCCATCAGGTTTCCACCTTCGGGCTTCTTCTTGGGGTTTGTCGTTCACAAATGATGAAAGGCGTCCACCTTTCTAGACCTCGGGGCCCAGTCCGTTAGCTGTCGCCGTGTATCTTTTTGTGCAGATTTTATGACTACTTCTGTGTTCTCCAGGCTCAGTCATCTCAGCCGTTGTTCCTGAAATTCCCTTCTCCATTCACCATTTTCGGTGGTAGTGAAGACCCAATGATGCTCCACCTTTCGGGGTCCAAACCTCTCCTTGTCGCCGATCTTAAAGCTAGTTTTTGAGCAATTGCCACCTCGCATCTTTCTAGCCCTTGGACCTCAGACCTCCCACCATCGTACATGATTTTCAAACTTACCAACCACTCTGCTAGTCGTACCTACATTAAATGAAGCCATTAATGGTAGGGGGTATAAATATCAGGGCTTGACATGCCATTTTCACTTGTTAGGATTGTAGAGGAGGTTAGAGCACTTGCCCAAAGAGTTCGTTGCCTTTTTCGAGCACCACCCTCGCGCCCAACACCTTCATTTTCTAATCCTTGGTGGATTTAGCAGCTTCCCTCATCGGACTTTTGAGGTAGGTTCACCACTTCCCTTCCTGAGAGGTTTTTTCATAATTTTAAACACCTAAAAAATCAATAAATTGGATTAAAATGCATTGGATAGATACATAAAAGCAACACCTAGAAAACCCATGTCTTAGAATCCTCAAAAAACCTCCAAAACACCCTCAAATCTGCATCTGGAACCTAACCTTGTCATGGCTATTCTTTGCCTAGGGGCATTTGCACCTTCCTAGCTTGAGTCTTCCTTTCACTGCCTTTGAAACCTTAGAAAATATTTTTGCAGATGGCTGCACCCTCTCTCGGGCCTGGATCCTTAGACGTCCTTCGTCTGATTGTCGTCAGAATCACAAAATACAAACTCAAAAAATGGGCCTCTTTTTTTCCTTCCCAGTCCCAGAACCCCAGACTACCATGTTTGGAGTTATGCCTAGCATTCGTCGTTCACAAAACGACGAAGTGACCCCACCTTCCCGACCCCCAGGGCCCGCGTTGCACCTCACCGCCAGTGTTCTTCGCACAAGGATAACCCTTTGTCACGATCCCAGGTCCCAGTCCATGGACTTCCATCCGTGGACCTCCGTTGTGGCTTTTCCTAGTCGAAACGACCATCAGGAGATGACCTTCCACCTCCCAGACCCTGAGCCCTCATTCACGGTGAAACATAGCATTAAACTAAAAACATCCTTTCTCTCTCTGAGCTCCGGCCTCTAGAATTATGTCCTGTGACCGCTGCCCTTAATGGGGAAAATCATGCCCGCCATTCTGGCCTTCGGGCTCCACCCTCCTGTTCACTGAGAAAATCTTCAAATGAAAATCAAGGTCCAACCTTCATGCCGGGTCAAGTCCGTTGGACCGCTCCTTCTAGGTTTCTGTTTCCAGATTTTCATTCTGAAATGGTGAAACCTCAGCATCTTTCTGGCCCTCAGGTCCTGAACCACCTGTCTTCCTTTGGCCTTCTAGGTCTCGGTCTCTAGAGTTCCATCCCCAGAACTCCATTTTTGGCTGGCTATTTCAAACAGCGAACGTCTGATAGCTTTCTGAGCCTAAACTTTTGAGAGCCCCAAAAGTGACCTAAACGACCCCAAACTTCAAATCTAATCTCGACCCATGTGCTTAAATTCAGCCCTTTTGAACATGAGTCCCTCAAACCACCATAATTTGAAGTCAAGAAATCATCTGGATCACACTACCTTGTTTGCCTCCCCAAAATAATATTTCTGCCAGGGAAGTCTGGCCCTCTAGGCCCAGATTGTCTGAAGTCCCTCTAGTAAATGGATAACGATATTTTGAAGAAAACATTTGATTTCATCAATCATACTTTTTCTAAATTATATTTTGACTAACACTCATACCTTTATAATCAATTATACTCATTATGTCCATGTTCACAGGATTTATGGAATCGAGTGCAGGACCCTCGGGAGAAACTGTAGAGAAAGACAAAGGAAAAAAATTAGGCAAAACTCCTAATGGGAAGGAGAATAAAGACCAAATGAAGTTCCAGTTCCAAGGTGAACTGTTGCAATCAAAAGTCACCATAGACTAGAAGGAAATCTCTGACACCAACATTGGCCAGGTCGATATTTATGAGTTCAAGAAAAGGGTCCATGTTCACAGGATTTATGGAATCGAGTGCAGGACCCTCGGGAGAAACTGTAGAGAAAGACAAAGGAAAAAAATTAGGCAAAACTCCTAATGGGAAGGAGAATAAAGACCAAATGAAGTTCCAGTTCCAAGGTGAACTGTTGCAATCAAAAGTCACCATAGACTAGAAGGAAATCTCTGACACCAACATTGGCCAGGTCGATATTTATGAGTTCAAGAAAAGGGTCAAAATTCACCCAAGGATCGATAATGCCAGACTAATCAGGCAGAGCAGAATTGCAAAAGCTACAGGTTTCCCACCATCCCTTATTGCTCCTGAGCTCGTCATGGTCTTCTAGCAAGCCTACCAACCTAAAACGAGGACTATCATTGACAGAGATGGGAAAATTTTCATTGACATGTCAGCCGAGGGGATCACAAAGACCTTCAACATTCCTACCATTGAGGAAATGGAAGTACCCACAATGGAAGAGGGAAAGGCGACTTGGAATGAGGACCTGATGGGTTGCAGAAGATTGATAAACCAGTTCTGGCTCAAGGAGAAAAGAGGCAGTGCTGCCAAGGTCCCTCATGAACTCTTTCGCATTGATTTCCATGAGAACTATCATGACTTAGTGACCATGCTGAGCTGGGTAATGGGCCTTCCTTCTACCACATTCTTTCAAGAATGGATGGTGTACTTCATTGAGAAAATCATCTGTGGGAACGAAGATGTCACCATGAAGGCCTCATTCTACTGGGGAGGTATTATCATCAACTACTTTCATGAGGAGTTTATGAATATAAAAAAGAGCTCCAAATTCTACATGACCTCCTATCTGGTCTATTCACTGGTAGAGTAGAGGTAGTACAGCAGACTATTTGTGGTGCCTGAGGAATATCCCGGCTGAAAGTTGAAGGCCTATGACCAATATCCCTAGCTCCAATTCTGAAACTTCAAGAAGGAATATTGTAGGGTGAACAATTCCTTTATGGGTCACATCATTTGGTTACTTGGGGGAGATTTTGAGAGGAGAGTTTCTCACAGCGCGTGGGCATTCCTAAAGCAATACACTTTCCTTTACCTACAATTCTCCAAGTTTACATATATTCACGCCCAAGGTTTCACTGAGAGACCAAACAAGCTGCCCCGGTACCCCAATGATTGGATAATACTATTAGAACTCTCTCGGCAGCTGCAACATGTCCACACCCTCCTCAGCAGTAAGCACTTGGCAGGGATCTCTTATCCCTTTACCTTTGGGTAGGGCATGTATAAACTACAAACCTCCCAATGTGTTGGGAATTCAGAAAAGGAATTGGCAGAGTACCACTTCCAACTACACACTGCTCGCTCGTGAATGGACCTGTATGGGCATGTAAGAAAAGCACTAGGATCAGGATATGCCCATTTACATAATGTCGAGGATTTCTGGGTGAATTTTCAGGATGACAAAGAGGTGTGTGCCAAAAACTACACAAGGATGACTGCATAGTTTGTAAGAAGGGTGCAACTGTTTCCCATACCAGATCAAGTAGAAGAAGATGAAAGCACTATCAGGGATCCCTCATATAATGTAGTCACCAACTTAACACTGCCCACAGTCGACTGGGATGAGCAGGAGGTCAATAACCTAGACATCGTGACTAAACCCATCATGGCCCAAACCAAAGAATGGGTTAATAGACAAGTGAGCCAACTAAAGAAACAGGGAGTGGTCCTAACATGTGAAGGGCTTAAGAGAAAACCCAGTGCCACCGAGGATGGCATCGTTATGACTTCAACAGGTGGGATATCCAAGTCTCCCTCAATCACTAAATCAAAGAACAAGAAGGGAACAGAAGCAGAGCAATCTCTAGATCCCAAGGTTTACACAAGGAAGGTTTCAAGAGGATCACCTTCCAAGAAGTTCAAGTGAACGGGGGGCACCATGGAGCCATCTATAATCCAAGAAGGTGACGAAGAAAGGATAGTTCCGATAGAACCTCTTCTAGCTCTCCTAATCTCAACTACCCTATCATCTGTCTCCCTTACCATGGTCGCCACATCCCCCCCAGTAGTTGACATCTCAATCCACCTTCAGTTGAGCCCGTAATAGTGATTGACCTCTCCTTTTCCATGACTATCCCTCCTTCCTCTGCTGCCAAGTCACCTACATCACTCCCATTAGCCACAATAGCAACACCAATTCCCACTCCCACATTTCCTGAGGCTTTATCGAAACACATGCAAAGCCTCCCTTTTGAACTCTCCCAAATCTTTATGGACCCTACCCTTCAGGCTGCCTTAGCATAGGTCCTCACTTTTGTTGCACCCTCGCAACCTCCCATGGCACCACCAGCAATGGAGGCCACAATGCTAATATCCAAGGAATTAGAGAGGCGAGAGCAAGAAGCCTCAAAGTTAGTTGAGGAAGAGGATGATGAATATTATGAGCACCCTGAGTATGAGCATCATCATATTGACCAGGTGGCATACAAGGAGGAAGGAACAGGCTCTTCCAAGAGCAGGGATGAGGAGGGGGATGTCATCAGAAAGGTCATCATACAAACCTTGATGATGATCTTGAAGAAGAGATGGCCTGATAGCTAAAACACGATGAAGAAGAGACAAAAGGATCACCTCTCATAGAAGAGGAGGAGGGTAACAAGACAACATAAATTGTAGAAACTCCTGCAAAGGAAAAACAACTGGAGATTGTGCTGCCTCCCACAGAAGAAAAGGACAATGAAGAGGACCAACCCGAGGGGTACCTACACAAAGACGAACAGGTTGAAGACATAAAGGAAAATGAAACTAAGGAAGAAGGAAGTCTCCGAGGACGGTTGATTACTAAACCTCCCATCAAACGTCTCACATTCATCCAATATTCTAATGAGGATGAGGGAGATAGCACCAAGATGAAAGGTGCACAAATGGAGGGCCTCACAGAGAAGGGTAAGGGCAATCGAGAGCCATCAAAAGAAGAATCTACCATGCCCAAATGGTTGGAAAAACAACTTGAGAATAGGACTCTCACTCCTAAAGATCGAAGAGCAAGGCTAGAGGCTATCCTAGCTCAAGCACAAAGCTCAACTAGAAAAGAGAAAAATCCTAAAGTAAGATCCAAAATAATGATGGATTCTTCTGGATCCTGAACTGCATAGATAGCAACACCTATGGAAGGCTAGGCTAGTATAAGCTACAACATTTCTACCATCAACTTGGGGACCACTACCAGGGAGCAGAAGGTAGGACACCTTGAGGAGTCTGTGGCTACAATAGTGCACTTGATAAAATAGGACAAGGTCTCGAAGGATGAACTCAAAGCACAAGTGGCCTCCCTGATGGATTACATTCAGCAATGGTCTTTAGTGGATGACATGCCTACCACATCTACGGATCCACCCCAACTGTTGTCCAAAGAGAAAATTGACAAGTTGGAGAAAAGAAAGAACTTGGATAGGACTTCAAAGAGCTAGTTCTGACAAGTCATGTACGTCGGGAACATGGGTATTAGCCGGGCTGTTTGAATAGCCAACAAATTCTTGGATCTACAACAATCTCTGGAGAGCATGAAGAAGCTCTGCACCGACTTCCTTGCAATGTATGACTCCATCTATCCAAAGATTAAGGCCATCCTCCAGTTAGCAAAAGCCACATGGGAAAAGGAGCTTGCATTCAAAAGGGATGATCATTGGCTAATGGATGTGTGGAGGCAGGATTTCGATAATAGAAAGGAAAGGTTAGAACATATAATGAGTAAGGTGGATCCGGACATCGAATGGGTCAAAGAAATTAGGGCAAAATGCACCTAATATCTCAAGCTGATGACAAAATATGATATGCCTGTAGTGCAAATGGGTCTAGAGAAGATAAAACCATACTTTCAGAAGAAGATGGAGGACGGGATGTCTAGTGAAATAACAATGGAATTCATGAGTTTTTCCCCCCGTGCCTTCGACCAATTGGAGCTGTTCAGAGTCAAGGCGTAAAGTATGATGAAGATTGGAAAAATCTTGAAGATAATGGAAAAGAATGTAGTTACCAGATGCTGCGATATGAGATCATTGAGGTAGACAAGCTCAAGCTAGTTATTCTAAAATTCATTGAATATACAACTTTGAAGAAGTAGGAGGACAACCTTGTTATCAATGAGGATCTCCCAAAGGAATAGCTACAGCAAAAGACAAGATGTTGCAGTGCCAACACTAAGTGACAAAATAGGGAAAAGACAAAGATGTATTTTTAAATTGTAATATATTGGGGGTAGGTGAAACCCTATTTTGAAATGAATCTTGGCCACACAATAGAAATTGATCTTGGCCATTCATTTAACTTTTTGGGCACTATAAATAGGGGTCTCTTCTCATTTGCAAAGGGGAGTTTAGTTGTTGTAAAGACATGCTGCTAAAATTTATAATGAAAATATATTGATTAGGTGTATTTTCTGATTTCTTCACATGTTTCATGGTTCAATCTCCATTGTTAGATGCTTTAGTTAGATTCACATTTCTATTTTAGTTAGTTGTATCCTTGCTTTGATAGATTTTAGTCATGTTGTTTCGTGATTATAGAAATTTTTGTTGTGTTGATGCCTCCCAACCCATACTTTTTGTTGTTTGTTGCTGGTAAATGGACTTGCAAAGTTATCCTGGGCTGAAATTTGAAGTTTCTCTTTGAATATTTATCTTTATTCATGCATGTAAATGGTGGATTTATGGTAAAATATTTGTAGACCTTTGAAGATAGCACAAATTTTATGATATTGTAGATCTCTTGGTTAAGTGGAATCTTGTTTGAAGGTAGTTGTCCATAGCAGAGCCTCCATGATCACTGTTCACAGCTAGTTGCAGATCCAGGAACCTTCCTTCTTCCTTGCTCTTTTTCCTTTTTTTTTAAGAAATGTTCTGTGCTAAGGTTCATTGCACATTGTAAAGTCAAACTTGAAGAAAACATCAAAGTTTTGGATTGTTGTTCGAACCTGTAGCAAGATACACTTTATTTCCCATCTTAGAAACTTCAGGTTTGAAGATCCACCTCGCATCTAGCTACGTAAGTCCACCCTATGATTACCAACAAAATCACACCAAACATCAATTGAGCAATTTCATGCAAGTCATGACCTGACACCCGAGAGACCTTGAGGATATTTTCAGCAGCTTGCAGTTCGAGATTTCCTTTCAAGAGAGGTAGTGCATCTATGCATTACCTATGTTGAGAAGTGCATAAAAAACACATCAGCAATCCATAGCTCATATGGATTCTTAGTGTTGTTAACTCCAATCTGAACTCAGTTACAAATGCAAAAAATAGTGTGGATTTACTCTCTCCAATATACATCAGGTACATTTGCTTCTTTCATCATGGTTCTAGCAGCCTCCTACACAGTTCGGTTCTTTCTCTCCACAACTCTATCTTGCTATGGAGTTCTAGGAGAAAAGAAATGTCTCTTTATGCCATCCTCTTCACAAAATGTATTAAACTCACTAGAAGTGAATTCTCCACCTCTATCAGACCTTGAACATTTAATTCTTAGTTTCACTTCGTTCTTTACCCTTTCCTTGAACACTTTAAAGCTATCCAGAGCCCGAGTCTTCTCTCTAAGAAATGTAACCTATGTCATTCTAGAATAATCATCAACAAGGATCATGAAATACCTATCACCATTTAGGATTCCTATTCTTGTAGGGACATATAGGTCATTACAAACCAATTCTAGCATTCTAGTAGCTGACTGATCTTTTCCTTTAAAATTGCATCTAGTTTGCTTTCCCAACTGACAACTCCTACACACAGTACTAGGATTTCTAATCTTAGGCAAGTCTCAAACAACCTCTATTTAACTGATCCTAATCAAATTATCAAATTTTACATGTCCCATCCTTCGGTACCACAACTAACTTTCATTAACTTGTGATACAAGGAATTGACCATCAACACCCTTAAGCTAATAAATATTTCAACATGTTCTTCTTCCTGAGTTGCAACCATAGTTCTAGATCCTTTTTTGATCTCACAGGTGTTATCCTAAAACACAAGCCTAAAAACTTTTCTACACATTTTTCCAACACTCAAAAGATTATGCCTTAAGCCTTTAACATAATACACATCATTAGTGTTGTTCTTTCCATCAAGACTAATTGTTCATTTCCAAACAATCTTTGCTCCAAAATCATCTCCAAACATAACTAAACCACCATTTTCAAGCTTAGTGAACTTACTTTTATCTCTGGTCATGTGATTAGAGTTGTAGATGTATAAAAATTCCTTCATAATAATTTTCATCTATTACATTACTTATTCCATTATCTACATAATCATATCTCTCATTACATGCTTCATGTGATCATTTGCATATCTCATTGATCCATTTCATTTAAATATATTTAAATAGTCATTAAATCTACCTTTCATAAAAACATTCACATAAGCATTCAACCATTTCATAGGTGTTTACTAAAATATTTAAATAATCATTTATAAGCATGATTTGCATAGTCATTTTCACTAATTTTATTCACATAATCATTAAAAATTTCATATTTTCTATGTACTTATAAAAATTCATAAAAATCCTACCTAATCCTTTATGCCACATTCTTCCCAAAATGTGGACTCATCCCATGAATTTAGCTATAAAACAGGCTTCCTTCACACATTTTGACACAAATTGCAATCTTATTCTGATCTCATCCAATTCCACAGAGCTTCTTGTGCTTTTGCTTGTAAAATTTGAGAGAAAATGCAAGATATATTTGAAGGGGATAACAATGGAGTGAATTTATTGTGAATGCATATGGGTTTTTCATAGTATAGTTTTTCGTTATTGAATATGTTTTCATTTTAGAGAAACTTCATTGATGTCATGTTGAAAGGTTGATTTAGGTTTTCAGATTTAATTATTTAGATCTTTCATTTTTTCAATATGTACAAGAGTAGCCACTGCCAATCACCCAATAGTCTTCATCTTGTTTAACATGAAATGTAGTAACCAGAGTACCTTCCTTCTCATCCTTCTTACACTCTAAACCACTTTCCCTTGCACATCTTCGAAAGTTAGCAGATATAGATTTACTCTCTAAAGCTAGAAATAAGAATTCATCATCATTATCCTCAAAATCTGATTCACCCTCAGAAATTGGGTATGTGTAGGATCATCATGGAAAAAACAGGCCCTTAAGTGGCAAAAAATTCAAAAAAATCAATGTTAGGTAACTTGACATAAAAATTTGAATAAGTTATCTATATTATTTCAAAAATATGTAAGAATAGAATCTGTAGAAAATTGAATATAGTTTCTAAACAACTAGGTTTATTTAAAAATAAATAAAATCTATTTGGTGAAAACTTGAAATTTCAATGCAGTAGTAATTAAATTTCAGGGAAAAAATAAGAAGTAGGTGTATGTCTGACCACCCTAACCATAATAAAATGATAATATTTTTTTATAAGGTTTTATATATAAGTAGAGGACTCATGTCTAGATGTGATGCATATTTTTTTGTAATTTTTTTCCAAGTACAACTTTTAAAAATATAAAACTCGTATGTTTGACCACCTCTTGGTCAAAACTTCATGAAATTTAATTTTTCTTTTTTTAATCCTATATTATGTGAAGCATATAATGTGACACATGTTTTAGATTTAAAAAAAATGCAATCATCATCGATCAGGACTTTAGAATTCTAATAGAAAATAAATAATAATTATTTATTAAATTCAAATTAAAAATAATTTATATTGGTGGAAAGATGATAATCTCCTCTAAAAACCCTTTTTGTTTGATCAAATTTGGATAAAAAAAAAGTTGTCAGCCACATACCCTACAAATACCCATAATATTGCCACTTTTTGGCCCATCATGATCTTGCACATACCCAATTCCAACATCTTCTCTAGCATAATACGTCTTGTACTTCTTATCCTTTCTGTCTTTATTATTATCTATGTTCTTATGTACAACTCTATGACATCTTGAAGCATAATGACCAATATTTCCACAACTGAAACATTTAAAAGGTAACATACCTATGTACTTACTAGTACCTTTTTGTAACTTCCTTGTAAATTTTTCTTTGAACTCATCTAAACTATCATCCTTTGGATCTGAAACATAGATTTTTGGGACCCTATGGACTACTCTTGCACTTCTAGGGTTTTTCACCTAAAAGGAGAGAGATAGGGCCAAAAATGCTTATGTATCACTCAAATTAAGATGTGTGTGATGTAAATGAAGTTAACTAAATGCAATTTGACTAATCTGGGTGACTAAAAATGAATGTAAAACTAAGATTTATGACTTGTTTGAAAACACGGTGTGAAATGAAAATAACTATGTAAATGAAGAAATATGTAAAACATAAAGAGATGGAATGAAACAGAGTGCACCTGGGAAAATTTTGATGATTCTAGAGTGTTTTGGATGTTGATGAATTTTAGTGATTCTTCATAGTGGGACTCATTTTCCCAAGGTGGCGAATCAGTCCACCTACTAGTGAAAAACTATCGGGAGTTGATTTATGTCTGTCAAGATCTAAAATCTGACAAAACTCAAGTTTTTAGTCTAAGGTGGGACTCATTCACCACAGGTGGTGAATCAGTCCTCCTCCAAATTCCTGAAAAATTGGGAGACAACTCTGCAACACCAAATCTGAGAATGTTTGCTTGTCGGGTTACTGAAGTCAAATCTGTAGAAAATAGATAAATAACTCTCTCCAAGCTTGATTTTGACTCAAGTTTACTTGAAGCACCTAGTTGACTTGAAAATCACTCTTCAACACCTAATAACCTATCAAATATACAAACAAAGGGCTGCAAACAAACAAGCAAAAAGGGAAAAATGATTAGGGGTTAGTGAATAGGGGTTTGCCTTGGTCAAACCCCACTTTTGGTAATTAAACCCTTGAAAAGACAATGTAATGAAAGAGAAAGATAAACTAATAACATGAAAGTGCTATCAACTCACCTAACTCTTGATGATGCAAGTTTGAAGTAATGTCAATGGCAGCTTCAAAGTGCTTGAATTGTTGATGTAAAATGCTTGAATGCTCGAAATGTAGAATTGAATGCTTGAATGAATGAGGAGATTATCTGAGATATAAAATGAGGTGAAAATCACATATTTATACAATTCTTGTGCCTTAGTATCCATTCATACCTCATCACAGGCCGACATCAAGTGATTTTGAATAAAATCCTGAAAGGAAATTTGAAATATTTTGAATTTGGGGCCAAGGGGGACTCATTCGCCACCCATGGAAAATGGGTCCCAGCTAGGACATAAACACATGTGTCATGAAAATGTTGTGTTTAATGTTATTTTTTGGGATAACATTCAGAAATACACTTAATTAAGTCATATGAGGGCATAAAGAGACAAAATATAAGCATGAGAAGGGTGTAAATAGTGAAAATATGCCTAGAAGAGTGTGAAAGCTTGTTACAAGACTTTACAACACTTCAAAATAGGGCTTGTTGATGTGTGAAAAGGGTGGTTTTTAGATGAATTGCATTAAATAGAGTCTAGACGAATGTAAAAATGTATTACAACACTTCACAATGCCTTCACAAGACATTGTTCTTTGAGTTTTAAGACCTAAATAAGCATGTTCAAACCATGATACAACATAAAATCAAAGAAGCATAGTTCCAACACCATGAAACAAGTCCTAAAAGCCCATGAAAATAACAAGGGACCATTTTTCTATGGCACAAGATCATCTTCTATATTTGTAGCTTTAAAGGTTGACTCTGTCTTCTCCTCTTTCATTCCAAATTTTCTCATCTCAAATGCAGTCAAGGTGCCAAATAGTTGTTCTTTAGTAAACTTCTTTGAATGATACACTTCCTCAATAACTAAAACTTTATCATTGTAACTCTATAGTAAGGTCACTATAATCTTCTCTATTATATCTTCATATGCCAAAGTTCCCCCTTGATTCCTAACTTAATTTGTTGCAAGATCAACCCTCTAGAAATAGCTTACAATATCTTATCCTTCTTCCATTTTCAAATTTTCATATTTGAGCTTTGCTGTCAGCTTCTTTGTCAATTTTACTCTATCATTTCCTTCATAAATATCTTCCAACTTCTTCCAAACTTCAAAAGTAGTTCCCAAAGAAATAACTTTAGTTCGCTCAGTCTTAGATAAAGCACTGTAAATCACATACCTCACTTTCTCATTCTCCTCATAGGCAGAGAACTCATCTGCAATAGTAGTTCCACTTTCTAGAGAAACATAGTTCATCTTAATAGCCTTCCAAGTCTTGTAACCAAGAGAGATTATGTAACCTCTCATCTACACTTTCTATTCACTGTAGTCAAATCCATCAAACATAGGTATCACCAATTTGTGTGCCATTAGATCTACATCAAGAGGTTAAGTCTTCACCAAGGAACCAAAGCTCTACTACCAATTTTTGAAAGGTGCAAGACAACTGAGAGGGGGTTGAATCAATTGTCACCAAGTTCAAACATAAAACTTCAAACACTTATCAACTTTACAACCACTTAATTCTGTTATTAAGTATGAACATGAAACACAAATAACAGAAAGAAAAATCAACACAAGAGACACCAGATTCTTATGTGGAAAATACAATAATGGAAAAACCATGGTGAGGATTAGCTCACAATATAATGTAATTGCAAAATAAAATAAAAGAGGCTCACTGCCTAGGGCTCACTGCATGAATACAAAGGCTCACTATCTAGTAGGAAGATCACTGCCTACAAAAAGAAAGGATTATTGAAAGATCCACCACTGCAAGTTACACACATCTACAACCTAATAAGAAGGATTGTAGACACCCTCAGTTCACTGCATTTAGGAATATAACACATTAAAAGTAATGCTACCTTAATTCACTTTCACACAACTCTACTTTTTAAACTTGTGGCTTGATTGTTTGTTTAATTCACTGCATCTCAACTTGTATTTATACCATCTTCAACCTTAGAAACTTTCTCCAAGGTAAGCTACACATGCTTCATTTTATAAATTCAAATTAGGTCAGAAACTCAACATTGCCATGATGGAAAGGAATGAGAGTGGACCAAACCAACACTTAACCAAGACCAAAATATTGTCTCGAATTAATCACATGCTTCCTTAATTAATTTTTAATCCTCCATATGAAGTGTAAACACCAGGTTGGAAAAACCTAATTAAAACACAAATGAACTTTGAAGTACATACTTCCACATCAATAAGATAACATCCAAACCACACAACACACTTCATCAATCACTGTAACATATCTTATATTCCTTTAGACTCATCTACTTTAGCTGCAACAACCTTCAAACTCAGAATACTTCTCACCAGTCCATTTGGACTATATACACACATCGTAATACTAAAACTCAACTTCTAGAGCACCAAACCACAAAAATATTTGCCAGAACTTAGAGAAAATCATTACAAGACATCATCCAAATCCACAATACCTAAAAAAAACTAGTAGAGGACTATATAGAAGAAACATTTCTCCCAATCTAGAGACAAACAACTCTGTCAAACTAGTTCACATATTGGAGAGCACAACTTTCACTCTCCATCAAACCATAAGATACTTAATAAGGAGATGTCACCTAAAGAAGCCCAAGAATAACACCTCAGATCCACACAAGCATAGGATCAACATAAAAGAAATGTGGAGAACATACTGGAGCACATTTTGAACATACACTCAACTCTGACTTCTCTATTTATTAATTTTCTCAAAAGCACTTAGTAACCCATCATATCAACGCATCTACAACATCATAAAGATAGCTCCATGCGCCTACAACATTTCATCAACATCTCAACTATACATGCACAACCTACAACATCTTGTAATGTGTTGACATCAATGACAACACAACAAAACTTTCTCATACTTGCAACATGATCTAGGTGAGATGAATTCCCCATGGGCTTCATCTAACATGTCAAATTTATCACCACTAAAGGGCTTGGTAAATATATAATGCACTTATGGAAAGAGATCTAACATAACTAGATTACTATGAAATGAGTTGTAACAACCTAAAGGTATGAATGTATGCAAAAATAAAAACTAACTACCAAATTATGCAATAATTTAAAAAATGTAAACAATTGTCCTAAATATCTGATGATTTTCAATGAAATGCAACAATTTTTCCCAAATTTTCCACAAATCAAGAAAAATGGCATCTTTCCTGCACATCCAATAACTTTTTTCTAGAATTTTAAAACAACCTTCTACAAACATAAGTGGACTAATAATACGGAGACAAAAGGTTGTTCAAAATCTATCTAAGACACCTATATAAGGATAACAAATGAGTCCTTATACAAGGTTCTAAAAATTGAAATTTTTAAGTTTTATGTTTTTGTTTAATTTTTCTTTTTCCAGTTGCAAACAAGTTAATCAATAACTGTTTTACCAATTTTTGCTCAATTTAGGACAAGATAATGCAAGACGCAAATGTGAAACAAAGGTGGTTTTTTTTATAAGTTTGAATACAAATTTCAGATGTAAAATGCACTATTTGATTGAATCTAAGATGCTACAACCTAAAAATAATGATTTTGATGCAAAATTGAAACAAAACTATTCAATTTTCACTTATTTTTGAGCTAAAATGAAAGATGCAATTTTAATGCAATGAAAAATTTCAGATTTTTAACCACTTAATGAATGCAAATTAAATATAAATATGATCTAAAGATGACTGAAAAAACTTCTAATACAAGGTATGATGGAAGATGAATGCATTTTTTTTGTACATTTTATAGTTTTAGAATACAAAAATGGAACCCTAAATGAGAAATGCAAATCTAAACCTAGGGTTTGAAGGACTTGTAATTTTCATAAGCTATACGATGTATGAATGTTGGGTTCACCAAAATAAAAAACATAAAAATCTGGTGACTCTAATATTAGTGTCCATAACCTTGAGCCATTTCTAAATTTGTATATATTTCATTGAGATGTTGATCACAAGGTGAAAATATTGACTATCAACCTTAATGGTGATCCAACCAAACCTAGATCTATATTCTAAGGGTGATTGGAAGGGATTACAAATGTTTAAGAATGTTTGTACTAATGATCATATATTCCCTAATATTAAAAATGCAAGATCCCAAAGACTAACAAATGAAAACAATAGTTTACTAGTGGATCTAGGAAGTGCAGAGGACACTAAACCTGCTCAAAAAACTTGGTTTTGTACAATGGATTTGACCAACTTTTGAGGTCCTTTGGTACTAGACCTGAACTTCCACTTGACACCGGTATCACTATTGAAATTTTAGAAATAAAGTCTGAAAATTAGTTTTTGTGGCTTGACAACAATGATGGAAGCTTATGCAACAATATAACACATCTCTTCAATATTTCTTCAATTCTTCTTCAGCTTGTAATTTGCACATACACAAAGAGGAAATTTTTTTTTTTTTTGTATGGGGGTTTTCCCTAGTCAAACCCCCAGTCTGGTAATTAAGCCTTGATAAAAGGAGAATGACAAAAGAGAAGGAAATGATGAATGAAGACTTTCTACAACTCACAACCCTTCAATGGATTTCTTGAAGGACTTAATTCAAACATATCTCTTCAAAGTAATTGTATCTTTCTTTACTTTACTCATTTGGAAACTTGAAATTCTTGGATTTTTTAGGATCAACGTTTCATATTATCCTTCACGAGATGGAAAAAACATACATGGACTTGAACATGATGTTAGGATCCTAAATTTTTGCAAATGACTGATAAATCTACTCTTGAATTTACTCTTGAAAATAATATTTTCTCATAGGGTTTCTCCCACAAAGTGTGTTAGTTTCCAAATGATAAAAAGACTATGTATAATTTATAGGTGTTTATCTAATTTCCCAAAATTTAGATTCTAAAAGATGACAATTGCAAATTAAATTTGAATCATTAAAATACCACGAAAAATATTTTTTTAAATAGGCCTAGGAACATAAAGGGGACCCATTCACCCATGGGCGAATGGGTCTTGGAATATAAGTCCAAGAAAGACATATTCCATGATGATTTAATTATTAAATGTGTATTAAATGTTAGTTCTTATTTCAGAAAATAAGAAAATAAAGATTTTGAATGCATACTTTAGCAAATTAGAAGATTAATTAGGTCCAATAAATTAAAGTGCCAAAACATAGTGTGAAATTGTAAAGGTATATAATTTTCTACACTACAAATAATAGTTGTGTTGCTGGAAAAAGTGATCTAGGGTCTAAATCACACTTTCTCCTACATATTGGAAAGGGACCAAAAATGATTACAAACATCCACTTGGATACTAACCTCTATGGAAGATTCATAATGGTGGATTAGGGTTTTGGTTTTTTTCTTGGAGTTGTGGCCCGATTGATTATGAATTAACTTGATTTGATGATGTAAATATCTTCCTAGGTTAATTATGCAATTACAAAAACCATTATGATTTTAGGAAAGTAGGAAAATATATAAAAAATAAGTTTGAGAACAATAGAGTGGAGAGATAGAGGAACCTAAAATATGACTTTGAACTCAAAATGGTTGGACAGGGGAACTAACACCCTAGACCTAGAAATGCAAACCTTTAAAATCAAAATTCAAATCTCACATAGCCACTTTCAAAAAATTCTTCCTTCCTCTACTAAGTGTCAAAACATTGTCTATCAATAATTAATTCTACTTCCCCTAATTCGTTGGCATTTGAATCATGATTGCTTAATTAAAAAATTAGGTCTTCAATCCTTTCCAAAATCAACTTTAAATCTATCACCTAGACAAAAGAGAGGAGAGGAAGGGTTTTTTCATATAGTGGCTTGCCTAAGTAAAACTTCACTCTAGTATTTCTACCTCCATAATGGCTATGATGATGTAAAAGAGTGCTTTCCCTAGGTCAGGCAAAGGAAAATGGATAAACTAATGATAAATCGACAAGTGCTAAACTTACCACTCATATTTGTATTCCTTGATAGAATTAAGTCATCATAATCATCAAGTTCAAGGAGAATCGAATGCTTGATTTGAATTCATGCAATTGTTAGTGATGATAAAATAAATGGAAATGAGACATGAATAAAATCACATGAAAAATTGAAGCATTTATAACATGATACTTGACTCATAATAAGTATTTTAATCTACTATAATTCTACTCTTGACTAATTTTTAGGATGCTCAATTTTCACTTAGAAATTATAGCACATCAAATGGTGAAAAATACTTGTATTTTTATGCATTTATTTAATTCCTTGTAAACTTAATTATTGACAATTGACACCCGAATTCAAATTTCTAAATTTTAAAATGTTGACAATGACATATTTAAATTGGGACTAAAATAGGATGGATAGGGGCACTAATGTCTTATTCTAGACCTATTTTGGGTCTTTAAGTGTCAATAAATAAAAATTAATTTATATTCTCAATTTAACTCATAAAATAGGAAAATTAAGACCAAAAATGGGTCCAAGAACATAGGGGGAGCTAAACCTATTGTGTATTTTTCAAGTGTGGAAATTTAAAATGCTAAACGTAGCCCCCACTTTAGTGAGAGGGTGAAATTACTCTCATTCTCACACTAAAGTAAGGATAATCCAAGAGGTTTTCATTTGGACAAACATTGAGGAGATGGGAAAACATCAAATCTAGGAGATGTGCTAGACCCCAGGCACAATATCCTCAAGCACAACAATTTAAAGATAAAGGAATGCACACACAAGAGGTAGAATGTAACATTAAAAACATAAAGCATACACAAAAAAGATAAAATCCTAATATGAGACATATATGAAAACACAAAAATAATACAAAAACAATGCAAACATGTAAAGTGGGTATAAAAATCATGGACTAGAAAGAACCTCAATATTCTTATTAGGATCCAGACCCAAGGAATTCATGAATCAAAATTTAATAAAGTGTGATATTTTTTGGTTGAACAATGAAAAAAAGCATCATAGGCTATTAAAGTCCCATATTCACTCAATGAATTTGATAAGAAACAACAAAAGCTACTAAAGTTTCATTGTGCATGTTTTCCACAACCACCCTGTCGAAGCCAGGGAGCCCCCTCTTTTGCTCCTAATGGGTCGTTTTCGCTCCCAATGGGCTATTTTTCCCTCGTTGAATTTTGTGCACCCCTATTTCCAAGCCCAACTTGGTCATGTTCCTTAAAACGATCAATTTTCCACAAGCCAAAATCACCCATTTGGGTTTCACTAAGTCATTTTCCCTTGCAGGTCAGTTCCTGTGGGCTTTCATTTTGTTTTTCGCCTGACATCCATTGGCCTTCGTGGACCCGCATTCATGGCTCTCCTCTTGTCATTCGTCATTCCATTTCACTATTTGGATGCAGCCAAGCCACCTCGTTTGCTTGATGTGTGAACCTTGCACCCATTTCACCATTGTGTCCTTCAAGCTCTACAGACCCATAGTTGTGGGACACCCTATGTAGATTTTCATCCCCATTTTGCCGCTTTTATAGTAGTCATCCCTTGACTTCTACCTGCATGGTGGGATCTGCTATTGGTGTCTTTGTGCCATCATTTCCATTACCAAGCTGATCTCGTTACTTCAAAATTTCTTAAGTCTAAACTTTTGTGGATCTTTGTGCATGACCTACCCAAATCCAACCTTCATTGTCTAAATGGCTAATCTCTCACATTGCCCCACCATGCAGGACCCACTTATACTTTTTCCTCACAACGAAACTTGAAGTCTACGGGTAGATTCTTGAGTCAAAGCTTGCTGGCGAGTCTACCCTTGCGAGCTACCACCTGCGGGATACCGTCACCCTAGCGTAATTTCCAAATGACCACCTTTTTCTACCTCTCCACTTCATGGGCCCACAATCCATCAATGTAGTCATTCTCTTGCAGGCTTCCCTAGGACAACCACCATCTCACCATCTCAAAATGAAGATCATAAATGGCACACCGAAGTGATTCACCCACATTTGTTTGTTTACTACAAGACTTGATGACACCATGGTCATTGCTCACCAATTGTGTCCAAACATCATGCTTGCTTCTAGCCTCCACGTATCTCTACCTAAGCATAATATTGGGACGATCATGTAGTTTTTGGCCAATGAAAATTATTGAAGAATGATGTCACGCATTAGATCCTTACACTTTATAAAGGTTGATATTTGAAACGGGTGCCATCGGTTGTCTCCTGTGCGGGACCCAACATTCGAACCTTTTCCTATATCCCATCATCCTTCAAACAATCTCCACCAAATGACTGCGCGTGGGCCACATCCTATATGTTTGTCCTCGCAGAAGTTCTCAATGTAGATTTTGTATTTTATCTCACCATTTTAGGCAATAACTTTCTCACACCCCTATTGGAAATGTTTTAACAGCGAGCCCAAATAAATTTTTTTCATAATGTTTGTGAATGGGAGGAGAGAGCAATGAAGAGTCCTTCATATGATTAAGGCTCCTTAGCATCTTTTGGCATATTGATCGGCTGGTAGTAACAAAAGACCCCTTTGACTCCAAGGTCACCACCTCATCTGTCATTCAAATGGCCTATGCCCGCAGTTGCCCCATGCTCCATTACCTAATGACAATCTCTCATGCGGGATCTGACACTAGCCATGTCGTCTTTCTCTCCACCATTACTAATGGTGTTCCCTTGCCATCTTCCCACCTCCTTTCGCCCACATTTGTCCTATCACATGATGTTTCTCTTGTGACCACCCCATCATCTTTTCGTCACTCCTAAGAAAAATTTCACTTCTTGTTAGTGGTGGTCGATTCTACCACAAGCTATTCATCAACATTCAAATATATCAATGGAACCAAAAACAAATGGATAGCTTACAAAGTATGGGGCTTGGAAAATCTAGTCCCTCTATCATAAGTGTGCAGAAATGTCTAGTGAATCTCCTCTAATTAAGTTCATGCACACAACTTCTCCTCGATCTATTGCATTTAGAGGAAATTCAAATTCATATTTGAAAGGTTTCCATGCTCTATGAAAGGTCTTAATAAGGTTCACTGAGATTAAGCTTACCATAAAAGAATGATGAGGTGGAGCCATCACAATAGTTAATAAATATTAATATTATGCATGACATGGATGAATTCAACAACAAAGGAGTGTACGTTGCTTTCTTGATTTAACTAATGGCTATGGTAACTGCTTGTTTCTTTGTCATTGGCACAGTGTCTTCCTTTCACCCACAAACTCCCCAACGAAAATTTCTAACATGGGCTCTATATTCATAAGGGATGTCTTTCTTCGTGTCATCATTTATGGCTCCTCACTTATGCTTGCACGCGGACTCCATCCTTGTGGGGTTTTCCTTGCTCACGGCTAGTTCGGCTTTCCTATGGTTGCCTCCCACTTCCTACATCCTATGCTCAACATTCTCTCAGGATTAGTCCATGCTCGAGGTAAAGGGAGGAGAGTGCTTGAACATCATTGCAGGACACTCAAAGATTGGTGGGAGAAGAAATAGAATGTGTTGATATTAATATGACAATCACCACAAGGGGGTATTCACAAATCTCTGATAGAAATGAATAGGCTCAGAATTATGAAAAGGACATAGAAATCTTAAATTCCTAAGACCATTGCTTAATGCATCGACTAAAATTATTCCCAACAAATGTTTGGTGTTTTAATTATAGTCACCCTATTATTGCACCACCTCTGAAATGTAAGGATCGAAAATTCACAAACAATGGTTGGACTATGGGCCCTGAAGATAAATCAACACTAGATGTGGAGAAGAGGTAAGAAGGCAAGAGCTCATCAAAATGAATACATACGTCTTAAGAACAGCTTAACTCATGATGTCATACTTGTCAAAAACTAGGGATATTCGTAAGAAATAAGTGAAACTCACGCAATACTTAGTTCGAGGATGGGTATAGGAAGATGCAGTTCCTGATTAAAGGATCGGATATTCCAAGTATGTCAAACTTGACTGATTGAAATTTGCAGAGATGAGGGTGACAATCATTGCTGCTCAAATGTTTGTTTGTTGGAATAATGATTGAATGGTTGCCCACCCGATCCATCTTGGAGGCTCATGCATACTCCCGCGGGACTTGCGATTAGATGTCTCCAACAATGAGGGGGAAGGCTTCATCACTTAAAACTTGGGACTCATTCCTGAAGGTGTTGTGCATAAGATTAGATTGACTTTGCAACCTTGGATTCCTAGCATCACTCCCTCTTGGAACCACATTTATTAATAAGAATAGACTCTTCCACTATGGGTTATGTAGTTTTCTTGGTTGTCATTTGAATGAGCTTGGGACGGCTTCCATAGAACAAACTTCCACTATGTGGAGTCTGCCACCTTCAGTACCATTCAAGCTGGCCTCTATGAGCCAACACCCACAAGATCTATCCCCTAGCAGTGCACGACCCTTCTTCTTCCACAAATTTCAAAGAGAACCACACATTAACTGGAGGACTAAAGAGGGGGGGAGCCAATGCCATGCCATTTCCTTGGGATGCCTATTGGTTCAAAATTGCTTGAAGTATATTTAGTGGAGGATATCATGAGAAGGTGGTTGGATGGTGCATCAGGTTGACAGACGGTCATTTGAGACATAGTAGTATGAAAGAAGATAGTAGTTTGAAGGAGATCAAGTTGAAACGACTTCATCAGCTCGTTACTTGGTCTTCTTGAGATCCTATTTCATTGTGTATTCATATATAACTTGGAAGGAGTTGACTGTTACTAAAAGGAATTATTCAATTGATCATGTCATTCCTAGCTCCTTCAAGTTACTTGACGATGGTAATATAAGGAAGAAATTGTTGGTAGTGGAGGATGGGATTTAAACGATCGAGGATCCAAGATTTTGCAGCTATTTTGAACTAATAAAAATAATAAGAAGATGATGATTTATGAAACGCAGGCAGACACTCGAGTATGGGAAAAAATGGAGGATGGCATGTGAGAATTCTTAAATCCTACAAAAGGAAGATTGAGTGACTGAGGGCAAGGGGATGCTACTCATTTAAACATCAGACCCTACGAGCTACCAACACAATATCATGTACCTCTTTGTGGGCCTCAACAGGCAAGGTGCCAAGATTACTTCACTATTTCAAAACAATGACCATCTCTTCAAGTGTTCACATTTGTGGAATCCGCAGGTCTCTTGGTCGCCGCTATGATGTTTTCCTCCGATAGCCTTTAGTCATGCAAAACCCGCCATTCGCCTTGCTACTTTGGCCTGCAGATGTTTGCCTTGATAAGGTTGTTGTTGTCTAAACCGTTCATGACGACATTTGCTTCCCTTCCTCCCACACATTGTGACCCAAAAAGCACGATCAAGATGAAAGACAAAGGACTTACAATTTGAAATATCATTTGTAGACCACTTGAGATTGTTATTTAGGAGGCAAAGACAAGAAGAGGGTGTGATGTCTTGGAAATAAGGTTCATTGGTGCAAAATTCAGAAATTGATGGAGCAAATCCTTCTCAGTAAGATGCACTAGTATTATATGCTCCATTAAGCAATCATTAGCAATTCCAATCCCAAATTGGGGAAATCTTTGAGGTTATTGATATAAGCCCACACACACTAAAGTTCAACAAATAAATGAGGTTCAACAATTACAATATTCTGGACAATGAACCTCTCATTAATTTAAGATTAAAATGGGGATTTGAGACTTCATATGGGCCTACCACAATTGGGAATGCCTCCATATGGAATCTGGCATAGGCAAAGAAATTCCTTCAATAGTGCAAGTAATGGAGTTAAAAGGGAGGACCATTATTCCATCAAAACAAAGTCTGAAATTTGAGGGAGAGCATTGTGTACTATTAATATGTGTATAATGAGTTATGGGAACCAAGTGAAATTAAGTGGGAATGATTCTAATCATAATTAAGCAACCATTTGGATTAAGTGTTATATGGTCACACAGGTACCATATGGTCATATTCAAATTTTATATCATTATTTGCATGATCTTAATTGAATCTACTGTTGTGTACAGGATGAAGATCATCGAAGGATCTTACTACAAGAGGAGCTTGCACATGATGGACCTATCCATGAGCCTGCTTTTGTGTGACCATCTATGAGAATGTACCAAGGTTGACGAGGATTTCCAATGGAGGGATGTTTACACAAAAGACAATTAATTCATCAAAAAAACTATCAAGTAGGTGGTTGTATGATGAAGTTGGTGTCAAGGGAAATCAGTTGGTTGTTTACTGAAAGTATAAGAAAGAAGAGAGTTGTCTTTCTTTTCATTAAATGATTTTGATCCATCAAGAGATGTTCCACAGGATCAGGGGGGCATCTAATCTATTTAACAATAATACAAATCATTGATGAAGCTCATTTGATTAGCCAAAGAATGATGCAAACCCATCAAACAGAAGGTGGCCTTCAAACGGTCTCAGCTACAGTAAAAGTAAAATCAACTACAAGACAAAAGTGCTACAATGATAGGGCACTATAAGAAAAAATAGGGATAAGACAAAAGATGTATTTAAATTTCCATATAATGGGGGGTAGGTGAAACCCTAAGTTGTATCAAATATGAACCACACAATGCAAATTAATCCTAGTCATTCATTTGGGCTTTGGAAAACTATAAATAAGGGCTTTCCCCTCATTTGTAAATGGTTGGAGAGTTGGTGTAAAGGAATTTTGTAGCAATAGAGAGCTACATTGCATGATTTATGGGTGTTTATCTTGAGTTTGTTCATTATTCATGCATGGTTCTACTTCCCTATTAGTTTTAGTGTGTAGTTTCTTGAATGGTTGTTAAAATGGTATTGTTGTTATAGTATTTGATGAGCTTTCATCCCATACTTTTGGCACTTGTTGATGACAAGATACTATGTAAAGCTAGCTTGGGATTCTTTATTTAATTGTTGTAACCTTTTTCATTTGCATGCTCATGATGTGCATGTGAAATCTGAAAATTAGCAGACCTTAGGAGATTGCACTGGTTTTGTGTAACTGTAGGTTTGTCTTGGCCAAACAAAACTTAGTTTGGGAAGTTTTTATACTATAGTAGCCTCCATTGTTATTGTTCATTCATAGTTTAGGATTAGAACAACTTTTTTAACCCTTATTCTTTTTCTATTTCTTTTGAACCTTGGTTAGAGTAGGATATCAAGCATCATCACAATGCCAAATCTGATGAACATGGTGAGTTTCAACTTGTTGTTTTGAGTGAGCAACCACTATTCATTCACTTATAACACTTTGAAACTGCATTTGCGGACCCAACTTCCCATGCTTTGTAACTCATACATAAGACTGCCCTTTGTTACCAACAAAACACATCAACCAACTGAGATATTCCAAGCTTGTCAAGGCCTGACACCTAAGAGACCTTGGGGTAGTGATTTGTAACTCATTTGTAGATTTCTACCTTTCAAGAGAGGTAGTGCATTCATTTCTTGCCTATGTTGAGAAGATGCAAAACATCCATCAATAGAACTGGCTCTAGAAGGAGGGAATGGTTGAGCTTGAGGCTACAAAGCTAAATATTGGAAGTTGAAAAGAGAACCTTCAAGTAAAAATCTGAGATATGGAGATCTCTTTATATGTTGAAATTTTAAATCAAAAATTTTTGAAGGAAAACAAGAATTGAGCTGAGATGGAACAACATTTGAAAATTAACATCACTTAGCTAGATGCAGATTTGAATAAAAGATTGAGGAGACCATTACAACAAAAAAAATTTGGCAGATGAATGTAGGATCCATTATACTCATGGACATAATGAACTAGGATGTCTGACATTCTTGGACATAATTGAAATATTCTTGCAAGGAGAAATTCCCTTTTGGGAAATATATTAGGTCTGGTTCTTGCGGATCCAGGAGAGGAATTAACTAACATGGTAACCAAGGCATTCAAAGAGTTGATCCAAGAACACTTGAACAACAAGGAATGACTAATATTGGAGGAAATGCTGATGTCTAGTTGGTGCAGATTTCACAATGCACCTCATTCAAAAGTTACTTGTCCATCATGTGTAGATATCATTTCTCAAGCTAGGAGTTGTTTGGGAAAGTCTGAGCAACCAACTTTAAATGGAAAAGAGTCATCCCATGAGGTGGGGAGGCTTTCAACATTTGGAGGATAGTACATTCAAGTTGAACTGAGAAATTTGACACAAGTTAGTGCTGGGACAATAGACATTGAGGCTAAAAGTTTAGTTAGAGAGGAATCAGAAGGCCTTTTCTCCATAGGCAAAGGAAAACCCTCCACGCAAGGAGAAGAACCATTGGTAGTTGAGGATGGATTAGAAAAGTCTGCAATAGTGTATACTGGGGCAGCCAATGAAGATGTTGAAAAATAGAAAGAGGAAGAGGTTGGTAGCTTTGGAGCAGCTGAAAATGATGATGAGAGTATAAATGAAATTAGATTAGAAGACCTCTCCTTCATGAATGATAGCGATCAAGCATCCAAATATGAGAATTTGGAGAAGTGGGGACAACCTCATGCCATGGATATTTACTATCAAACCTCCTTCCAGAGTGATGATGAAGACCTGATGATGGAAAGATATAACGAGCTAGTGTTAAGACTGGCAAGGGATTGGTCTGAGTTGAGACACCAAGTGGATTTGGAGGTGCTACTACTACCAAATTGTTGTAGACTCCATGATTCATCACACTTTGAGTTTGCATGCAAGCTATGCCAAGAGGTTGTCAAACAAGTTAGAGAACAAAGTGCTCGGCCTATTCTACTTGCTGCTCGGATCAAAGTAGAAGACCAAGAGCCTAAACTGAGTGATAACTCAACTAAAGGCAATCATTAAGAAGGTGTTTGGAGAGCAACAAAAAAAGGACAACAATAACATTCTGAGCCTCTAAACGATGAAGTAGAATAAATGGGAGTGTTGTCCATTGATCATCAAGAACCTTTTTCTCTTGAAGAGCATCTATACACCATGGATGATAGGCTTCATGGGGATTCCTTAGAGAGAAATCACATAGTAAATCTTGGTCCCCTTGATGAGGTACCATCCATTGATGACTTCTTTCCATTGGGAGTTGTATTGTGAAGGTACACCAAATCTGAAGAGGAATACATCTCAGAAGATGGGGGTAATGAAGGCCTACTACTTGAACCTCCAAATAGTGAAGAACTAGAGTTTCTGAAATAGGAGAACTCCTCCATTTATAGTGATAGTGAGCAAGAGGAGACAAGTGAATCTCATGATGAGATACATGAAATACAGAAAGAAGAAGACAAAGGTGGGGATGTTCTTATGGCTGCCAACAAGTATGACTCATCGGGCCAACTACAAGATGCAACTAAGATTCATGCCGCATTGATCATTGATGATCCTCCACATTTAGGGGGATACAATAGGACATATTTCTGCATGCTATTGTTCCATGACATTGAACATCATAAAAATAAGGTCAACACCTGGGATAGGAGATGGGACAATACATTTCCTTATGAAGATAGCAATCAAGTTGAGGTTTGGGCTATGAAAGGAAAACATGATGAAGTGTTTCTCCTTGAAGAATAGTCAATGGAGGCTACAACTTCCACAAAAAAATTGGGAGAGGTATTTGCTGCCCTATCCTCCCATCCCTTTGCAATCTCAAGATCAGAAATGATGCACAATCCAATGCCTCCACCTGAGGTTGTCGATGCAATGGTCAACAATGCAGTTCTCGCTCTCGACTATCAAATGTTGCCACCTCCATATGATGACATCCAGGTTCTATCCTTCCTTACCCTTATTAATTTTCATAGCTACATTTATCATTTTTATTATGGGAATGAGGGAAGGAAAACTTGCTTATGGATCAACCATGGGTTCAATGAATCACTTCAATTGCTGATTTTTCTTGAATATGTGATTAAATTTGAATGCTGCAATATTAAACTTTGTTTTTTTTTACTATAAGGATGAATCTGCATGGCTTAGGACCGTCACGATCACTCTTTTTCTTGCACATGAATTATGAAACCCAATGGGTGTGAATGTTAATTTTCCTTTCTTGAACATAGTGCTTTATAAATACCTTTGTGCATGGTTTGTATTAGGTAGTATGGGTTTTGTGTACATACCTTAGGTTCATGTATATAGTCCTGCTTTCT
The DNA here is from genome assembly GCA_007258455.2 of Sequoia sempervirens. Lineage (NCBI taxonomy): Eukaryota > Viridiplantae > Streptophyta > Pinopsida > Cupressales > Cupressaceae > Sequoia > Sequoia sempervirens. The sequence continues at coordinate 53,715,246 of VDFB02252616.1, forward strand.
TTCTTTTTTTTGGGTAGTTGGTTTGCTATAGGTTAGTTTTCTTTAGGGTGGTTTCTTTGTTGTTTTCTTTTTCTTTCTCATTTTGGTTAGTTTAGGTGTTTTGTTTTGTTTGCTTCCATTTATTTTCTGTTTTGCTACCGCTTTGTTGTTGCTTTGCTTTGGGTCCCTTTTCTTTTAGCTAGGCATGTTTATGCACACAATGACCATACTTATTGCCTGGGGTTGTTTTGTGTATTTCTCCGTCAAACTCTAATCAAGTTTTTAGAGTGGACGGTGAGGGTCTTCTGTTAGTGCAAAGTGATCTAGATGTCTGATTTGAAGAGGATAAGTCGTTTGTTTAATATTTTCTTGATTTATGCTAAAATCTTACATCTTCTACATATCTTAAGAATCCAATGGTGGTTGTAGATCCATTGTGAAGTCAGGTTAAGTAAAAATCTAAAATTCTACTTCAGCGCCACTATGATTCTCAACCCTAAGTGTGAGCTTCATTGCTCGTGGGTTGAAATAAAAGAATTGAAAAGAGAAAATCAAAAGAAAAGAAAAAAAAGAAATAAAAGAAACAAAAGAAAAAAAGAAAAACATTAAAAATCAAAAGAAAGAAATTTAGCTTTTCAGGGGGATTCGAGCAACTCTACTGAGGCTATGGATGCCTAGCTAGAAATAGAGCAATGTTTGGGAGAATCACAGTGACAACCTCGTCTAGGATATGGATGTGTGATTGGAAATGAGGAAATGTACCAAATGATTTTGGAGTTAGAATAAACTATTTAGATTAACATGACGGAGCCTGGGTTCCTGTAGCAACTAAAGGATGGGAATTAACGCATATGCACACACATGGATTTTCAGCATACTAAAGGTTGGGTTGACTGGTGGTTTTGATCCTTTGGTCGAGTGTCTGGTTTTTTTTCCCTAGCGTGAGGATCGGAACCAGAGATTCTAGGTTCGTGATTCCAGTTTGACATTGAAATTCTTTAGAGAATTTCCCCAACAAGTCGCCATTTGTTGTGCATGTTTTTCACAACCGCACCACTGAAGGTAGGGACCCCCCTCTTTTGCTCCTCATAGGTTGTTTTCACTCCTGATAGGTTGTTTTACCCTCATTACATTTTGTGCACCTCTAATTCCAATCCCAAGTTGGTCATGTGCCTTAAAACGATGAATTTTCCATTGGCCAAAATCACCTAGCTGGGTTTCACTAAGTCATTTCCCCTTGCTGGAAAGTTCTTGTGGGCTTTCGTTTTTTTTTCACCCAACGTTCATTGGCCTTCACGGACCCACATTAGTGGGTCTCCTCTTGTCATTCGCCATTCCACTCTGTCATTTGGATGCAGCTAAGCTGCCTCATCTGCCTGATGTGTGAACCCCACACCCATTTCACCGTTGCATCCTTCAAGCTCCGTGGACCTACAGTTGCGGGACAACCTATGCGATTTTTTTTCCCCATTTCTGTGCTTTCATAGTAGCTGGCCGTTGACTTCTACTTACATGGAAGTATCCACTGTTGGTGTCTCCTTCTCATCATTTCCATTACCAATCCGATCCTGTTACTTCAAAATTTCCTAAGTCTAAAATTTTGTGGATCTTTGTGCAAGACCTACTTGAACCTAACCTTTTTTTTCTAAATGACTAAGCTCTCACATCACCCACCCATGCTAGAACCGCTTATACTTTTTTCTAGCAATGAAACCTGAAGTCTACGAGTAGATTCTTGAGTTGAAGCTTGTTGGTGGGTCCACCCTTATGGGCTGCCTCTTATGGGATGCCATCACCTTGGTGTCATTTCCAAAAATCCACCCTTTCCTGCCTCTCTGCTTCATGGGCCTATAGTCCATCAACGTCATCATTCTCTTGCATGCTTCCCTAAGACAACCACCATCTTGCCATCTCAAAATGAAGATAATGAATAGTGCACCTACATGATTCACCCACATTCATTTTTTTACTGCAAGACTTGATGATACTGTGATTGCTGCTCACCTATTGTGCCCAAAGGACATGCTTGATTCTAACCTCCATGTATCTCTACCTAAGTGTAATATTGGGATGATCACGTATTTTTGGGCCAATGACGATTATTGATGAATGATGTCGCACATTAGAGCCTTACACTTTATAAAGGTTGATATTTGAAATGGGAGCCATCGACTATCTCCTATGTGGGACCCAACATGTAGAAATCCACCTATATCCCATCATCCTCCGAACAGCCTCCACTAAACAGCTTCCTGCAGGGCGCATCCCACATGTTTTTCCCCACAGAGGTTCTCAATGCAGATTCTACAACTTATCTCATCGTTTTGGACAATAACTTCCTCACACCCCTGTTGGCAACATTTTAACAGCGAGCCCAAATAAACTTTTGCATAATGTTGGTGAATGGAAGGACAAAGAAATGAAGAGTCCTTCCTACGATTAAGGTTCCTTAGCATCTTTTGGCACAGTGATCAGCTGGTAGTAATTAATAGACCCCTTTGACTCCAAGGCCACCACCTTGTCCACCATTCAAATGGCTTGCGCCCATAGTTTCCTCGCACTCCATTACCCGACCAAAATCTCTTGTGCGAGATCTGACACTGGCCATGCCATCTTGCTCTCCATCATTACTAATGGTATTCCCTTGCCATCTTCCTTCCTCCTTCCACCTGCATTCATCTTGTCACACAATGTTTCTCCAGTGACCATCCCATCATCTTTTCTTCACTCTTGAGAAAAAAATTTCTTCTCGTTAGTGGTGGTCAGTCCTACCATGGGATATTGATCAGCATTTGAATATATCGATGGACCACAGACAAAAAGATAACTTACAAAGGATGGGGCTTGGAATGTGTGTGGAAATTCCTAGTGACTCTCCTCTAATTAAGTCCATACACACAGCTTCTCCTCAATCTATTGCATTTAGAGGAAATTTGAATTCACATTTGAAAGGTCACCATGCTCGGATAAAGGTCTTGATAAGGTTGACTAAGATTGAGCTTACCATAAAATAATGATGAGGTGGAGCCATCATAGCAGTCAATAAATATCAATATTATGCATCGCATGGATGAATTCACTAATGAAGGAGGAGCGTACATTGCTTTCTTGATTTAACTACATTTGTCTGTTGTAACTGCTCATTTCTTCACTGTTGGCGCAATGTCATCCTTTCACCTGCAAACTCCTCAATGGAAAGTTCTAATGTGGGATTTGTATTTGCAAGGGACGTCTTTCTTGGTGTTTTCATTTACGGCTCCTCCTTATGCTTGCATGCAGACTCCATCCTTGCGAGGTTCACCTTTCTTGTGACCAATTCGAATTTCCTATGGCTACCTCCCACTTCCTACATCCCATGCTCAACATTCTCTCAGGATTAGGCCATGCTTGGGGTAAAGGGAGGAGGGTGCTTAAACGTCATTGTAGGACACTCAAAGACTGGTGGGAGCATAGATAAGATGTGCTAATATCAATATGATGATCACCGTAGGGGTTATTAGAAAATTTCTTATAGAAATGAATGGGCTCACAATTGCAAAAAGTACATAGAAATCTTAAATTCTTGAGATCACTACTTAATGCATCAGCTAAAACGCTCCCCAACAAATGTTTGGTGTTTTAATTCTAGCCACCCTGTTATCGCACCACCTTTGAAACATAAGGATCGATAATTCACAAACAATTGTTGGACTATGGGCTCTGAAGATAAATCAACAGCAGATGTGGAGAAGAGGTAAGAAGATAGGAGCTCATCAAAATGAATAGAAACATCTTAAGAATAGCTTAACTCATGGCATCGTGCTTGTAAAAAACTAGGGATATTTAGAAGGAATAAGTGAAAATCATGCAAGACTTAGTTTGAGGATGGGTATAGGAAGATGCAATGCCTAATTGAAGGATTAGACATTCCAAGTACATCGAGCTTGACCGATTAAAGTTTGTAGAGATGAGGGTGATAGTCGCCCCCACTCAAATGTTCGTTTGTTGGAACAATGATTGAGCGACCGCCTACCCAATCCATCTTGGAGGCTTCTACATACTCCCACGGGATTTGGGATAAGATGTCTCCAGTAGTGAGGGGGAAGGCTTCATTACTTCGATCCCGGGACTCATTCCTAAAGGTGTCATATATAAGATTAGCTTGAGTTTGCGACCTAGGATTCCAAGTGTCGCTCCCTCTTGGCACCTCATTTATTAATAAGAAAAGACTCTTCCACTACGGGTTACGTAGTTTTCTTAGCTGTCGTTTGAACAAGCTTGGGACAACTTCCATAGAACGGACTTCCACTATGTAGAGTCTACCACCTTAAGTGTCATTCGAGCTGCCCTCTCTGGGCCACCACCCACAAGATCTGTCCCCTAGTAATGCGCGACCCTTCTTCTTCCACAAATGTTAAAGAGAACCACGCATTAAGTAGACAATTGATGAGGGGGGAGCCAACTCCATTTCCTTGGGATTCCTATTGGTTCAAAACTACTTGAAGTATATTTAGTGGAGCAGATCACGAGAAGGTGGTCAGATGGTGCATCAAGTTGACAGATGGTCATTTGAGACATAGTAGTATGAAAGAAGATAGTAGTGTGAAGGAGATTAGGTTGAAATGGCTTCATGAGCTAGTTACTTGCTCTTCCTAAGACCCTATTTCATTTCGTATTTGTATATAACTTGGCTAGAGTCAAGCATTACTACAAGGAATTATTCAACTGATTGTGCAATTCCTATCTCCTTCAAGTTACCTGATGATGGTTATATAAGGAAGCAACTATTGGTGCTGGAGGATGGGATTTAAATGATCTAGGATACAAGATTCCACAGCTACTTCGAACTAAGAAAAATAATAAGAAGATGATTTATGAAATGCAGGAAGACACTTGAGTATGGAAAAAATTCAAGGATGGTGTGGGAGGATTCTTAAATCCTAAAAAAGGAAGATTGAGTGATTGAGGACAAGGGGATGCTGCTCATTTAAAAATTAGTCCCCACAAGCTACCAGTGCAATATCATGTACCTCTTTGTGAGCTTCAACAAGAGGGGCACTGAGACTACTTCATTGTTTCAAAACAGTGACCATCTCTTCATGTGTTCACATATGTGGACTCTGCAAGTCTCTCTGTTGCTGCTATGATGTTTTCCTTGGACAACCTTCAATCATGTGGAACCCGCCCTTCCCCACGCCACTTTGGCCTACAAATGTTTTCCTTGTCAAGGCCGTAGCTATCTAAACCATTCACGATGGAATTTTCTTCCCTTCCTACTGCACCTTGTGTCCCACAAAGCACAATCGAGATGAAAGACAAAGGAGTTGCAATTTGAAATATCATTTGTAGACCACTTGAGATTGTTATTTAGGAGGAAAAGACAAGAAGAGGGTGTGATGGCTAGGAATGGGGGTTCAGTGGTGCAAAATTCAAAAATTGATGGAGCAAAGCCTTCTTGGTAAGATATAGTAGTATGATAAGCTCCATTAAGTGATCATTAGTAATCCCAATCCCAGATTGGGGAAATCTTTGAGGTCATAGATATAAGCCAACACACACTCAGGTTCGAGGGATAGATGAGGTTCAACAATTACAATATTTTGGACAATGAACCTCTCGTTAATTTGAGATTAAGAGGGGGATTTGAGACTTCATATGGGTCTGCCACAATTGGGAATTCCTCCATATGGAATCTAGCATAGGGGAAGAATTTCCCTCAATAGTGCAAGCAATGGAGTTGAAAGGGATGACCATTATTCCATCAAAACAAAGTCTCAAATTTGAGGGAGAGCATTGTGTGCTATTAATATGTGTATAATGAGTTATGGGAACCAAGTGAAATTAAGTGGGAATGATTCTAATCATAATTAACCAACCATTTAGAATAAGTGTTATATGGTCATATAGGTACCATACAGTCATATTCAAAATTTATATCATTATTTGCATGATCTTAATTTAATCTACTGTTGTGTGTAGGATGAAGATCATCAAAGGAGCTTGCTACAAGAGGAGATTGTGCATGATGGGCCTGTCCATGAGCCCACTTCCACATGACCATCTATGAGAATGTACCAGGGTTGATGAGGATTTATAATGGAGGGATGTTTACACAAAAGATGATTAATTCATCAAATGGACTATCAAGTAGGTGGTTGTATGATGAAGGAAGTCGGTGCCAAGGGAAATCAGATGGTTGTTTACTAAAATTATAAGAAAGAAGAGAGTTGTCTTTCTTTTCATTAAACATTCATGATCCATCAAGAGTTGTTCCACAGGATCAAGAGGGATAGCTAATCTATTTAAAAATAATACAAATCACTGATGAAGCTAATTTGATTAGCTAAAGAATACTACAAAACCATCAAACAAAAGGTGGCCTTCAAACGGTCTCAGCTATAGTAAAAGGGAAATCAGCTATAGGACAAAAGTGCTACAATGACATGGCACTACATGACAAAATAGGTATAAGACAAAAGATGTATTTTAAATTGCTATATAATGGGGGGTAGGTGAAACCCTAAGTTGTATCAAATCTAAACCACACACTGCAAATTAATCCTAGCCATTCATTTGGGATTTGAAAAACTATAAATAGAGGCTTGCCCCTCATTTGTAAATGGTTGGAGAGCTAGTGTAAAGGAATTCTTCAGCAATAGAGAGCTACGTTGCATGATTTATGGGTGTTTCTCTTGAGTTTTTTCATTATGCATGCATGGTTTTACTTCCCTATCAGTTTTAGTGTGTAGTTTCTTGAATGGCTATTATAATGGTATTGCTATTATAGTATTTGATGAGCTTTCAACCCATACTTTTGACACTTGTTGATGACAAGCTACTATGCAAAGCTAGCCTGGGATTCTTTATTTAATTGTTGAAACTTTGTTCAATTACATGTGCATGATGTGCATGTGCAATCTAAAAACTAGTAGACCTTAAGATATTGCACTAGTTTTGTGTAACCGTAGGTTCCTCTTGGCCAAACAAAACTCAGTTTGGGAAGTTTGTCTACTGTAGTAGCCTCCATTGTTACTATTCATTCATAGTTTAGGATTAGAATAGCTTTCTTAATCCTTCTCCTATTGCTATTTCTTTTGAACCTTAGTTAGAGTAGGATATCAAGCATTACCACAATGTCAAATATGAGAAAATGGTGACTTTTAGCTTGTTGTTTTGAGTGTGTAGCCATTGTTCATTCACTTACAACACTTTGAAACTGCATTTGTGGACCAAAATTCCCTTGCTTTGTAACTCATACATAAGACTTCCCTGTGTTACTAGAAAAACACATCAACCAGCTGAGATATTCTAAGCTTTTCAAGACCTGACACCTGAGAGACCTTGGGGTAATGATTTGTAACTCATTTGCAGATTTCTACCTTTCAAGATAGGTAGTGCATTCGTGTGTTGCCTATGTTGAGAAGGTGTACAAACATCCATCAACAAGTTTGATATTGATTGGGTGAGTTTCTACCATAACTATTGTAGCATCAGTAATTATACTCCCTTTTAGGTGAAAGAACAATTTCACACTCTACTTTGAACTACCTTTAGTGACCTTCCATATCAATGCATTTAGACATTCCTTAGCCATAAATTTTCCTATCAACCTAGGAGAATTTGTCTATAGTACCATAGAAAATGCATTGTAAAATAAACATCATCAAATCAATTCCAAAAAGTGCCCTCACCATGGATAAGTTCTAATTTTAGTAGACCCTAAACACCCAACATAAATCTTGTTGAGTGTGATAAATCCATTCTATGGCATCCTTGCGCCCTAGACTAGCTATTTTTTCTAAGAGATTTCATTTCCCATTTTTTTTGGTCTCTAATTTTAGAGATATAATTTTAAATTTGGGCCTTGGCGGTAATTTTATCTTGAAAACTCAAATTTAAACATGTTGGAATAAATTTTAATTTATCCTCAGTTCCACTATATAAACATGAATTATTATTTTATAAAATGGAGGAATAAGAATTCAATTATAAATATACAAAAATACATTTAAATTTATATTTTTTCAAGGTGACTATTAGATTTAATCAAGATTGATACAATGATACAAGTTTGATTCCAATGGAAGGGGATGATGTAATATAGGATTTGGACATTTCTTTGGCCTGTTCAAACACAATTTTTTTTATTTTTTTCCAGATTGTTCGCATCTTCAATTTTCATTATACTTGATGTCCTAAGCAAGGTAGTATTGTATTTTGGATTTTCATAAGGTTATTTTACTCCCTTGGGTTGATCTCATTTTTATAATTTAGGAATCCTTCTCTAATACACATTAGTAGGTTTTTTAATATTTTATCTCATTACAAACTTAGATGCACTTAAGTTTAAGAGAATGCAAATTTTATCATTCAATTCCTTGGATATTTTTGGAGGTAGAAATGCCAAAATGGGGGTTTGATTGAGGAAAATTGAAATAGTCACCCCTTTCACCTCTTTGCTATGTTTTTGTAGGTTCAAATTTGAAGATGAATATTCTAGAATAGGGTTGCAAAAGGTAGAGAATGGGTTACAAACCTATGGATTCTTATCTAAGAAAAGAGGAATATAGTCTAATGTTTCCTTGGGCCTTAGACCAGCAAGATTAGGCTCAAATTTACATATTAGGTGTTTATTACTCTACCCTTCCTAGATTTGCTTTCAAATTTTGCTATTTTAGTTTTTACAATACCAAAACATTGCACTTTTAGATTATGTATCATATTCAAATTGTTTCATTAAATTCACATTAATTTAAATAAATTTCTAAGTGACAAAAATATTCTAGATCCAAGATAGATCTACTCACCTATTAGATTGCACATCAATCTTGTATCCTTTCTGATTTGGAATCCAACTTTCATTAGAAAATGATATAGATTTTAGTGATCTAGACACTAGATTTAGAATCCATTTTTTAACTAAATTTTTTTATGAACCCATTGTGAAACATTGATTAAAATTTCTAATTTGCATTAAAATTTGCTAGATTTGAAACATTTAAAAGGAAATATTGCAAAAATTTCATTATTTTGCTTGCAAACACTATGTTTGCATTTCAAAGGAATAGTGTCATGTTTCTTGATTTTGTTCAATTATTCAAGAAATTCTTCATTTTTAGTTCTAAAAAGAATTAGATCTATAGGAGAATTACATATTTTTTTTGAAATTTTGTATAATTTGGATAAAAAGGACAATTTTATTACAAAATTTGAAAAAAATATTTTGTTGCATAAGGTGTCATTTAATAAATTTAAGGAAAATAGTGACAAATTTTAGTTTCTGTCATGAACCAAAACTATCTCAAGCATATCAAACCTATCACTAGTGTCTCAGAGTTGGAAATATCAGATAAAAACCAAGCTAGTTGAGGGCATCCTTGTGCATCCTTGTGCCCTAGACCAACCTATTTGAGCTTAGTTTTTAGTCATAGAGTAATATTTGTTTATCGTCTACAAATCCATCCTTTTCTTTTCAACTCTGTTACTGTAATAGATCTATGAGACTGTATTTGACCAAATATAACATTGGAAAATAAACACAGAAGGAGACACACATAATTAATGTTATAATTAAAATTTTGGAGAAATTTTAGTAATCTGAGCATATCATATCTCTTTCTACAAGTATATTATATGCATACAATAAGTTTTTTAGTTGCGATAATTTTATTATGCTAGATGAAGCCCTTGACGATTTCACCTATCCTAAAGTGTCCACTAAGGCTTGTAATGTTTCAACCTTTCAAAAGAATAATAAATGCAATAACACCTCAATTAATGATTTACCCACTTTCAAATTCACTTCAAATGCAAAAAGAACCAATTCTTATTATAAGATTGTCATTAAAAGATTAACAACACCTAGTTATATCTTAAACTTTGCAACATAATTTCTCAAGAACAAACTTTTCCTACATCAATCCCTTTCATAGAACCTATCACCCCATCTACACCCTGTTTGACACAACATAGCAATAAGGAGTTTGATCTTGTGGAGAATTTGTGTACTACTCTAACTAATATTTCCTTGTGAATTTAACTCAAAACACACCATTTTTCCATAATATGCTTCAAGAAGCATTATAGAATGTTGTTGTGCCTTCTAGTGCTAAACCAAATGGTGTAGCAACATTGCTTAAGGGTATAAATTACACAAGTATGGATATTATCCTTCATTAGAATGAAATTCCACCACTTAATGTACAAAATAAAAATTATGCCTTAATGATCTAATGGTTGCTATTGATAAGAATGGAATTTGACGTACCATCATCAATGTTAGGTGAGCTCCTAATGTGTGTAGTGTGGATATTTTAACCGTTCTAAGATTGGATAAGTGTTGCATCTTGATAAGGTTTTTTTTCATTGATGTCAAAAGTGTGCTTAAGTTTGTATATGCTCTGAATATTATGTGTAAAATGATACAAGTCAACATTTTGGTATTGTAGATTGGCACGATTCTATTGTCATAGCTGTCAAAAGTTTACCCCTTGAAGTATTGTATCTATTGTCAGTGAAGGATGTGGAGGTGGGAATACATGTCTCATATTTTTTTCAGTATTCCTAAGTTGATACCCTTCTATTTTTGTGTACCACACTCAAATAAGTTGTGAAGTTTTGTCTAATTCATTCACAATATATACTCTAAACTAGTATCACAAAGTTTTGGTCCCCATCCTTTCACAAAGAAAGATTTAGTATTTTAGTTTCAAAGATAAGTTGATGAAGATGTGAAGGTGTTATATCTAGGGTTTTATGTCACTATACCTTCTTCTATTGAAAGTTAGAAGTTATAGAGTTCTAGTCTATTCCATGGTAGTACAAAGTGGTTATGAAGGCTTGTTGGAATGCTTTGCATTCCTCTAGATGTGAAGGTGTGGCGAAGTGAATTTGAGGACATACTATGCAATGTATAATGCATGCTATATTGATGTTTTAATGCATTTGATGCTCCATAAGTTCATTTTTGAAGTGATAGAGTGTTACATTTGGTTTCAGATTCCTAATCTTTTTACATAACATATGTTTGGATACTTGCGCTAGTAGAAGAATGTAAAGTTTAGCTGTATGAGTTTGTGTTGAAATTCCACATGTCTCATAGTGTCTAAGGTATGAACTGCATGGATATATTTCTTGTTTCACATACCACACAACTATTTAAAGTTAGTTTGTGAAATTATGTTGTTGTTGAGGCCGACCAGGGTATGTTGGTGATGTGTGCCACTAATTCAAGATTGAGCATATTCTAAGAAGTGTTTGTAGATGTTATATGAGTCATGCTGACTAATCTAGGAGAATTGTAAATTTAATGTCTTATCATTTTTGTATATTTCCAATAAATATGTAGGCCAGTATGCTACATGTTTCATAATTTCTTATTTACAACTGACTGAATTTATATTTTCCAAGTGTGTAGATGATATATAGAAAATCAAAGAAGTGAAGAGGAGTATGGAAGTGCTCAAAGATGTATGAGTGCATGAGAAGGGAATGAAAATATACACTATAGGGGTATGTGCAGGATCATGATGGGCCAAAAAGTGGCAATATGATGGGTATGTGTAGGGTATGTGGCTGACGACTTCTGTTTTACCCAAAATTGATGAAACGAAAAGGGTTTTTAAAGAATATTCTCAGCTTTCCACTAATATAAATTATGCTTTACTTTGAATTTAATAAATAATTATTATTCATTTTCCATTTGAATTACGATTAAAGTCCTGATTGATAGGTTGATTGAAAAATATCTATAGCTTTCAAATGGTATCACATTTTTGAATATGAAACATGTGTCACATTCTATGCTTCACATAATATAGGATTAAAAAAATGAATTTCATGAAGTTTTGACCAAGTTAAGGTGGTTAGACATACAAGTTTTTATATTTTTAAAAGTAATAAAAAAAATTCATAATTAATTATTTACTTGGAAAAATATTAAAAAAAAATATGCATCACATTGGGACATGAGTCCTCTACTTATATCTAAAATATTATTAAAAAATATTATCATTTTATTGTGGTTAGGGTGGTGACAAACACCTTATTTTTTCCCTAAATTTAAGTACTACTGCATTGAAATTTCAAATTTTCACTAGATAGATTTTTTTTAAATAAACCTAGTAGTTTAGAAACTACATTCAATTTGCTATAGATTCTATTTGTACATATTTTTGAAATAATATAGATAACTTATTCAAAATTTTACGTCAAGTTTCCTAACTCCGATTTATGTAAATTTTTTGCCACTTAAGGGTTTGTTTTTTCCATGATGATCTTTCACATACCTATAGAGATAATGAGTAGAATTGATGAATATCAATTGTTTAAGCCATAAAGTTAGTCATATTTCAGTTGTTCTTTCTTTTAGTTAGGGAGTAGTAGCTTCCTTGGGTTTTAGCCCCTAAAAAAAAGTTGTATCAATAAAGAGTGGTATATTCCTTGGGTTATAGCCTTAAATAAAAGTTTTAAATTGTTATTTACTTATGAGGTTGGATTAGGATAGTAGCTCCTAGAATAATTTCTCATTTTGGTTTTCTACTATGGGGATTTCAACATAAATTTAGTGTCATTTGTGTTCTTATGTGTATTCTTATCTACTTTCCCATTTTCATTAAGTAGTTGAATGCTTAAATAGTATCAATATTTATTAATTGGGATTGAATTTTGAAGCATACTAATTCACCCTCTTCTTAGTATTTTGGTCTATTCAACAATTGGTATCAGAACTAGGTTCCTCCATATAGCCTAATAGCTTAGGTAGATCCTATTTTGGAAAACATGGGGAATGATGTAGTTCCCAAGAAGAACAACTCTCTGAAAGAAGAGGACATACTCCATAAGGAGGGTGATGAATTTGAATTTGAATTCAATAAAGAAGATTGTCCAATGGATTATGAAGGAGAACTCATTTCTACTCTAAATGATATAGATGAAGAAATATAAAATAATGAAGAACTTTAATACAAACTTGAAAAATTAGAAAAATAAATTTACAAGTTGAAAGTTCAAGTTGAAGAAGGTTAAAGAATTGTAGATTTCCTTGATTTCAAGCTCATTTAAGATAAAACTATTAAATGCTCCAAGTTTAAAGAAGAGATTGTTTCCTTGAGGAAAGAATTGGATAAAGAAAAATTACAAATTGAAAAAGGTCTAAAGCTAAAGGGAGATTTTGACATTCTTGATGAAATAATCAGCTCTCAAAATCCATCAAAAGAAAAATCTTTTCTTTGTTTTCACAAAGGTAAAAGTCTAATAACAATTTCATCTATAGACCTATATGAGAATTTCAAAGAAGGAAATTCTAAAATAAAGGAAGAAAAATCTTGAACTAAAGAACCTAAGAAGACAACCTCTAGAGATGTAAAGTCAGATCAATATAGCATTAAAGAAGGTGGATTCATTCCTATCTGGAGACAATGAAGATTCATGGGTCCTCCAACTGATAGTAAGCATGCCCATACCAAGTTCACTAATTTTTTTCAAAGTTATTGTTATTCTTGCAATAAATTTTTGCATAAGTCTATTAATTGTAGATCTAGAGAAATAATAAATGACTACATGGGTAGAAAATAAGTTGTGCCTCAAATATATAATGATGTTACTTTTCATGGATATTGCTATGAATGCAAAAAAAATCATCATAAAGCTATAAAATGTAGAATTAAAGCTAGGAAAAATAACTTTGTTCTTGAGCACAACATTTTTTGTTACAAGTACAATAAGTTTGGACATTGTAATGGCATGAATTTACACCCTAGGAAAATTTCCCATTTATTTTTACCTTTACTTTAGAAAATATAAGTCAAATGATGTAAACCCATCATCATTAGCTTACTCCTTCCATGTGGCCTTGTATGTTTGCATTGGTGGAGGATTTTTTGTCGGACAACATATAGACATCCACACACTACGCTAGTATCTTGACACGATTCCTACCCCTAGAATTAGAAGAGGTGTTATGTTGCTGGTTGGCTATGAAACTTATGTCTTCTACCCTTCCTTGACTAATGAAAATTGACCAATTTCCTTCATTTTCAAGCATTCAAATGGACATTTTATCACGTATTCACTCTTGGCTTACAATCATCTCACTCTCCCATTTAGTCTTACAACTTCTTGCTCATTATTTCACTCTCTCAAGCTTGTTCTTTCTCTCTACTTGGCTTCTATAGTGTTATTGTTGAAACTCCACCTTTCTTGTAGGTTGATGGAATTTTGTTCTCTCAACGTGGTGTCATCTTCTCCTCTCGGCCTTGAGTGCTAATAGGAAGAGGAGATGATATTTCTCTTTTTATTTAATTTACAAAATTGTGTCTTATAATGTAGAATTTAGTGTTTTTTTTCACTCTTTTTGGTGTACTTTCTACTTCTCTTCTTCATCAAATTTTCTATCTCATTACATCTATGGGTGTCCATAGAGGTGGGAACACCAAAGCAAGGGTCTAACTGAGGTAGACCTTGAAATACAACCAAACATTTTTTCCAATTCCATATGTGTAGGTATTGGATCATCCATTTGGAGTTTAAATTGAAGAATCAAAGTGTGGGTGGAGTGGTACGTTTTCCTTACCTTTCTTTGTCACTTTTATATTAGAGTGATTTCTATTTTTTTTTGTACTTTTTGTTTCTTTTAATTTCTCTATCAAGTTGTAGAATTGTGTCAATTGGGTTGTTATTAGGCACTTTGTGCTTTCTATGTGTTTTCTAGACCTCTTTCTATATAGGACACTAGTGCATCCTTGAGACACCAACACGTCATGTTGAAGTCTTGTTCTTGCACTATCATCCTTAAAAAATGAGCTATCTGGTCAACATCCTAAAACCTTTGAGGCCAACTCATCTAATTTTTAAAACATCCATCAAACAACATGAGGTAGTTTAGGGAAGTTTGTTCCCTTGGTATCTCCCATTACTTGGAGCCTTGTGGGTGATGAATCCCCCTTCTCTACATTTTTGGTGAACCTGATGTGAAAGTCATGTTTTCATGGAGCTTTATGAGCTTTATGAATTAGTCTACAACCTCAAGCACATTGTTAAAAAGAGCTTACAACATATGGAGATGGATCCTAAGAAGGTCACTACCAGTTATACCTTTCATAAAATTATTTCAAGAGAAAATAAAAGTTTCTCTAGTCCTTTTAGGGAAGCTCCTCATATTCCTACACCTCTTGCTTCTCCTTATGCTTCATCTATGGAGGAAGATGATGCTCTCAATATTCTCACAGAGAAAATTGTTTCCCTAGATAGAAGGCTTTTGGACTTTAGGAAGTATCTAGAAAAAGAAAGAGTTATAGCTAAGGCTACTAAGGTTATTAATGACTTAAGAACTATGTTAGACAAGGACAGAGTTGGTCTAGAGTTCCTTTGATGCATTATAGACATAGTGGATGCACATGTCCCATCATATAATCCTAGGTTTGGTGTTTCCCAAGACCTTGGGTCTAAGACTGCTAAAAGAAAGATAGTAGTCTCGATGCTTAGGGTATTGGTATGCATGGAAAAGATAGGCCCTTCTATTAACACTGATTCTATTCCTCAACCATGCACCATCATTAAAGTAAACAAGATATCCTTGGGCTTCAATTCTTCCATCTCTAATGTTCTTGGTGGAAATCCTGGAGCCCATGTTGGTCCTGGTGGTGGGGTTTCTATTGGTATGGGATTGGTGGCTCTAATAGCTTTGGTGGAGGTTCCATTGGCCCTAATTCCTTTTATGGCCTTTTCTTAAGCACCTTGTTGTAGAACATGGGTAAGATACAAAGATTGCTGATGAATTTATCCAATGCTACCTCTCAAACTATCTTTCAACCTTTCTTTTGACATAGTCCTCTATCCATTGATATTTTAAACACTCCCATCCCCCAAGGTATGGATATTAATTAATTTGAAGAATAAATTGGTTGTGGATACCCTTAGATGCATGTTTCATAATTCAATGCTATGTGCACTGATTTCTTCCACCATGATGCTCTAATGGCTAAATTTTTTCCAAGATCCCTTAAGGACACTACCCTTAATTGGTATTGTTCCTTACCAGATAAGTCTATTTTCTCATTTGATTAGCTCATAAATCAATTCCTCTAGTAGTTCCAAGCTAACATTGGGTTGAAGATGACCTTTTCAAATCTCGTATGATGTAAGTAAGGGGACCAATTTTATAGCTAGTGATCAAGTGTTATTCTCTCAAATTTCTTATCCAATTTTAAACTTAGATGTGTAGAAGGTTCTCATTGGAAACTTACAAATATCATGGAAAGAAAAGTTTTCCTTAATGAAATATCCTTCTTTTGCACACCTATGTGCTACATCGCATGAGTACCAATAGATGGTGGCATAGTTCAGGAGTACATATTCCGGCTCCCATTTTGACAACTGGTCTATAGTTTCAATTTCTAGAAGAAACAAAGCTATTATGAACGTGGTCTCTACGTCTAGGATAAGGTCCTAGAACACAATAGACATTTTGCAAAGTTATGTGAGTCTTATAATATTTTTTCAAAGAGGTTATTAAATGATAAAGTCCTAACATTTCTAGAACCTTGACCACTGACTGAGCCATATCCTAATTGGTATGATGAGCATTAATTCTATATATTCCGCCATGTATACAGGAATGATATCGAGGGATGTGTGTGCTTGCATCATGAGATTTACTACTGCATCAATGACAAGACTATCCATCTCAATGGAAATAAACAAAATTCTAATAAATCTATGGCCAAGGTCAACAATTAATTTCAGATTTATACTAATTGTTTTCCCTCACATTATAAAAATTTGGTAACAAAGTATTCTACATCATCAAAGTTAATTCCATTTGAGTATGTGAACATGTTTATTTTCACATGTATGCCTCATAAAAATTTGATTGCTACACCTAACATAACATTTACCTCACATGATGAGCCTTTCAATAAAG
This sequence comes from Sequoia sempervirens, assembly GCA_007258455.2. Lineage (NCBI taxonomy): Eukaryota > Viridiplantae > Streptophyta > Pinopsida > Cupressales > Cupressaceae > Sequoia > Sequoia sempervirens. Next base: position 53,732,125 of record VDFB02252616.1, read on the forward strand.
AGCTCTCCCCTTTATACATCCCTTCCTAGATAAATGGAAATGTTGTAACTAGCATTTTAATTGATCTGATGAGTTAGGGAAATGTGGTAACAAAGGATACTTTTTTCATAGTTTACTAGCATAGGGAGCAATACAAAGAGTTAAAGACCACCATTCATATGCATGATGGATTATTTGTCACCTCTTTGGGAAATATTTCTCTTTTAGTCTTGGTAGGATCTAAGACTATTGATGCTTCTTTCATTATCATTTTGGATTATGATCTATTTTGAGTTAGGCTAGGCATCCCCTCGCTTGCCTTTGTTAATGGTGTTTCCTCCATTGTTCATAATTTTTTAAAGTTCTCTCATGAAGGTTTTATGCATGTAGTGCATGACACTAGTTATAAGTTGTTAGTGTCACATGGGGGTTTCTCATTGAATCACTTCTAGCCTACCTTGATCAAACGTCTCCCTCTTGAGGAAGATTTATCATATAAGGATTATATTAAATATACGACCAGGGTTCGATGTCAAAGGCTAGTTATTCTTTGTTCCTCTATGTAGTCTCTATGAATGATTTCATTATCATGCAACATCAAGCTAATTATTTTACCAAATAAAAGGGGAAGGGGAAGCTTTCTCGTGCTTAAGGGCCTTCTTCCATGCCTTATACTTCTACTTCTCACCCTATTGCAACAATCTCTACTCCTACTCCCATGCCTGATTTGGGAAGCATGATGGTTCTTACATGGAGAAAAGAAAACCAATGGGTCTTTGAGCTCCATGTTTTTCCTACAGTTCCTAGGCACATTTTCTATTGCAAGGGGAAAGGTCCTTGTTGGTTTCTCTTGTGTCTTAAACTTTGTGATCTCCTACCACTTCTCTACCTACCCTTAAGGTAGAGAATGAGATGAAGCCTATCATCAAGGTGCTAGTTTTTATTTCTCCTCCCATAGTTGCTTCTACCCCTACACTTCCTCCTCTTATGCTCCCAATGAGATTACCCTTCAATCAACCGTAGTTGTGAAGGATACTCATAGGGCTATGTAGAAACCTTTAGCCTCTTCTTAGGCCATGTCTTTGAGTGCTCATAGATAATGTAACTGGCTTGCATGTGAGCACAAGCATAATGGAAAACTATTGTTGTTGAACATGCAACCTCACAAAAGATGAAGGGGGAGCTAGTGGCCCCTACTTTTGTATCTTCTATTTTTTTGTCTTATTTTGTTGTGATTTCTTTAGTTCCAATTGCCTCTATTCTACTTTTAGCTCCCTAAATAGGGTCCAATGATCCTCACCCCAAAAGAGTGTAGTTTTTCATTGCTCCCTCCATGGAGGCCCCTCTTTTGATGTCCCTCCTAGATGTCCCTCCCTTTTCTTAGGCCATATACATGTCAAACACCATGGTGGTATCTTTTATGGCTCTATCTTCTTCCTCCTCACCTTTCTTTTCTTTTTTGGGTATTTCACATCCTTCACTAAAGCACAAGTTGGAGGATGACCTCGCTTCAATTGGAGGTTAGAAGAAGGGTTCACATTATTTTAAAGGATGTTTTGTCATTGCTTGCACTATCCTAGTGATGGAGGTGGCCCCTGTGTCCCCTAAGTTTGTCAATGACCCTCTCGAAGAGGTTGGTAGTTGATCTCAAGTGCCTCCTTCTCCCACTTGATTAACACAATATCCTAAATCTTTACAATATCGATGAATTTTTCCTCACATGATCTCAATGAAGAATGCCTTGAGTAGTGTTCTTCCTTGGCCCTTTTTGTAGTTGATTTGAAGGGTACAACCCTTGCTATCTATCCCTTGAAATCCCATCCACCCTTCCCATATAATGATCTAGATTGGGAGTAGGATGACCTACTAGTCAACAAGGAGTAGGGTGATACCTCTTATTTATCTATAGATTATATTTTTTGTGTTTTTGTTCCCCAATGCTTGTCTTTATGTGTTTTTTATATTTCCTAGACAACCCTTGCTACCCTTGTAGATGCTTGGACATAGGCCTGCGAATTTTTTTTGTGAACTTCTTCTATATGTAATCATTATTCTACTATGTGTTGTGGATTTTATTTTCAAAAAATAGGGGTGATGCAAAATGTTTGAGGCATTTAGGCCCTCTTCCATGTTGACCAATTTTTATTTTTACTTTTTCTTCATGTGCTCTTCTTCATAATTTGAGTACTTTTGGGATTGATGACCATTCATCATACAACATATTATAAATATTTGTATTTATGAATAGATATAACCTCAAACTCCCATATCCCTTTGTCTCTCTTGATTTCTTTATCTTTGTTTGCTTCTTGATGTTGTGGTTCTTATGTTTTTTCCCTCATGTGTGTGTGACAACATACCACAAAGTATATATTTTCATTTGTTGCATGCCACAATAGATCTACCTCTCCTTTCTCTCCTTAGGATGTCATATTCTCCTTTGAGTATCACACATCATCCTAAGGGGGGCTACCATGAAGTTCTAATTTTTTATTTGGTGAATTATTTCAAAATAATTCCTTAGTGTCAAATTTTCTTTACAATGAATCCCTTATTGAAACCTATCATTTTCAAAAATGTTGTATTCTCTCAAGACTTCTGGATGAAATTTTCTTTTGAAAAGGACCTTGTATGTAAGAGTATCTAAAGATATTCCTTTGAAAAAGGAGTACTTTTTCTAAAATGAAGAAGTCTGAAAACTTTCCTTTGAGAAGGAGCATTCTTTCCAAAATATTCCTTGATGAAAGGATCTTTGAAAAGGTTTCCTTGATGAAAAATAACTTGAGGAAAATATGGTTTCTTTCAATCAGAGTGTTCCTTTGAATGAACCCCTTGGTGTCTCGAAGGGTTTCCTACCAGAGGAACCCCCTATGTAAACTTCTTCAATTGAATTCTTGGGTGTTTTGCAAAAACTTATTATCTTTTATTTGATTTTTGATTTTTTAATTTCTTAGTGTCATACATCATATATCATTGCATATAGCTTGGAAGAAACCCAACTAGACCCTTCTTTGTTATGACTATCTTGCAATAGAGTTTGCAAGAGTTGCAAGCTTACCTAGTTAGTGTATCTAACCAGGATATGTCTTATCATGTTGTCTTATGTGTCTTATGATTTTTCACCTAACATGTTTTTTCTATAGCCTAACATGTTTTTGGTGAGATTATAGCTTTCATTGTAGGATTAATAACCTATGGATCTCACTCTCTTTCGTAGCTTTGCAAGACTAGGAACTTGCAGAGCCTTCTCTCTCTTCACATCTAGGTGCATCAGATTGAAGATCTTGTTCAACATTTGCTATTGGTATATTTTCTTCAATCTCTTTCTACTTTATCTCACATTCACACTAACACGTATGCTTGCTAAAGTGAGGGAAAAATGTAATGGCATGAATTCTCACCCTAGGAAAATTCCCCATTTTTTTTCCTTTACTTTAGAAAATATAAGTTAGATGATGCAAACTCACCATCGTTAGTTTATTCCTTCCATGTGTCCTTGTCTTTTTACATTAGTGAATTAATCTTAATCAAGGATGTGCATGTGCCACATGGTTATCCACACACCATGCTAACGTCCTGACAAGATTCCCACCCCTAAAATCTACAAAGGCATTATGTTTCTAGTTGGCTACAAAACTAACATCTTCTACCCTTCCTTAACCAATGAAAATTGACCTCTTAGCTCCATTTTCAAGCATTCAAATAGGAATTCTCTCACTTCTTCACTATCTCATTCATTCTTGCAAATTATTGCTTATTATCTCACTCTCAAGATCGTTCTTGCTCTCTACTGGGCTTCTACAACATTCTTGTTGCAACTCCACCTTTCTTGCAGGTTGATGAATTTTAGTTCTCTTAGTGTGGTGTTATCTTCTCCTCTTGGCCTTGAGTGCTAGTAGGAAGAGGAGATGATATTGATATTTTTGTTTCATTTCCATCATTGTGTCTTATAGTATAGCATTAGGTGTGTCTTTGCACTCTATTTGGCATGCTTTCTACTTCTCTTCTTTATGAAATTTTCTATCTTGTTGCATTATAGTTTTCCATGGAGGTGGGAACACCAAATTGTGGATTTGACTAAGGTAGACTTTGAAATGCAACCCAAAATTTTATCCCATTTCTATGTGTGTAGTTGTTGGATCATCTGTTTGGAGTTGAAATTGAAGAATCAAAGTGTGGATGAAGTGATAACTTTTCCTTACCTTTTTGTATCATTTTTTATAAGAATACTTTCTAGTATTCTTCTTTTTGTTCTTTTTTTTTCCTTTATTTTCTTTGTCAATTTGTAAAATTATGCTAGTCAGGCCATTAGTAGGCCCTTTGTGCTTTATGTTTGTTTACAAAACCTCTTTCTATAAAGGATTCCAATGTGTCTTTGAGATGCTTGCACATCACACTAGAGTCTAGTTCCCATACTTACATCTAGTTTTCATGATATTTTCCTTAGATAGTTAGCTATATATTCAGTAGTATAAAACCTTTGAGGCTATCTTAGCAAATTTCCAAAACATCCATCGAATAACTTGTGGTAGTTAATGGTAGTTCATTCCCTTGGGCTCTTCCATGAACTGGAGCCTTGGGGGTGACAAATCCCTCTTCTCTACAAATATAAAGCAAAATTTAATAGAATTTTATTTGTGAAAGTACCTATTTAGAACTAAAAGAATGAAGAAACCCTAATTCATCAAGAGAAGAGAAATGAACTTTTTAAGAAAGAGAACCAAGGTTAGGAGAATGTGAAGAACAATGATTTTTTGCTTATGCATTCTACATAAGATCATGTGACAAAATTTGATAGATCATTATCTCAAGGGAGCTATAATTTTCAAATCCTTTAGCCCCCTAAAAAGGCTAAAAAGGATAAAATGTTCAACATTTCAGCATGTAAGATGAATTTGATCATTTCCACTAGTGAGCATGCCCATTGAGCAAGATTGAAGCATTATCTTATTGGGAGCTATAACTTGAAAATCCTTTAGCCCCCTAAAAATGAAAAAATACTAAAGATTTCAGCATGTAAGATGAATTGGATCATTTCCTCTAGTGAACAAGTTTGATGAGCAAGATTGAACCTATTTATCTAGGTTCTAGAGTAAAGGAATTATTTGTAGAGGTGTGGTGAGAATATTTGTATCTCTATGACATAGAGAATTTTGGAAAAAAATTTAACTAAAAAGTATGAATGTATTAATAGCAAAAATTTAGGGAAAATGATAAGCTCTTTATGTTTCATTTGAACATTTTGTTCTCATTTGAAATCAAGATAATTTGTGTTTGGAAGTGGAGAAGTGTGATTAAGTTTTCAAGCTATCTATGTGAAACCCTATCAATTTTGTTTGAATAATTCCAAAGGTAACATCAATGGAAACATCTCAGGTGATTGATATTGTAAAGAAAACCAAGAAAAAATATAAGAAGCTTCTATTCAAGGCAATAGAGGTTGATAAAGATGATGCATTTTCAAAGGTTCCTATGGATGTATATTATGAGGATGTAAGAATCTAGATCCATACCCCATTGAATGAGATTGATCACACATATTCTTTTCATGTGGTGCGACATGAAATCCTAAATTAGAATGGAGTTAGCCTAAACATGTAAATGTGGGTGAGAAAGGGTTAGACATTTGGAATGATTTTCCATACTTTTATCACTGCAAAGAATTGGTAAGAATTATTTTGATTTACATTCATGAATAATTCATTTAGTTTATTAATCCCTATATGATCAAAAAACAATGTATTAGGTTAGTTATTGGTCTTTATGCCTCTAGACCAATCTCGGAGTTGAAGTCTATAAAGAATAAAAGGGTTATGGAACTTATCAAAGAAAATTTTAATAAGTGAACCCTAAAAGTGAATGATATCACTGATGGGGATTGCATATAAAATTTATCTCACAAAAAAATAAGATTGGACCACTGTAATTAATACTATCTATAAGATGGTGGATGAAGGTGCTAATTTTGATCTTTGTGAATTATTGAGAGAGTAGGTGATGGATAATTTGAAGAGGAAAAAGTAAATGGGTTATAATATCAAGTTTGTATTATTAATCATTTTCCTTACATTCTTCTTCTTGAATGAATTACCTAGATTTAAAGAAAAGATATGGGATAAGTTCTCTTCAGTAGCTACACAAATAAAGAAAATTATAGATGGTTTCTAAAACAAGCAAGCATACAATACTTTCTACTAGGGGTTATTTAAGATTTTGCAAGAAGATATGTAGAGTCGACAAAGGATAACACCAAATTTGGTTTGTTAGAAGTAAAAATAAATGATAGATATTAAATAAATAATGTATTCTTACAAGTATTGTATAGTTTTTGGAATTATTTGCACCGGAAGAGATTGAAAACTCTCTAATTTTGACAATTTATACTTCTATAAGGATGACATTATGAAACATTGATCATGAAATCTTTTGACTTTTGATGTATAATTGAAAATATAGTGTGTTCCATTATTATCAATATAGAAAAATTTATTGGAATTTCTCTAATCCTAACAATTTATACTCTCACTATGCAAGACATTGTGAAACATTGATCACAAACATTTTTAATTTTGATGTATAATTGAAAATATAAATTCTATTTCATTGCTATCTATAAATATCTATTACATATTGACACAGTTGTCACATAAGGAAACATTTGTGTCTATATAGAAAAATCTATTTCAACTCATCAATTTTAATAATTTTTACTCTTGATAAGAATGACATGGTGAAACATTGATAACATTTTTTTATTTTTTATGTATAATTGAAAGTATAAACTTTATATCATTACTATATATAAACATTTATTACATATTGATGCAGTTATCACATAGAAAACTTTTCTATATATAGAAAAATCTATTGAAAACTCTCCAATCATAACAATTTATACCCTTGGTAAGAAATACATAATAAAAGATTGATCGCAAGCATTTTTACTTTTTGATGAATAATTGAAAATATAATTTTATTCATTACTATATATAAACATCTATTACATATTATCCCATTGTCACATAAGAACATGTTTGTCTATATATAAAAAATACTATTGAAAACTGTCCAATTTTAACAATTTATACTCTCGACATTGTTGGGAAAATGTGTCTCAAATTTGAAATTATATATGGTTTATTGTTGATAGGATGTATATATATTTATTTATATTTCCTAGTTACATTGATAGGTGTATACAATGGTAGCAAAGAGAAAAATTCCAGTGTGTTAAATTTTTCAAGAAACTCCTAAAATGGTCGACATACATTAAATAATGATATATTGTAAATATGGACTACTCATTATTAGGTTTTAAATCTAATGGTAGATATTTTGTTTGTGTGTCTTGCCATAGAATGCAACCCTATTTTATGTGGGCATTGTATTATGGTTGTGAGAAAGAGACGGTGATGTTTTCTGAGAGTCTGAAAGAAGTCGTGTAGTCTCTTGATCTTTGAGTGGTGATACTCCTATGAGAAGCTTGCTCTACAAGTATATTGTAATCTTTGTTATTTACTAAATAATATATTGGTGGCTTTTGGATTGTGGGGTTTTTCTCCCAAAAGGGTTTTCCACACGTAAATCACTATGCCATGTCATGCATGATATTTATGTTTATTTCTATTTAAGTTTCTACAACTTTTAAAGATTTGTAAGAAAAAATAATTATTCTCAAGTCTCAAAATTAGTTTACAAAGTTTTTCTGTTACCTTAGCTTCCTTACAAGTGGTATCAAAGCTTGATCAACTTTGGTTTCAGTTGTGGGTTGTTTGGATTTTTGAACTAATCAATATTTAAGTGAGAGATTGTATAGAAGATACTTTGTGATCTTATTGCAGGAATTCTTAGATGGCAAGTTAATCAGGGAGAATAGAGGTGGAGAAATTTTCTAGAAATAATTTTGAAATGTGGAAGCTAAAGATGGAGGATCTATTGTTAGATCCAGATATATGGGATGTTGTTGATCAGGATGTTTCAAGGCCTATAGATACTAATCAAGTTGCTCAATATGATGTTATGGACTATAAATCCAAGGCTCTAATTAGATTGTGCTTGGAAGACTCTATTTAATCAATTTCAATGAAGAGACCTCTGCATAGAAACTATGGAAGAAGCTTGGTGAGATGTATCAAGCCAAATATTTAGTGAAGAAGATTTTATTGAAGAAGAAGTTATATTACTTAAGAATGGAAGAGGGTGGGTGAATCACAGACCACCTAGAAGCATTCAATATGTTGGTGGCTCAATTGGCATCAGTTGATGTCAAAATGGATGAGGAGAAAATTTTTTAGATCTTTCTTATTTATTTGCCTAATTCATGGGATTCTCTTATTATGGCTATTGGTAATACTTCTATTATATTGAAGATTGAATATGTGGTGGGTTCTTTGATTTTTGAAGAGATGAGGAGGAAGGTATCCATCATTTTCAAGGAGGCTCTAAATGTTCATGGAAGACCTAAGGAAAAAGGAAATAAGAATGAGATGCATGACAAATCCAAGTCCATGGGGAGTTCTAAATCTCCTAGAAAATCCAAAGTTATTTTCTAGAACTATTGTAATCCTGGACATGTTTGTAAGGAATGTAAAGAAGAAAAGAAGAAGAAAAAGAAGAGATTTGATTCTAATTCTAATTCTGAGAAGGAAGATGGTGATGCATCCATTGAAAATTTGGCAACTCATGTAGGTAATTATGCATGGTTAATTGACTTAGGTGCATCTTTTCATATGACCTTTAATGGAGATTGGTTTCCTGAATATGAAGAATTTGATGGAGGTAAGGGTACTTGGGTGATGATTATAATTTATAAATTTTTGGTCATGGTAAGCATAAAATTAGGTTTTTGGATGGTAGAATAAAAAGGATTAGTGGTGTGTTGCATATCCATGGATTAGCATAAAATTTTCTATTTGTGAGAAAACTAATAGATGTGGGTGTGCATGTATTATTTTCTAATGTAGGATGCAAGATGGTTAGAGGTGTTATGGTGATTGATACAGATGTCAGATATGGCACATTATATAATTTGGATGCATTCACTATCGAGTGCAATAGTACTTCTATGAAAATAAAGTATGTGGAAGAGATGAGGTTTTCACCTTCAACAGATGGTCATGGCTTTTGGGTATCCAAGGGTGCTCTTTCTTCTTAATCAAAGTTGCTTGTAGAGAAAACTATGTTATGGCACTAGAGACTTGGTCATATTGGAGAAAAGGGTCTAAGGACCTTGAAAAATACAAACCTTGTTGAAGTTTGTTTGATTGTAATCTTGAATTCAATTTTTGTGAGCATTGGATTAATGGAAAATAAAACTGCATTCATTTTTACTCGAGTTCTCATAAATCATGTGGTGTATTGGATATTATTCATTCTAATGGGTTTGGTCCTATAGATGTTGCTTTGATTTGTAGATCCACACATTATGTTTGATTTATTGATGATTATAGTAGAAGGACATGGGTATATTTTGTAAAGAGTAAATCTAAAGTTTTTAGTCGATTTAAAGAATTTAAAGCAATAGTTGTGTTGTAGATTGGAAAGAAAATAAAATGTTTAAGGAATGATAATGGTGGTGAATTTTTCTCTAACAATTTTGATAGATTCTATAAATATTGTGGTATTCATAAACATAAGGAAACTTCATATTCTCCACAAAAAAAGGGAGTTGTTGAAAGAATGAACAAGACAATGATGGAGAAGGCTAGGAGTATGTGGAGTGGTTCTGGTATAGAAAAAATTTTTTTGGGATGAACCTATTTCCACTACCTATTACTTGATTAACAAGTCTCCTACATCATCTCTTGTTGATAAGATGCCTATAGAGGAATGGTCAAGTCACAAGACTTTGCTAAGACATCTTAGAGTTTTTGGTTGTGAGGAATATGGATATGTTTCAAGGAGAAGCGAACAGAGTTGGTGAACAAGGCTGTGAAATGTATCTTCATCAGATAGTTATTGTGTAAAAGGATACAATCTTTGGGATCCTATTGCATGGAATGCAATACATAGTAGAAGTGTTATATTTAGAGAAAAGAAGACTTCCTATGTTATATTGCAGCCAAAAAAAAGTAAATAGGAAGATGTGATTCAATTTCCTTCTACACCTAAGAAAGTTGAATCAATGCCCAAGGATAGACAAGAAGTTGACGAGGGCTCATCTATCTCTAGATCTTTAGAAGAGGGGGAAGAACCTCCAACTCAGCTTATTCATAGGTCTACAAGACGTAGATAACCACCTAAAAGGTATTAACCTAATGATTGGAGATGTATTTTTTCTTTGAATACTAACTTAGATGAACCCAGATCTATAGAAGAGGTGCTAGTATGAATGATGCAAAAACCTAGAAGATTGCTATGGATGAAGAAATGCCATCTTTGAGAAATAATGATACATAGGATCTTGTACCATTTCCTAGAGGATGAATACCTAGTGGTTGCAAATGGGTCTTCAAGAAAAAGAATGGTTCAAATGGAAGTATTGAGAAATAAAAAAGCAAGGTCGGTTGCAAAGGGTTACTCTCAAGTTGAGGGTGTTGATTATGGTGAGATATTCTCTCTTGTTGCAAAAGTGAAATCCATTAGATTTTTGCTTGCTATTTTTGCTACTTGTGATTTAGATGTTGAGAAAATGGATGTGAAAATTGCTCTCCTTCATTGTGATTTGGAGGAGGATATCTATATGACACAACTAGAATAGTACGTGGAAAAAGGTAAAAGTAAATTGGATTACAAATTGAAGAAATATTTGTATGGCCTAAAATAGAGTCCTATCCTATGTGGAACCAAAAATTTAATAGATATGTGTTGAGTTTGGGTTTGAGCATTCTAAATAAGATCATTATGTTTATTATAAAATTGATGGTGACATTTCCTATTTATTGCACTATATGTTGATGATATGTTATATATTAGTAGAGGGAAAGGTATGATTTTAGAACTAAAATCTCCACTTGCTACTAAATTTGAAATTAAAGATCTTGGTGCAACTAAACACATTCTTGGGATGGAAATTAAAGGAGATAGAATGAAGATAAAGTTATGGCTTGGCCAAAGTAAGTATGTCAACTCAATTTTACAGAGGTTTGATATGTATGATTATAGACCATTTTGTGTTCATGTTTCAGTTGGAACAAAGTTATCTACTTCAGATTGTCCAACATCTCCATCAGAGATGGAAAAAATGAGCAAAGTTCCTTATGAGAGTGCAGTTGGAAGTTTGATGTATGCTATGGTCTATATAAGACTAGACATTTCCCAAGTAGTGGGAGTTCTTTCTAGATATATGTCTAATCCTAGTAGATTTCATTAGGATGTAGTTAAAAAATTCTTCAAATATTTGCAGGGTACCTCAGATTATTCCTTATGTTATCACAATAATATGGTTGAAGATGATATTTCCCTTGATATTCATGGTTATGTGGATTTATATTGGGCAGGTGATGTTGATAGCAGAAAATTCATCAATGCTAATGTTTTTACTTTATTTAGTGGTGTAATTAGTTGGATAAGTAAGCAACAGGTTGTGGTTGCTTTTTTCACTACTGAAGCAAAGTATATGGTAGCTACTCATGCTTGTAAAGAAGTTATCTGGCTCAAGAGACTAAGTACAGATATTGGAATAAAACAAGGTGTAATGACAATTTATTACGACACTCAGAGTGCGATATGTTTAGCCAAGAACCCAACATTTCATGCTAGGACCAAGCACATTGATGTACATTATCATTTTGGTAGAGATATGGTTGAATATGGCAGGGTGAAGTTGGTTATGATAGAGAATTTGATGAATGTTTTTTATTCTTTAACTAAGCTTGTGAGCACAAAGAAGTTCAGATGGTGTTCAAAAACCATGGACCTTTCAGCCCCTAGCAATTAAAGAGATGATGTTTACACCCTCACATTGCTCTTGCAAGTTGTTCAACAAGTTGGGAAAATGTGTCTCCACCTTGAAATTATATATGGTTTATTGTTGGTAAGATGTGTAGACACTGAAAAATGTCTTAGTCTACGAGCGTCATTTTTCTTGGTCTTTTTCTTCGCATAATTAAATAATTTTAATTATTAAATTATTCTTGATCACATTCCTCTATTAATTAAATAATTTTTAATTGTTTAATTAATTCATTTCTCAAAATTTATTCTATTTGGATCAATTAAAAAAATTAATTATATCGCTAATTTACCCTTTTTCCTCAATAATTAAATAAATTACCATTTATTTAATTATTTGCTTATTGTCATTCGTCTATAGTTAAACAATTATTATTAATTATTTAACTATTCACTAATCTTCTAATTCTTCCATGGTTAAATAATTGCTAAAATTATTTAATTATCTCTCAATGTTCCTCTTTTATTAAATAATTAAACTCAAATTAATTATTTAATAATCCTTTCGTACTTCCTCTTATTTAACTAAAATTATGATATAAATTATTTTAGTTAAATGCCCACTTTCCTTTTCCTCAAATAAATAATTTGGAAAAATTATTTATGCTTCCACTTTCCAGAGATTCCTTCTCATGAATTAATTATTTTCAATTTTTAATTCCTCCATATTCTTCTTCCACTATCTCATTTTTTGAATCTCATTCGTTGATCATCTTTAGGCTCTTTCTAATCTTGACCATCCATTTTGTAACATCCCCTTTCCTAGGTTGCATGTATTCTCATTCATTGATCTCAGAATCTTTCTAGAAGCTCAATCTTGACCATTCATTTGAATGACTATCTATAAAAGAATCCTTTCTCCTCCATTTTTTCCTTAACAACCACTTATCTCCAACTTTCTTGCTTACAATTTTCAATTATTTGCATATTTCTACTTCCAAATTTGAGGGCATATTTTCAAAAGAAGAATGAGGAGAGACAAGGGAAGTGATTCAAGTTCAAACATGTGGAGTACTTTTATTTGATGCTTTCATTTTCTTTTTAATTTGATTTTTTCTCTTGTTTTGGATTGGGTTTTAGCTTAGTAGTGTTGTGGCTATTACTAGGATCTAGGCTAGATCATTTTAACCCATCTTACATTGGCGAACCCAATGTAAAGACAAGTTTTTGTAGGATCCATATAGCTTTTTCTTTTTTTTTGAAAGTTTTCGTATGAAACGCCGTAATTGAGATGCATAGTGATGCAACTATGGAGAAACAATGCATCTTCTAAGAGAAATGACATAACTACTGGGTGAGAAATTGGATTAAAAAATAATGACACATCCATGAAAAATAGCAATACATCTATGTGTAAGACCCTAAGATTTGAAATCGCGACTCAATTGACATACTATGATGAAACATAGTGACACATTTGCAAGTCTGAACAACACAATCTCCTAGTTAGGTATAAAAATTTATGTTTCAGCTTTATTCAAGTTTCTCCTTTTGGGTTTTCAAGTAGATTAATGTTTTTGTGTTCTAACAGTTTCTTTTCAACATGTGGCTTTGGATCTAAGGATTTTCACAAAAATTCATTTTCTTGCTTCAAGATAATTAGCTTTGTTTTTTTTTTTTTTCCACAACTACAACTTGCATCAATATCATAAGGGTAAAACAAACCTACATATATCACTCATAAGGATTTAAAACAAACAAAAAAAATATTTTCACTCATGAGTATTACAATGGACATGCATAAAAAATCATTGGTTTAAAATTTACAAGTGCTTGTTTCATCATAAGCAAAGGGGTTAAAATTTGCAAGTGTCTATTGTGTTTTCTAGTTTGTAAATTGTTGTAGGATTCCTATGGTCTCCTCTTGCACCATTTGGTGATCTTGAGGATCAAAAGAATTTATTTGGAACTTTTATAACCACACCCACATTTGGATTTTGAATTTAAAATGAACCCCATGTGAGTGTGAGGCAAAGGTGTTGTGTATGCTCTCTCCTTGCACTTTGTGTGATATGGGAGATCAAAAACAATGTAATTCCTTGCTATTGTTTACCTTTTATTTTAGAGGGCCTGCCACCTCACTTCAAAAGGTGGGAATGACCCAAGTAGTAATAAACTAAAGCCAAGCTCTTTCTAACCACTATATAAATGATGTGCTTATGACAAAATTCATAAGCAACAAGGCATGGATGTGTCATACCAAGTGAAACCCTTAGTATCCCCATGAGCTATGTCAAAATCCTTTCTTAGGAAGGGACTTGGAGGCCTCTTGATTGACCATAATCTTGAGCTAATATTTCCACATGTATGGCTACCTTGAATGAATTCCCTTACTAAGAACCAATTTGTGTTAGTGGCCAAAAACCTTTTTTATACACTCATTGATCGCAGGAGGTCAAACCTCTGAAGTCACCCCACACTTTCACTAAGCATGTGTAGAGAAATATTTCTCTTTTGGGGAATGAGACTTGGTGAGCCTGACAAGTGAGTGTCATGGATGGGAGCTAGTCCCACCAATCCTCTAGTTTTCTAACTTATGTAAGTCACTAGAGCCATCCAAGTAGGGATATCAACCACTAGTTTCCTTGCCAACCATATGAATTGTTCATGTTGTCTATGTTTGTTTTCATCTTGAAATCAAACTTTTTCAACCAAAACTAGATCAAAATAAGTGTTTGATACTGTATTCTATGTTTTCCAAATAAAATTTTATCAAAATCACTTAAAAAATCACTTAAAAACCAAGTCAAACTATCAAAACTATAGAAATAAAAAATTTCCACTGTAACTATAGAAAACTAGACTGCAACTACATTTTTATGCTATAATTAATCACTAGAAAACCACAAATATTATATTGAGTTTCATTTGAAGAAAAAAGAGTAGCAACTTCCATTCTAAACAACAACTACACTCTAGAAACCTGTAACCTAAAATGACACATTTGTAGAAAACAATGTCATAACTTCTTAATAACCAGAAACTCTCAAAATCCTTGTCCAATATCCAATCAATTCATTTACAGTGACCTTGACTCTTAAAATAGAGACTTGCAGACCTTTACCAACATTTCCATTTAGGATTACATTGTATTATAGGTTGCTTTCCTCATCCTTTTGCATTGCATAAATTAATCTTAAACCTTAGGTTCCATCTCCGTTTCAATTTTTAGACATGGGAAGACTACTAAGCTTTTGGATAGTCCTTGGTTTCTTATCTAATTTGTCATTGACCTTCATCCTTCATTGTATCAACCTTTTTCATTGTCACCTTGGTCAAATTCGAGTCTCAAGCTTGTGTCCTTTCCTAGACTCAACCTTTTCAAAATTGTCATCTTGATTATCACAAAGGTCAATGACATTTGGGTTTGTTATCTTGGACCTACATTAGCTTGGTTGCCATCCTTTGTATTAAATTTTAGGATTCATTTCCCTAGCATTACTTAGTCTCATTTAGATTCATATTACACACTTTGATCATAGCTTTTTCATCATCCTATTAATCTTTAACCTTGGACCTAAATTCCACTTTCACTTTGCATTTTTATCCCAAAAACACAAAAACAGAGTTCATTTTCATCTTAGCATTAGCATCATATTACTTTCCTTACTAAACCTTTTCATCCATTAGTCTCATTATCCTTGCATAATTATCTTACATCCTTATAACCAAAAATCCAAAAACATAGTTTAGCTTCATTATCACCTTGCATTACCTTCCAGTTCTTGCAAATCTCACATGGTTGAAACAAGGTCACAAACCAAAAGAAAAGACATGAATTTCTCAATTGACCCTTTTCATGACATCACCCTTGGATCCAATTGAAATCAATCCACTCCACAAAGAGATACACCACAAATAGACCAAACCAACACATTTTATAACCTAAACTTGGATGAATTATGTTGCAAGTATGAGCTAGTCTGGTGGTGTTGTCATTAATGTTGTCATTGATGTCAACACAATTCATTATGTTGTAGATTGTACATGTATAGCTAAGATGTTGCTGAGATGTTGTGAGTACATGGAGTTATCTTTATGGTGTTACAAATGTGTTGGTTTGATGAGTTTCCAAGTACTTTTGAGAAAATTAATAAAGCAGAGAAGTCAGAATGATGAAAGTGTTCAAAATGTGCTTTGGTATGTGCTCCAAATTTCTCCTATGTTGATCCTATGCTTGTACGGATCTAAAAGATTAATAATGGTGATATCATGGTGATATTTCCTGAGTTTTAGATTTTGGTTTGATGGTAGGTGAAAGTTACATTCACCAGTATGTGAACTATTCTGGTAGAGTTAGTCTTCTGTGGACTAGGAGAGATGTTTCTTCTCTGCAGTCCTTCGTTGTTTCATCTCATATCTTGTGGATCTAGAATATTTCTTCTGAAGGTCTTTTCTATGCTCTGGTAAAGAGGTTTGGATTTAAGTGATTCAAAAGTAATGTTTCAGTGTTTCAGTGTGAGTTTGTACAGTTCAGATGGACTGATGAAAGGTGTTCAGTGATTGAAGTTTGTTGTTTTGTTGCAAATGTATCTAGAAGATTTTGAGATGCATTCTTGTGCATAAGGAAGCATGTTGTGGCTTTTTTGTGTCATCTTCTTGCTAGGAAGCATATACATCAATGTTCTTTTGTGTTTTCATTAGGTTTGGCTGACTTGATGTTTACACTTCATTCAAAGAATAAAATTAAATTAAGGAAGTGTGTGGTTGTCCTGAGACATTATTTTTTAGTCTTGGTTAAATTTTTTATTGGTTCACTCTCATTCCTTTCCAGCATGGGAATGTTGAGTTTCCAACCTAGTTTGAATTTATGAAATGAGATAATTGTGGCCGACCTTGGAGAAAGTTTCTAAGGTTAAGGATGGTATAAAATCAAGTCAAATTATGAAGAGTTGTATGACAATGTGATGCAAAGTGACAAAAGTGTGCCACAAATCATAAGATTAGAAGTGTGTGTGTGAGTGAGTTGTGATAGTAGTTCTTCATTATGTTGAAGGCAGTGAGCTAAATGTTTTTGCAATCCTACGTATGTGTGTTAATTGCTATGGTGGATCTTTTGTTCTCTTTTGTATTTGTAGGAAGTGAGCCTCCCTATTGGATAGTGAATCCTTTCTATAGGCAATGAGCCTTTGTTCTTGGATAGTGAGTCCTCTTTTAGGCAGTGAGCCTCTATATTCAATTTATAATCTTTTATATTGTGAGTTAACCCTCACCGTGGTTTTTCCCTCATTAGGTTTTGTAGACATGGAAAATATACCAATCAAACCTAATCCCAATTTAACTAACACCACTTCATCCTGAATCATCCCTCTGTCTAACCATTTAATCGAATAGCCCTTATTTGATTAAATTCATCAATTTTCCTCTCTTAATTAAATAAATCAATTTTATTTAGTTAAGTCATTATTTCTCATTAATTAAATAAATCATTTGATTAATCCCCTTATCTCTATTTTTAATTAAATAATTCACTTTATTTAATTAAATCTCTAAAGTTCTTCTAGTAAATTAAATAAATTAAACCTTGTTTAATTTAATCTAACATCATCCCATTTAGTTAAATAAATCAAAACCTTTATTTAATTAAATCTAAATCACATTCTTCTTATCTTTTGATTTAAATCAACCCAAAAATATAAATCAAATAGTCATATCATCTAATCCTTCATTAAATTAATTAAACCTTGATTAATTTAATCTTAATCCATGTCCCATCCTCTAGCTTTTTCCACTTGCACATGAAAATACATTTAAATCATTTATTAAATCTCTATTTTCTCTCAACTTGGCATCTTTAGAGAATTTTCTTCCAAATTTGAAATCCCTCCAAGTGGATTTGTCCTTCCAACAAGACATTCATTCCCTCTTACATGTCCTTGTGCATTGAACCAAGTGGCATTTAATTCATTATTTTTCCCTCTTGCATGTCATTTCTCTAATTTCAAATTCCACCTAATTCCATTTATTGTGCACATTCATCAAAATGTGCTCAAGCTTCCTCCATTCACATCTTGACAAGTGGCACTTTCCCATTGGATGTTCAATGATCCCACATTCATCCATTTTTCTCATTTCTTCATCTTGTACTTCTATAAATAGAAGGATCATCCTTTGTTTTGATCATCCACAACTTGAGTAAACTTACTATACTCAATTTCACCTTCAAGCATATCCATCTCCATCCATTTTATCAAAATTTATTGCTAGGTTATGCAATTTTTTCATCATGGAACTCAATTGAATCAATATCAAAGTGCATCATTCATCAACATTACATCATATGAGTTGGGAAAGGGCCAATTTTCACATCAAATTGGCACCAATTCCCCCATGAGATCAAGATTTTGCTTTACATTGAATAGGATTTTATAACTTTTGTTTATGTTTGCTTATGTTCTTCATCTTATTTCTTGTTCTTTGTAATTTAAATGGATTTCATGGGGAATCTTGATTCTCACTTGCATTTGATCTAACTATGTGTTTGTTTATTGTGTTTATGCAGGTCTAGGATCTTGGTTCTATATTTTGGCGCTAGGAGGGAAAATCTCAAGTTCTAATCACGTTTTTCAACAAAATCCTGTGTTTTTCTCTGTCTTTTGTGTCTACAAGGAACAACACCACTATCAATTCAGTGACACCATACAATGCCACTACCTACCCATTGGCACCATACAACACCACTACAAACTTTAAACTATATTGCTAAGTCTTTCCTGCCCAAAATTCAAATCTTCTAACTTCAACGCTGGGTTAGTTTGTGGGCGCTAAAATTTTCAAACTTCAAACAACACCACTAGGTAAAACTCAGCCACTATCATGCTCTCTAGTTTCCTGTAGAGTGCCACTTATAGACCTAGTGGCACTATACAGTGCCGCTGAGTTTCTCAAACTACACTGCATGTGCAGACTGCACCGCTGAAGTAAAGTAAAAGGTTTAAATTGATTCAATTTCGACATGTGCTTTTTTATTTTGATTGTTCTATGTTGCTAATTGGATTTTCTAGCCTCTTTTTTGCAGTTCTAATTAGTTTTTGTAGGTTGGTCTAATCAAGGTGAAGGAGGAAAATGAGGTTGAAAGTGGCATTATGACATCATTTTCTCATTACATCAAGTGTTTTTGAACACTTTAGTGTTGTTTAACACTTTTAGAGAACTTATAATCTCCCTTAAAAAATTGTTATCTTTCATGTGCTGAGGATATACTAAATTTATTTTGGGCTCTAAAAAGAACACTACAAAGGGCTTAAAAAGAACTTTAGAAGAAACTCACTAGATTTGGTTTGAGGATTAACAATTGAACAAGGAAATCTCCATATTTTTTTTTTGGTGCTCTAAAAAGAATCAAAGCATTGCTTTGTGGATTTAAAATGAAGAAGTGCTTCTTTGTTTTGTAAATACTTATTCAAAGTAATATCATTAAAAGGTCGTATGCACTTCTCTCATGCCTCATGGTGATCTTGAGAATCAAAAGGCCTCTTGGTGACATTAAGTTGCGTAAGTAATTACCCACACACTTCAATTTGGACTTTAAAATTAAACAAATCTTGTGAGTGTGAGTGGAGCATATTGCATACATTCTCTCTCTTTGGTTCGCAACAAAGACTGATTGAGTTATGAATATGTTTTCTTGCTTTTTTTTAACTTAGAGGGTCTACCTTGTGGGAAAAAATAATCACCCAAGGGAACAAACCAACCGGGAACACGCTAAAGCCAAGAAACTTCCACCTAGGATATAAGTGTGGATATTGGAACAAAGTCCAATATCATGAGTATTATTTTGATGAGAAGGGAAGCAATGGTATCTTGTCACATGGATGGTCCCCCATGAATGGAATTCCCACATTAAAACCCTTATTTAGAAAAGGCCAAAATCCTTGATCTATTTGTTGGGGCAAGAATGGTCACTTTGAAGTCGCCCCACACTTTTACAACTTTTAGTAGAAATGGAAAGTATTCCATGAGAGATTCATGGGTATTGATGCTTGGTTGACCCAAGAAGCGAGTGCACTATAAGGGGGAGCTTGTGTGGTCAAGAATCTAACCATTCGCTAAAAGTAGGCATAGCTAGACTTTTCCAAGTGGGGATTCAACAAATACAGTCTTTCATAGCCATAGGGTTGTGCATGTTCTTGGAAACGAAACACTTTTCCTTATTGAAAACAATGGGAAAACAAGCATTAAAAATTGTCATCAAATTTCAAACCCTTTAGGAAGCAAATATCTTTGAAAAAATTCAACTGTTATTGCTTGCCCTAGGGATTCTATCCTTAGAGGTTTCTAAACATTTGGATTTACATCTCAATTTTCTTACTAAAGTCAACAATAAGTAACTTTTTCCTTGATTTCATTGAAGTTCTACATAATATACTTTTTGGGATGAGAAGAAGTTAAGACATTAGACATCTAGCTCAAAAAACTAATAAAAAATTGTTTGTGGTAAAAAGAAGTCACTAGGAAAAGCTAAGAACAATTGAACCCATAGATGTGTCTCAAATTATTTCATCCAAGATCAAAATCTAGAAACCAAAGTCAAAAGCTCTTAGTCCAAAAGATCATCAAAAGCATCTCTCAACGCTCTACGAATTTAGACAAATATTGCTTTTCAACTTTTATAGAAAACCTTCAAGAAATAATCTTGGTTTGTACTCGTTCTATTATTGTCAAAATCCAAATCTTTTTTGGGAATTTGAACACCTTGTTTAGAGTAAAACATGTTCTTCAAAACTGAGGTCTTGTAAGCAAGAGTCTTTTTAGGTACACATAGGATCAAAGTCAAACTTCATCCATCTTTCAAAACATCAAACCAAGATCATCTTACCAACAACTCCTGAAAATATTGAAATCATCCCTCATGCTAGACTTTTTGGAAAATCCATGAATCAAAAAATCCTTGAAACAAATCTAAATCCTTGAATCAAAACATCAAAATCATCTTGTTTAGCTAGGTATATGTAGATTCATCCTTCTCCATATGCTTAGTTGAATTATCATCAAATCGTCTTGTTTGGTTAAGTGTCGGTAGATGCATCCTTCTCCCTACACTTAGTCAAATTATCATCTTGTGAGAAAGTATATCCCATAGATAGCATCCAACATCTTGGGATCCATTTGTTCATTATCCAAAAATCAAAGCAATCCAAAACCAGGTCAAGGTCAAAATCAAAGAATCCAAAATCAAAATCCAAGAATTCAAAAAGTCCCAAAAGTCTAGCATCCCCTCTCAAGAACTTCCAAGAGTTTAATCACCCATAACATCCACCTTTCACCATCACACCTTTATCCTTAATCATCCTAGATCTTCTCTTTTGAGCCTCATTTTATGGTTCAAACAAGATCTCGACACAAGAAGAACATGGAGACCAACAAAGAAACATCAACTTCAAGTGACCTAAGCCAAACCAATTCTAAAATGAATCTCATTGGATCAAGTGATCCCCTAACTAATTTTCCTTCATCATCACAAAATCCACAAGAGGAAATTCAAGTAGAGGATATCACCCACCTTCAGGATGACACAAGATGAGATCACTTAAATGGTCCAAAATCTAAGAATCATAGAATTTTCAACATCATGATGAAGCTCCATCCCTCACAATACATGCTTGAATTAGAAAAACAAGGGGCTAAACTCCCTTTCAATTACGATGTGAGAAAAATTGTGGAACAACCTTTTGGGGTCATGCCTCCAATTTCATCCATGCCCCTAATCTCATCTACACCTCCATTCCAAAATATCACCCAACCCATCCCCCAAATTACATCATCCATTTATCCAACTCAACCTATTGTTAAGAAAGGGAGTACATTTTTCAATGCACAAAAAACTCACCCCCTCGTGAGTAACCAAGATTTGGATGCAAACACAATCTTAGGACAATCTATACCCAAAAATACATCACATCCATATGTCCCCCTCACCTTTCATGATCTGAATGACCCATCATCATCATTTCACGCAACACCGACATACCCGTTAAATACACAAACCTCTCTCCCTATGACCTCACAAGGTGAAGGAGACTTATTTGGACCAAGGGGCATCTTTGACCCTTCATCTTCATCATTTCCCCAAGGAAGTATACCACTCACTTTTCCACCACTTCCACCCTTACCGCAACATCAACATCAACTCTTAGTTTGGGGTTATCACCATTGTCACCACTCATTCAAAACAATACCCCAAACATCAATCAAAGCATCATGTTGAATCCTCCCATCTTGCCATCGATATCATAACAACAAATTACAACCATCCCAATAACACAAGCAACCACCACATCATCAACCATTCCCCAAAATATGGTCTCTCAAGGACCAAGCATATCAATCACACCATCCACCACAATCCAAATCATCAAAACAACAGTGCCTCTCATTATAGCAACAAACACCATACCAAATCCGTCGCCACCACCACCACCTCCTCCACCAAACACAAATATGTCAAGCCAATATAGCATTGCATTACAAGTTGCTTAACAAGCTATCTATCAAAAGGCACTTCAACAAATCCAAAACTGACAAGCTGCACAACTATCCACTTAGCAAGCATAAACACAATTAGCTACACAACAAGCACAACAAGTAGCACAAGCCACTCAAGTAGTGCAAGTCGCTCAAGCTACACAACAAGCACAACAAGCACAACAATAATATAAAGTTGCTCAAGCTCAATCTTTATTACAACAACAACAAGATGCTCAAGTTGTGAAGGATGCACAAGCCACACAAGCTACATAGATTGCACAAGTTTCCCATCAAGCACAAGCCCAAGCTCAGGTACAAGCACAAGCTCGAGCCCAATACCAAGATCAACAAGCACATGCACAAGGAAAATCACAAACACAAGCACATTACCTCACACAACAACAAGCAGCCCAACAACAAGCATACTAGCAAGTGCTGAAACAATTTCAAGAGCAACAAGAAGCAGCCAACTAGCAGCCCAACAACAAGCATACTAGCAAGTGCTGAAACAATTTCAAGAGCAGCAAGAAGCAGCCAACTAGCAGCCCAACAACAAGCATTTTTGGTGCAACAACATCAACAAGCTCAACAACAGGAACTATTAGCATAATAGCAATAGGATCAACAACAAGTGTTGTTGATATAGTAGCAAGTACAAGCATACTTGGCATAGAAAAATGTACAAGCACCATCCACCAACACACCAAACAATCCACCCATCCCTCCAACAAGTGAACCACCACAGAACACCTTCATCCCACCCCTTGATCCGCAAAAATGACATAACAATGCAAATCAAGTTACTCTCGCAACAAGTGCCTGATCTTCAATGAGGAAAATCCACAAAGACACCCAACAACTTGTGTCCCTATCTATTTAATAGGAGTCTTGTAATGAAACCATTCCCAAAGGGATTTGAGATCCCCAAATTTGATAAATACCATGGGACAGGAAAACTTGAAGATCACATTAGACAATTCCAAGTTCATTGCATGGAAGTCACATATGATGATACATTATTTCCTAGAATTTTGGCTGGCCATGCCATGGAGTGGTTCTCTCGCCTCCCTCTTGGCATCAAAAAGTTCCAACAGATAGTAGACGCATTGATAAAAAATTATGCATTCAATATTGGTATGGATGTCAATCTAGAGGAACTATTTGCTCTTAAACAAGGTAAAAACAAATCATTTGCTTCTTTCCTACAATGATAGAGATCCAAGGCCAATAGGAGAAAATACATCATACCAGAAGAACAACTAAGTTTGCACTATCATCTCCAATATAGAGGGAACCTTGGAATTCCATATCAAGGTGCAAGGGATCACCACATGATCAATTAATCTCCAAGGTGCTTAACATTGAGCAAGCCCTTATTGCACAAGGAGGGACACCCACATATCTGAAACAGAAAAACAATCACCCACCCACCAGCTATAATGACAAACCTCACACATGGGAAAAAATTAGAAACATTACCAATGATGGTGTTGTCGATGCCAAAGTTGTCATCAGTGCTCCTCAACAAAATACACCAGCACCCCAGCAACAACCTCAAAACAACCATCAAAACAATCATCAAGCTAACATTGTAACTCAACAACCAAACAATCAAACAATCAACAATGTGAATGATTAAAGGGGGCCACCCAAATGAAACAAAAACTCCCCCAAGTGAGAGTACACAACCCTTGGGGAATCAACTGAATCCATCATGAAGAGGCTAGTGGTGGAAAAACTCATCACAATCCCCACCTATGACAATTATCAAGAGCCCTTGGTGAAACTATCATGGTACAATGAAAATCACCTTTGTGATTTCCATTAGATCGAGGGACACACCACTGCCAGTTGTATGAGGTTGAAAAACTTAATTCAAGACCTCATCGATGAAAAAATCATAAATGTGGAACAACCAGTGGGAAATCAAAATCTTAAGATTTACACGAATCTGATGCTCAATCATAACAACAAAGGGAACAATAACAATGATAAGGTGAAGGGTGCATTCAAAAGTGTGAATCATGTATACGACCATGCTGTCACATCCCTAGGTGAGTATTGCACTATTATCACCATCAAAGGAGCCCAAGTTGATTATGGAGTCACCACAAAAGGAAAAAAGGTCACCATTGCAAGGTCATCTCAGCCTCCTAGAGCATCCACTTCCAACCCAAGGTGTGTTCCTAGTGGCTATAATGTCCTTGATCAGTTGAAAAGAACCCCAACTCGGATCTCCATCATTGAGTTACTGAAGATATCATTAGCCCACAAAAAGATCCTTGAAGAAGCATTGGATTCATCCACCGTCTCCACGGATCTTGATGTGGAATAATTCCAAGCTATGGTCAGAAACATCATTACCCCAAATCTTCTTACATCCTCTAATCAAGACTTTTCCACCCAACCATCTCACAATCACGCACTCCATCTAGAGGTCCTAGTGCATAAGAACAAAGTCAAGAGAGTCTTGGTGGATTGAGGTGCGGGTTTAAACATTTGTTCTCTCAAGCTCATAAAGAATCTGGGAATCTTAGAGGATTCCATTGAAAAAGGAAAAGGCATCACAATAAGGGCTTACGATGATCAAGAAAGAGTGTCTCAGGGCACTATCCAACTCCTTATTCAAGTAGGGCCAGCTATTATGGAAACCACATGTCAGTTCCTTGACCTTGATTTTCCTTACAACATTCTCCTAGGACATCCGTGGATCCATGGGATGCAAGCAATGGCATCAACCTTCCACCAATGTGTCAAGTTCACATACCAAGTCCAAGAGGTCACTATCCATGGGGATCCTAAACCCTTTTCTTACTGCAAGAGCCTAGAAGCAAAATATTACAAAATCCCCCAAGTGCCAAAGAATGATGAAGGCCCCTCAACTCCATACATTGATCCAGCTACTCTTGCCTCCACTTCTATGACAGAGACATCTGTCATCCCCACCATCTCTGACATCAAGGTCATTATCTAGGACAATGGGTTTGGACACTATACAATTCCAAAAAATGATTTTGTGGTAGGAAAGTTACCACAATCTCCCAGGTCACGAGGATGACCACAATCAAATGATGCTTCTTCATCCCAAACCTTCACAATAGGCTCCTCTAGCTTCAAAATTTGGGGAGATCTCAATTGAGAAGTAATAGAAGAGGACCCATCCCATCTCCTATGCCAAGACAATAGACCAACAACTAAAGTACCTATTGATGATAGCAGTAAAGGCTTACAAATGATGCTCACCATGGGCTATGATAGAAACAAAAAGCTTGGACAAAATGACAACAGGCTTCTAATACCCATCATTCCTGAGATGCAAATGAAAAATCTTGGCCTTAGATTTACCCCTTTTAGTATAACCATACATGGCCAAAATCCCCTGGTTAAGAGGGTCAAAAATCCTCAGCAAATGACATTCGCCCTTCAATTTCCTATATTCACTAGCTTTCCCTTAGACAATTTCACATTTGACATAACTGATGTTTGCAGTAGTAGTGATGAGGAAGATGCCATAACTGACTTACCTATAATTTTCAAGAATTCCTCTCTCCTCATGATTAGTATTGTGTCATTTGAGTCAACCAGTAAAAACCATGAAATCAACCTAGTTTACCTCTAGCTCATCGATTACAACCAATAAGGACCGCCAATTCTAGACACTTTCAAAAATGATGAAGCGCTCTCGAAATTCATGGGACTGCAGAACATGGTACCATGCAGAGATCACAAGGTTGGGTTTGATATCATCCTAGACACACAAGCTTACTATGGGGAGACAATTGAATCCTTTAGTCACAAAAGCGAAAACTTGAGAATAACCTCAAGGTCTTTGAGTGAAAACCACACTATGGCACTCTCTGACCCTAAAATAGTAAAAACAAAGGATGTATCCAATGGTCAAAACCTCTCTAAGGTGCTCGAGGATGAAGGATTCAATCTCCCTCTCAATGCTCTACATCAAGAAAATTCAGTGGTTCTAGCTGAGAATTACAATCCAATCAACTTGGGAATAGAGAAAACTCTGCATATCACATTTTATGCTAAATCATTGATGTCAGAAGAACAGGGACTCCTAGCTACTTGCTTAAGGGAGAGAAAGGTCAACTTTTCATGGAGCTATGCTGACATGCCTAGGCTTGATCTAGAGATTGTGGTCCACCATCTAGTAGTTTACCTAGAAGCAAAGCCTGTTAGGCATAAACTAAAAAAAAAGCATCCCCAGATAGCCTTGTTAGTCAAAATGGAATTGAAGAAGCTACTTGATGTAGGGTTCATATGACTGATTGACTATCTAGAGTGGGTATCAAATATGGTTCCTATTTCAAATACCGATGGGGGCATTTGTATATGCACATAATTTAGAGACCTGAACAAGGCATGTCCCAAAGGCGACTTCCCGCTTCCCAACATTGATATGATTGTAGATATTAACGCATGACATGATATGCTTTCACTGATGGATGGATTCTTTGAGTATAACTAAATTATGATAGCCAAAGAAGATCAACAAAAAAACAACTTTTACTTGTCCATGGGGGACATATTGCTAGAACATGATGTTGTTTGGCCTAAAAAACGTTGGAGTAACATATCAGAGAGCCATGACTTTAATCTTTCATTTCATGATCCATAAGACTGTGGAAGATTATGTCGACGATATATTGGTGAAATATAGAAAGAGAAGGGACCACATAGCAACATTGAGTTCCATCTTTGATATACTCGAGGAATACAAGGTCTTCCTTAATCCAAAGAAGTGTGTATTCGGTGTACAATCAGGGAAACTATTGGGATACATTGTGTTTATGAGAGGAATTCAAATAGATGCTGCTAAGGTAAAGCCAATCCTCAAGATGGAGGCACCTAAGACATTGAAATAGTTGAGAGGCCTACAAGGTAGGCTCCAGTCCATTTGCTAGTTCATAGCTCAGATAGCATACAAGTCAATCTCGTATTCTCACCTACTCCACAAGGGGGTAGTGTACAAGTGGAATGAAAAGTGCAATCAGGCCTTTAAAAAAATCAAAGAATATTTTCTCACACCTTCAGTGCTTATGCCACCAATCCTAGGAAATCCTCTGATCCTCTACATATCAGCAATAATAGCAGCTCTCGGTGCTCTCCTATCTTAGCACGATGGAATTGGAATGGAGAGGGTCATCTACTACATCAGTTAGAGCATGGTGGGGTATGAGTTAAACTATTCCTTCATTGAAAAATCTTGTCTAGCAGTAGTGTTTTCCTCACAGAAGTTCAAACACTACATGTTAACACACAAAATCAAGCTCATTGCCAAGATTGACCCACTCAAGTACCTACTTTCCAAGGTAGTGATCATAGGAAGGATGGCCAAATGGGTCATGATCCTATTAGAATATGACATTGAGTACATGGAATGTAAGGCCATCAAAGGTAAAGATATTGCAGACCAATTGGTAAAAGCACCAATATACTCAGAGAATCTTCTAATTTCAGAGTTTCCTGATGAATCCATCTTCAACTTGAACATAGTAGACCACTGTAAGTTGTACTTTGATGGTTCCTATACATAGCATGGATTAGGAGTAGGGTTTTTTTTCATCACCCCCTAGGGAGACTACATACCAAGATCTTACAAGTTGGAATTTCCCTGCATAAACAATATCGCAAAATATGAGGCTCTAACCATAGGACTAGAATAGTAGTGTAGTGGCATATCATGGCTATCAAAATATATGGAGATTCATAGCTAATAATCAATCAAGTGAATGATGAATATCAGACTAAAGAAGACAAACTAACTCCATACAAGAAATTGGTGGAGAGTCTTAAGGATTCCTACATTGAGATCACATTTGAGCAAATACCTAGAGCAAACAATAGAGTGATAGATGCCATGGAAACAATTAGATCCCTATTGGATATCCCTTGCAATGTCCCAAAAAATGAATTCCTAGTAGAGCAGCTTCTTGTGCCTGCATTCGAGGTACCAGAGTCATAATTTGTGTGCAAAATCATTGGTACTAGTGATCCATGGTACCATGACATATACACTTATCTGAGAGTAGGAGTCCTCCTAGCTGACTCAACCTCAAACCTTAAGAAAATCTTTGTCAAGAAAACATCCCAGTTTTTCATCTTTGGAGAAACCCTTTACCATAGGAGCATAGAAGGAACCCTATTACATTACTTAAACATTGAGGAGGCATTGACCACCTTAATTGAGGTACATAATGGAATATGTGGTTCACACTCAAATGGTATGACCTTGGCCAAGAAACTACTGAGGACAGGGTATTGTTGGCCTACTATGGAAAGAGAAGCACATGACTATGTCAGAAGGTTTCTACAATTTCAGTAGCATGGGGACCTCATCCATGCACCAACTCAAGAGCTTCATCCTATCATCACACCATGGCCCTTTTCACAGTTGGGGCTCGATCTCATTGGAAAAATCACCCCCACCTCATCCTGTGGCCACAAGTTTATCATTACCACCATTGAGTACTTCACCAAGTGGATGGAAGCCATCCCCATGACATACATTACTGGAAAGCAGATATCAAAGTTCATCCTGAACTACTTAATATGCCACTATGATGTCCCACAAGCCATTATCTCAAATAATGGGACACCATTCAAAAACCAAGATATTCATGACCTATGTGAAAAAATTAAAAATCCAACATCCCTTTTCCACTCCATATTATCCCCAAGGCAATGGTCAAGCAGAAGCCACCAATAAAACCATTATGAAGATCCTCAAAAAGATGATCAATGACACAGGTTGTGACTAGCATCTACAACTAAGTCCTGCACTTTGGGCCTATCAAACTAGCATCTACACACCAATACGTGCCACCCCCTTTTCCCTAGTATATGGATCAAAAGCCATATTACCCATCAAGATCAATCTCCCGTCACTCAGAATATCACTACAGAATCTCATCACGGATGAAGAATACCGAGTATCATGATTGAATGAGATGGAATTGCTAGATGAATGGTGAATAGAGACATTAAATCACTTGTAGGTGTATCAAAACTAGCTCAAGTGAAGCTATAACAAGAGTATCAGGAGTAGGACCTTCCAAGTAAGAGAACTTGTGCTAAAAGAGAACCATAAGAATGTCCCAAATCCAAACGACAAAGGAAAATTTGAACCCAACTGACTAGGGCAATTCCTCATCACAGCAAGTTACAAGTCAGGGGCATATCAATTATCAACACCGAAAGGGGAACCTTTGTAGGAGCCCATGAACAATTCCAATCTCAAAAAGTTTTATACCTAAACTTGCAAGGTATAGAACCAAAAAATAGAAAAAAAATCAGAAAATTTCTTGAAAAAATGGTTTCCCTAATGAAAACCTAGCAAACAGGTGTCATGGTGACAACAAAAAATTAGAAAAATGATCAAAACAAAAATAAAAATAAAAAATTGTCCTCTAGTGAAAACCACTTCAGTGGCGCTTTGGGCAAGTACCTTGGTGAAAACTTGGAAAACAAGCACCTTGTGTAAATAAGCACTTTCCATCCACTAGGATCTTAGTAACTTGTTTTGCACATCCATCATATCTTCATCCATCATCTATCTGTGTTTGCATCATAGCTTGTTCCTGTGTTCGTGTCATGATCCCTCCTAGTACTACTCGACCCATTCTCAAGGTCAGTTTGTCCTGCCTATATCAGAGTAGTCTATTGCATCACACTAGGGGAATGTTCTCATCGGATCAGATCCATGTTTTCGTGAGGTCCCAAAATCAGAAAATCCAAAAACATAAAAAATATTAGAAAATCCAAAAACATCATAAAATCACAAAATCCAAAAACATTCAAAACATATCAAAATCCAAAAATAGGTCAAAAAGTCAGTCAAAAAATTCAAAAAAAGAGTCCTCTTGTTGAACTACAGGTCTTTGAGCTCTAAACGTAGGAAAGGATAATCTTTGATGATCTTCCGAGACACTTAGGTCAGTCCTTTAGCAGTCCGTCATAATAAACTGACAATCCATCTGTTCATATCTCATCAAATAATTGAGTTTGTGTCAGTTAAACTATGTGCTCTCTGTGTGTATAACGTAGGCAAGGCTAATATGGTTGATCAGCCCCCGAGCCCCCTAGGATATGTCTTTAGGTTAGTATCTGGGTCAAAATCTCATAAAACCCCAAAACATTTGAAAATTTGAAAATTAAAACATTTGCAAAATCTTGAAAAATACCAAAAACATCCTCAAAACATTTCAAAACACCAAAAACATCCAAATATTTGAAAAAATCCATTTGTCTCACCTCGCTTTCACCTATAATAAACATCACTCATTATAAATCATCATCATCCTCAACCTTTGGTAAAAGAATCAAAAACAAGTTTAGCAGTTTGAAATTGAAAACTCAAAATGTCAAAGTCTAAGGTCTAGGTCAGTACATAAACAAGTTTGTGAACTCTTTCTGTCAATATCCTATCATCCAATCAGTCCCATATCAAATCATCTGATATCATCATGTCCTAGGATGCATCCTTCCTACAATGGACATCAACATCAGGCATCACCGTAGCTTAGTCTTGGCTAGTGGTATTAAAGAACATTAGCTTGTTTGTTTACTTTATCTTTGTCTTTTCACTTATCTTTTTGTGCTCATTTCAATGACCTCTTAATGATGTCCCAAGAAAAAGGGATTTAGAGAGAAAGGAATGGGGCAATGATCATGATCTTTTTATCTGTTGCACTTGTTGGATATTCTTGTAATATAACCTTAGTCAGGTGTGTTTTTCTTGGTTTGTAGGGAGGATGTTTTAGGTATCTTGTTGACCACATAAGAAGGCTTGTTTTTCTATGTTTTGTTCTATGATGTATGAAATATCTTAACTGCATTTTGAATAAGGTTTCGTATGCTAGGTGTGAATAGGAGTACTCCTATCTGATTGTCAAGTCAAAGTCCATCACACTAAGTACAATTCCATCCTGGTTCTTTATACCCTGATGCATCGTACCCCATGTGTAATCAAACATAAGGTAATTGGCCCTTTTAAAAATCCCAACTCCTCAATATGCATCATCATCATCATCATCATCATCTCGTGTCTTGTTGGAATCTCTTGCTTTCTTCCATCCTCTTTCGTGCTAACATGATACCATGATAGTTAATCACAAATCATTATCATCATTGCATTCATCCTGCATCCACAAACCGTCAACATATTGCATATTGCATCACATAGAAAGCATAATCATACCATATGCATTGCATCTCCATCATTGCATAATATAGATTGATTATTCTAAGAATCTCATAAACCGTAGCATAAACATTTCATAATTCATCCCATTTAATCCATATCATGTAAGCATCCATTGCATCATACGTGCATACCATGAACGTAAGCATTGTTAACAATCCATCACATCACATGCATACATACCATCCATTTCCACAATCATATGGACATGTCATAAAAGCATCCATTACGACATCACATAGACATCACATATCATATATCAAAACATCCATTTGCAAACATCATATCATAATACATGCATATATCATCTCATAAAACATCATTTCATCGCATCATTTCATCATGTCATCATCATAACATCATAAGTGCATATCATACATGAGAAAATTACACACATTTTATCATCCATCATTGCATAATAATATAGATCCATTAGTCTAAGCATTTGCATACCATAACATTTTGCATACATCATGAAAAGTGCATAAGAAAAGGTACGGGAAAAGAAATGCATCCATATATCATCACATAAGCATCATATAATATCATCATCATAGCATCATAAAATAGAACATCATTGCATCACATTGTACAACATATAGAAATAAGATCCATCCATAAAGCATAAAGCAGAATAGGACACATCATGTCAAATAAATATCATCTCATCTCATATATCATCAAAATAAATATATTGTCATGGTACAAAAGGAATCATATCAAGTGTGTATCAAATATATAAGTACAAAGGCCCACTGGGCTATCAAAAATGAGCCCATGGGGCATAAAGAAACCTGTCTCTAATCCAAAATGAAGGCTAGCCCTATTGGCTGATTCCCTCACCACCTGCTCTCTCCTCGTGATCCTTTGCGGGTCTGTGGCCTATCCTCTATGAAAAGTCTAGGACTCGGGCTGCCCTCAACACAACCTGGTAGTAGTGTATCCTATAATAGTTAGCCTCTTGGATGGACTCCCTATACGATCAAAGTGGTACCATGCTCCAGGAGGAGGATGCAAACATACTCTCTATTTGCTGTCGTCTACCCATCTCTGCCTCTACTTGCAGCTCCATAGCCTATCTCTACTAGACCGCCTGGTCCCGCTTTTCCTGTAGTTGATCCCTCTCAACCATCAATACTTGTATTTGTTCCTGAAGCTGAATAATCTTCTCATCCTTGGGGTCTGGCTAAGGTCCTGGCTGCACGGGTGTCTCATCCTGGTCCCTGTCCCTCAGTGGTGTCAGGACCCTATCTTGGTGCTCGCAATCCTGGTGTGCCTGGTCCTGGTCCTGTCGGACTTGATCCTGATCATCCTATTAGGGATGATCTTGTGGCCCCCTATCCCATACTAGCTGATTTGGTGGTGGCCCACCGCCTCCTTAATCCTCATCTCCACCCCCTCAGCCTCTTGCCTTCCACCATGTACGAAAGGTGTCCCTAGAACTATAAGCCTAAGGGGTGGCCTAAACCAATCTCTGTATGCCTATGTCATGCCCACATCTACCTGACCCTGATCATATGGACATGGCCTAGCCACTAGCTACATGAAACTCTGTACTACCTCATGTGCAGGTATATATCAAACTCGAGAGCTCTAGCTTGTCATTTGTGCAAAAATGGCTACATACTGATCGTCTGGCCTATCCTGTGGCTCCTTGAACTACCTCTAAACCCTCCTTGGTAGGTACATCTTGAGCATCATGTGCTCCCTGCCTTGCATCAACCTATCCTGGTGGGTGAAGACAAGCTACTGAACATCATCGTACCAGGTGGGCCATCCAAGGTAAGGCTACCATGTGAAGACCCACATGTCATCTAAAATTGTCCTCCAATAAGGAATGTCGGCTTGTCCTATGAATGTAAAGGAGAAACCTCCTCTATATCGCCAGACAACTAAATCATCTAGCTCCATATCAATTGGAACAACTCTTGGATGGAGAACAACAATGTGCTCCTAGGTCCACATATGAAGCAGTGTCACTCCAGCCCCAAGAGCTCTGCCATCAAGGTATTTAAACTCATGAAGGTCCCTGTAAAGTGAGGCCAATAGAATTGGCCCCCAAGAGAAGCAGACTCATCTCTTGACCATGCACTCCCAAGCAAGTCCCCATCCAGGACTGAAATATTGGCCCCACCGATCTAGTGTGACAAGACCCAATATGATAGCTACAATAACAAGGCGAAAAGGAGAGACGACGAGCTTGTAGCGCTCCAACTTGTTGATGGTGTTTTCTACACAACAACAACTCAAACAAAATATAATATCCTATCTCTCTTGAAAGGTAAATCTCGATCAACAAGCCTCAAGAGATAACCCCAAGGTCTCTAATGTCAGGTTTTGACAATGCATAAACAACTCAGTGATAATGTGAAAATGCTGGTAATCACAAAGGGACCTTACTACAAGCAAATATTGAATCTTTGATTTATCAGATCTAGCAATTTGATGATACTTCAATCCTAAATCTAACCCAAACGATAAAAGTAATAGCAAAAGGTAAGATTTTTAGAGAGATTCCTAAATTAAAACCACTTCTAAGACCAATAATGCAAATGATGAGATACTTGAAATGGACCAATCCCTCATAAACTAATTACTGCTTAACCCAAACAAATCTGCAATCTTACAAAAATAGTGCAATCTTCTCAGGCATTAAAGATTTTCAGATCATGAACACTCATCCAAACCAACCCTATTACAATTGAAATGAATAATCATTCACAATTGAACTAAGAAAAATGAATATTAAAGTCCAAGCTAACTTTGCAAAACAACTAACAATCAGCTAGCTACAAAAAGTATGGACCAGGGATTGCTTCAAACACTTCAAGCATCAAACCATAAACACCATTGAATCAGATCTAACTCTACGATCTAACATGTATCAAATAACCTTGAAAATTTTCAAAAGATGGAACACCAAGAACCATGTAAGATAAGTCAACACAAAGAGATCACGAGAAATCACAATGTCTTCAATTGTATTGAATCATCCAATATCAACAACAATTCTAATGTTTTGTGTTACAACACTTGATCCAAAATTGAATAACTTCTAACCCTAATTCTTACTTTACTACCCTAATTGCTTCTAAGCCCAAAACTATCTCGCCCTTACAAATGAGGCAAAACGCCATATTAATAGAAACCCCGCAAGATATGTTGGCCTAATTAGGGTTTACAATAATAATCAACCACAAAACAACTTGGCACAAGAAGTTCTAGAACAAAAAAATTAGCATTAAATGTCCAGAACTCATCCAGGTCAGCATGGGATCTCCAATGTAACACGATCCAATGCATGTGAAGGACAGAAGAAGCAGGGAAGAAAGACTCCAGATAAATAGGAAGCACAACTCCCAATGCAATCAATCATTAACTGGCCCCTTCGTCCTTATCTCAATCCAATCTATCTGGCACCTTGAGAAAAATCCCCTCAAGATCAGCCATAGGTGAATTAATAAATACTTTAAACCATCCATCAATTGAATTAATCTCCTCTAGAACTTCCTTAACGACCTCATTAAATTTAGCCTGCACTCAGCGAAAATCACCATCAATAATATCCATTATAACATGAGGATTAGAATTATCCCATCACCAATAATATATTCATCATTCAAATAAATCCAAACAAAGATCAAAATCCCCCCAAAATACTGTTAATGCATTCTTTCTTCACAGTTTGGTATTTTCACCCCTTCGCAGAATCTAGGCTAGAGAGGAATTTCAAAAAATTCCCAACCAGGCGAATTTCAGTGAAATAAGAACAAAATCATCCAATGATCATCTAATCAATCATAATCAGAAAATAAATAGCATGAAAGATCTTAATATTACTCAGATTAATCACATGATGCACAATCAATAGCTAATAATTCATGATATCTCACAATCCTTCATTTTCAACAAAGTTTCAGAGAATTCTGCCAAGGACAAAAATCCAAGAAAACAACAACAGTCTACAAATTCTAGAAAATGAAGAGATGGTGGAAACTTCGGGAAAATCCAGATGGAGCGAAAATCCACGAAGCAAGAAAAACTTTGGATCACTACATATTTCAAAAAAATGTAGTGGACAAGGAAAATCAGGGAAATCCGCCAACGAAGGAAAATCCCGAAACTGAAGGAAAACTTGAATGTCGACGTTCTCACATGACTTCACTCAAATTGATCGAATGATCAAAAATTTGAGGAACTTGGGTTCACAACCAACTCGATTTGAACCTCCTACATATCATCATTAAATTTGAGGCTCATCTAAAGGTAAATCAAGAGGAAATGGTGATGCCCTAAATCTGAAACCCTAAGGCTCTGCCATGAATGCACAGGGAAAGCTTGGGCTCAGCTTTCAATTTCCACCCCTATTAAGCCTGAGGAATGGTTATTCAAAGGAGACACAGGTGAGTTTCGCCTAAATGAAATCAAAAAACAAGCTCACAAACTAGCCCAGGGCCAGCAATCAAACAAGCCCGAAAAACCCCAAAATCACCCAAAGCAAAAATAACCATGCACATAGGATTGAGGTAGAAAATGAAACATGAGAATGCAAGGAACCATTAGACTCATCAATCAATAGGAGAATATGGCGACTAGGCCATCAACATTCATAAAAATGATAGACCAAACCTCAATCCAGGAATTCGACAAGGAGACGAAACTTCGGGAAAATCCGATCCATGCAAAATTCCACGAGGTAAGAAGATTTCTAGAAAACAACACAAAACACCAGTCGTCGGGCTTTTAGAGCATCCGAGGAAATCCGATCAGAGGGAATTTTCCCGAAAAGGGCCAAAAACCTGAAAGGAGCTCAAAACTTTAGATTTTCAAAGTGCTTCCTAGAAGGGGGCATATGCATAAGTAAAATAATCATTCAAGCACGCGCTAAGGTAACAAAACCTCAAAAACAAAGGGCCAAAGCATCAAAAACTAGAGCAAAAGAGGGTCCCTACTTTCAATGGGGCGTGTGTGCGAAAAATGCACAACACAACTCAATCTGACCCTCTGAAAAGATAAGCTCATCAAGGCACATAACCTCATAATAGGCATCCCTCTCGGCATCCACATCATATATCATGCACTCTCTATGAATGGGAAATATATGGATCCCCCACATGTCCTCTAATGTAATCATCACCTCACCTTTCGGGAGGTGGAAAGAGGATGTCTCATTGTGCCATCTATCAGCGAGTGTCATCAGCATACCCAAGTGTGTCTACATGGGCAGTGCATAAGCAATATACCAAAGTCCAATCACCCCAAGATTCTCTTGTTGTTGCTCGGGCATACCTTGCAAAGAGTCAAAAAGTACCTAGGACCTATGCTCACTTGATTATAGTATTGTCATCTCCTCCTGTATCAGGAAAGTCACCATGTTAAAATTCATCAAAAATCGTGATCCTGACTTGTTTCAGCGTACCCCCAAAAAAACTATGCATCACTGTTTGTGGGTGTGGTGCAGTTTGAAAGTTCCAAGTTGTGCCACTAGGAGACTTTGACCCTCAAGCTCTGTCGCAACGTCATAGTTTGGACATGTGGCTCAGTTTGACCTAAACCCTAAAAGGAAAAAAGGCCCGTTGGGGTGCACTTTACATGTGTGACTTAGTTTTAAATTAGAACCCTAATTCCAAACTATGCCATGGCGTCGCTATTCATGATTGCGGCATAGTTTAGGCCCGCGCGACACCAAATTAAACTTTCCAGAAGCGCTATATTGGACCGCTCCTAAAAACCTAGGTTCCTAAGCTAATAAATGTGCACAAAAAATTGATAAACAAAGTCGGGTCAAGTCGACTCACTAGTGGTCCAGTAGCCTTTGGTGTGTGCGTACCCTATCTGAAATGTGTTAGGGAAGCTGTCATTGTGCCATCTTGCGAAGGGGTCAAAGCTCAAAATTGCAAAATCTCTAAAGGCTGAATGTGAAAATGAATTGGAAATGGCTCCTCGAGGCCTATTTAAGCCTGAAAGTCAAGGTTTTTTGACCTTGTTTAACTATCCTATTAGGGTTTTGAATCCTTGAGCCTATTTTTGTCCATTCATGGACCATTTTGCATTGTTTTGGCTTTTTTTGACCATCTGGAGCCTTTTTGGACCTGTTAGACACCTTGTCCTCTTTTTTCATGAGATCACCCAAAAAATCCAAATTTTCATCTGATCTCTGGAGGGGGCAATATATCAACATAATTTGTCTGACAGGGCAGCAGTGGGAAATTTTTAAAATATTTTTTTTTTTTACTTTTGATTGAGAATTTATTCTTTGAATCAACGCAGTGAGTACTTTGCTTCAAAGAGGGGCAAAATGTAGACATGGAAAATATACCAATCACACCTAATCCCAATTTAACTAACATTGCTTCATCTTGAATCACCTCTCTGCCTAACCATTTAATCAAATAGCCCTTATTTGATTAAATTTATCGATTTTCCTCTCTTTATTAAATAAATCAATTTTATATAGTTAAGTCATTATTTCTTGTTAATTAAATAAATCATTTGATTAATCCCTTTATCTCTATTTTTAATTAAATAATTCACTTTATTTAATTAAATATCTAAAGTTCTAATAAATTAAATAAATTAAGCCTTGTTTAATTTAATCTAACATCATCCCCTTTAGTTAAATAAATCAAATTAAATCTAAATCACATTATTCTTATCTTTTGATTTAAATCAACCTAAAAATCTAAATCAAATAGTTACATCATCTAATCCTTCATTAAATTAATTAAACCTTGATTAATTTAATCTTAATCCATGTCCCATCCCCTAGCTTTTTCTACTTGCACATAAATATGCATTTAATTCATTTATTAAATCTCTATTTTCTCTCAACTTGGCATCTTTAGAGAATTTTCTTCCAAATTTGAAATCCCTCCAAGTGGATTTGTCCTTCCAACAAGACATTCATTCCCTCTTACATGTCCTTGTGCATTGAGCCAATTGGCATTTAATTCATTCTTTTTCCCTCTTGCATGTCATTTCACTATTTTCAAATTCCACCTAATTTCATTTATTGTGCACATTCATCAAAATGTGCTCAAGCTTCCTCCATTCACATCTTGACAAGTGGCAATTTCCCATTTGATGTTGAATGATCCCACATTCATCCATTTTTCTCATCTCTTCATCTTTTCCTTCTATAAATAGAAGGATCATCCTTTGTTTTGATCATCCACAACTTGAGTAAACTTACTATACTCAATTTCACCTTCAAGCATATCCATCTCCATCCATTTTATCAAAGTTTATAGCTAGGTTATGTAGGTTTTTCATCATAGAGCTCAATTGAATCAACATCAAAGTGCATCATTCATCAACATTGCATCATAGGAGTTGGGAAAGGGCCAATTTTCACATCAAATTGGCACCACTTCCCCCATGGGATCAATAGTTTGCTTTACATTGAATAGGATTTGATAGCTTTTGTTTATGTTTTCTTATGTTCTTCATCTCATTTCTTTTTCTTTGTAATTTAAATGGATTTCATGGGGAATCTTGATTCTCACTTGCATTTGATCTAACTATGTGTTTGTTTATCATGTTTATGCAGGTCTAGGATCTTGGTTCTATAGGTTTTTGACATAAAAATCTGGTGTTCATTATGTTGATTTACTTTCTGTTATTTGTGTTTCATACTTTCACTTAATAACAAAATAGTGTGGTTTTGGAATTAATAAGTGTTGAGTTTTAAAATTGAATTTTGTGACAATTGATTCACGCCCCTCTTAGTTGTCCTGTACTTGTTTAACAATTGGTATCAGAGCTTTGGTTCGTTAGTGTAGAGCTTAACCGCTTAAGGAAGATCCAATGGCACATATGTTGGTGATCCCTATGTTCAATTGAACTGACTACAATGATTGGAAGGGAAAGATGAAAGGATATATTATCTCTCTTGGTTTAAGAACCTAGAAGGAAGTTGAGACAAAGTATACACCCCCATCTAGTGGTCTTACTACTGCAGATGATATTTTTGCTTATGAATAAAATGAGAAGAAAAAGTATGCTATTTGCAGCAGGTTATCTAGAAATGAGTGAGCTAAATTTAATTCTTTGGATACTGCATATGAAGTTTGGAAAAATTTGGAAGACACGAATGAAGGAAATGAAAGAGTGAAAACAATAAAGAAGCTGGTGGCAAAGCACAAATTTATAAATCTAAAAATGGAAGAGGGTGAATACTTTGCAAGTTTCTTTCAGAGGGTTAAACTAACTACAAATGAAGTTTGGAATCAAGAAGGAAAACTATCAGATGAATACATAATTGAGAAGATCCTAATCACCCTACTGGAATGATACAATGATAAGATCTCAGTGATTGAAGAAATGTATGATCCTAAGAAGTACACATTAGAATAGTTGTTTGGCACCTTATAAGCATTTGAGATGAGAAAGTTTTGGAAAGAAGACAAGATAGAAGAAAAGACAGAAACAACATTTAAGGAAATGAAGATTGAAGATGAACTAGATAGCGATGGTGTTGATGAGTTGGAAACAAACTTCACCAGGAAGTTGAAGAAAGGTACCAGAAAGTATAAAGGTATGTTTCCCTTTAAATGTTTTAGTTGTGGTAATATTGGTCATTACACTTCAAGATGTCTGAATAGAGCTTCACATAAGAAGAACAAGGATTATAAGGATAAGAAATATAAGAAGTTGTACTATGTTAAAGAAGTAGGAATTTCTCATGATGAATCTGAGAATGAGGTTTGTTGATGGTGTTTTCTGCACAACTTAGACAGAATATAATATCCTATCTGTCTTGAAAGGTAAATCTCTATCAGCAAGCCTCAAGAGATAACCCCAAGGTCTCTAATGTCAGGTCTTGATAATGCAAAATCAACTCAATGATAATGTGAAAATGTTGGTAATCACAAGGGGCTTTACAAAAAAATGCTAGAAATTTAAAACTCATCAAATATTGCAGTGTGTTGATGCTTTTAATCCTAAAACTAACCCAAATTTAAAAGAAATAGCAAAAGATAAAGGGTTTAGAGAGATTTCTAAAACTAAAAATTAGGACTAATTGTGCTAACAATTAAACATCCAAAGTGGACCAATCCTTCCAAAACTAATTCCTACTAAACCTAGATTAAACCTGCAATCTCACTGAAATAGTGCAATCTTCTAAGGAAATAAAGATTTTCAGATCATGGAGTATTCGCACAAATCAACCTTATTTTATAATTGAAATGAATAAATACCCATAGTTGAACTCAACACACAATATTTAGGCCTAGGATAACTTTACATGACAACTTACAATCAACACGTTGCTAAAAGTATGGACCAAGGATTGCTCGAACACTTCAAATATTGGATCACTAAAACAATTGCATCACATCTAAAACTAAAATCTAACATGAAACCACAACTTCAAATCAATTTCTTAAATATCTGGAAAAAACAAGAACTATGCAAAGTGAACAACACAAGAAAGAACACCAAAGAACAATGTCTTTAGTTATATTGAATCACCTAGATTTGCAACAATTCATGTATTCAAAATGGTTTAGCACTTTCTCTTAGAAAATACTAACTTTTCTTTTAGTTCCAGCTATTCAAACTATGTCTAATCCCTTCAAATGAAGTTGGGGCCTTAATTTATAGATAAATTACATTAGGTCAGCCCAAAATTAGGGTTACAAAAAGTAGGTCAGCCAGATAGGCTGGTCTAGAGAGTTTTATAGAATAAAATTACATTTAATATTTTAAAACAAAGTCTTGGTTGGCCTAGACCCTTCTAGAAATATTCCCCCTATTGGCACAAACTTCTAGGTTATCCACTCTAGCTGGAAAATCACATGACTGGCACATTGTCCTAGGTGCCTCCAAGTTGGCTATTTTATCCCTCCTTATTGGCCTCTAACCTGGTGGATAATTCTTTGACCTTTTTTAATATTTCCCTCATGTTAGCTGGATCTAGAGTTGGGATAAATTTTATTGTCAATTTATGAGTTTTCAACTCATCAACATATTTGGGCATCATTTTATCCCATTCAACTTGTAACTCATGATATTTGTCTACCTTGGAAATCTAAATAGTTTCATCCTCTAAATGGTATTTAGAAATGGATGCACTTTTAGAAGGATCATAAATGTCATGCCACCATGCTTGGAATCTAGTGATGTTCATATTCTTTTGACCAAACTTTCTTCTTCCAATCATGATTTCCAGAACAATGATGCAACTATCATATATTTCTTTCATCTTCCCCTGTAGCTTAGTTATATTTTTTAGATCCTTAGAGAGGAGCTTCCTCCTACAATTCCACACTTCTATCAACTCCATCACTTTTACAATGTCATCAGAGGTGAAAATGTTCATCTGGGCCAATTCTTCCTTAGGTACATGCAAAATTTTCTTCAACTCTTCAACAGTTGATTCATCGACTTTATTACAATCTTCAGCAAATTGAGAGGTATTTTCCAGAATTTCAATAGCCTGAGCATGAATGCTAAAGATCTACTCAATTGACTCATCACCCCTTTTTCTAACATCCTGAAGCCACTCTCGGGTGCTATGCACTAAAGATTTCAACTTTTCTATCTCAAACACAACTTCCTTTGGTAACAATCCTTCTAAAATTGAAGAACCATCATCACTGGAAATTTACAGGGGCTTCATTAAGTGCTAGACATACTTGTAGACATCACTAAGTTTCTTATGCAAATTCTCTTTTTCTTTTGTTTCTTTATCAATCCTTCTTAGAATGGCTTGGGATGACTCTTGAAATTTCTCTTTCTCCCGTTCCTTGGTGGATGGGCCCAAATTAATGGTTTTCACTTTATAATCAATGGGCCTCACTTCATCCTTGAACTTGTTCTCTACTAGAATAGCTATGTGAACAACCCTGTTATTAAATTCATCTCTTGAAAATTTGATATTGTTTTGGCTCTTAATATTTTCTTTGGTTGTCCCCATTGTTCTAACAGTTTGTACCAACTGGGAGTTTCCTCCTGAACAATTATTGGCTTTTTATTAAACCTTTTCTCCAGCCAATCTGGGACAATAGGCTTCGTTTCTTCTAACTCTATGGAGTGAGCCTCTTGTTCAACCTTGTCTTGATGTGGGATGTTAGTAACTTCTTCCACATTATTCTCTATCCCTATTTGATCCTTTTGTTTGTCAAGCATTTCTTTCTTTGGGGATTTAGATGGTATTTCTTGAGTCACCTTTGATTCAATATTCTTGCTTTGTGCTCCAGAGGTTGATTGCCTAATCTCTTGCATGAATTTCTACCATTCTCCACTTATGGTAGTAGAGACCTCTTCATCTTCAAATTCATGTTGCCTAGGATCATTTGATATGTTTCCCTCCTCATGGATTTCTTCTTCTAAAATTTGTACATTGCGAGGAGGAGAAGGAAGGGGATAAATATTTCCTGGAACTACTCTCATGGCACTATCATCTATAGGTGCCTCTTTAATCTACACTTCTTTCTTTGTAGTCTTCATTTCAATCACTAGGGATGTCTTATGTTTAGGATAATTTCTCCTAACATACACTTGTAGCTTTTCCCCTGAGCTCTCTACACCTACAACTTTAACCGAAGACAGAGCATCAATAGAAGTACTTCCCTTTCTAGATTTAGCCACCTTTTGGAACTTAGTGACCAACTTTCTATTCCTAACTAGTTGTGAGGCCTCTCCTTCTTCAGTAGTAGCACTGGCCTTGGGGGCCTTCTTTGTCTTTGGGGATCATTTTTAAGCCAACTTAACTTGAGTTTGGCTCCTTGTTTTCTTCTTTAGAG
The DNA here is from genome assembly GCA_007258455.2 of Sequoia sempervirens. Lineage (NCBI taxonomy): Eukaryota > Viridiplantae > Streptophyta > Pinopsida > Cupressales > Cupressaceae > Sequoia > Sequoia sempervirens. Next base: position 53,775,430 of record VDFB02252616.1, read on the forward strand.
TCAAAGGTCTTTCTTCCTCTTGACCATCTCCTTCATGAGGGTCAGTAGTGTCATCACCTTTATTAGCTTTAGCTTTTTCCTCAAATTGGGATTCCAAATATCCCATCAAATCATATGTAAAATTAGTGCCATCAACCTCCAACTCCAACACCTTATGCTTGACCCACAGCCTTCAGTACTTCTTTATTGGCTCTATTACCTGGTCCAAGTTTGTCACTTCTTCTAACTAGTTCATTGGAGGCAATGGCTTGTTCCTATAGGGCTCAAAATCATGGTGTTGAATCAAGTCTACATCATCATCTTGGAATTAGTTTGGCACCTTTGTAACTATGTACAATCTTATCAAATTGAGAGGTAGCCAAGATAACCTCCTCCATATGAATTCAAATTCATCTCGGGAATTGGCTCAATAATCCTCAAAGTGATCCTTATGCTTGAATTCCCTATTAGCTTGTTTCTAGGATTTTCCATAGGGATCAAAATTATCCCTATTAGTATGGGAGTACAATTCAAACTGTGCCATCTCCTTCTCAGAATATTGTGCACTTTGAATAGATGGGAAGGCCTTCAAGGTTCCAATCCTTAATGGAAATTCTACTCCCAATCCCTTCTTACATAGGTCCTTTTGCTAAATTGCCTCAAAGGCTACAATTTTCTTTGTTATCTCCAATAATATAAGTTTATTAGTTGGATATATGAGTAATCTGAGTGGGCCAACAAGGGAGCCTTATATCCAGATGTATGTGAACCTCTGAAATTGAATAAACCACTTTCCATACTGCTTAATCAAATCCATTGCATTAGAAGAGACTCTGACATGGAGAGCATCCTACAACAACCTAGGAATGTACATAAAGAATGCATCGTTTTCTCTCATGTAGTTAGTTGTTTTATATTGCAATTGTGGGTAGATATCCCATATTTTGTCCTTTCCCACAGTTCCCTTGCAACTGAGACCCTTATATCTAGTTTTACTTGCCAAAATATACATAAGGTATGAGGTCATTGTGAACCTACCAATCTCCTGTAAACTCCTCAGTTGGGCATCTAAGTTATTGCTTATAATTATGGCCCAGTGATAATTTTCCACCCATAATTTGTGTGATAGGGTAAAACCTCCAAGTGTGGAAAATATGAGCCTCCTCCACTTAGATTACTCTACCCTGGAGAGTTATGACATCATGGTACTCCATCTTGAAGTCACTTTTGTGTAGTTTATTGGGAAGCTTGGAATAGTGAGGCTTGGACTTGAGTATCAAGAGCTATTCATCATATCTAGGGCTCGGTTAGGATCTCCATCAGAGAACTTTATAGCCTCTCTGATGTTTATCTCCTAAATTAACTTATGGTGTGAGGTAATATTAAATACTCCTGCAATAGACTCCTCTGTACAATTGGCCAGAACTCTTCCCTGTGGCCCAACTATGATCCTTTTGTCTGAGTCATAATTCTTTGCACACTCCAATACCAATTCATAGCACAATTGTGTTGGAAGGAACCTTGTTGCTTGATCCAAACCAATGTGAGTGGGAATTTGTGCCAGTTGAGTGTGTGCATTTCTGAACATCCTTTTTTGAAATTCATCATATTCCACATGACTCATGTTGGTATATACAATCTTTTCCCAAGTAGAAGAAATCCTGGACTCTGGCCATATGCCCTTGAAGTCATACTTCATCCTTTCAACTCTCTTTCTTACTTCCTCTTGTATTGCAGTAGCTTTGGATTTGGAGGTCTTTTCAGGGCTCAATTCTTCCTTCATCTGTTAGAGAAAAGCATAGTCACCCAAATCGAAATAGCAACATAACTCACTAGCACATGGCATTAATTCAATGAAGTTTATCAATATATGCTAAAATGATGTCATTGAATCAAAATGACAAGGCAAGCCTTAATGACAATGTAAAGTGAATTACCCTATCAATAAATCATGCAAGTGAATTCACATTCAAAGGGAAATTTTCTCAAAATTCAATGATGAACACCTCCTAACCCCATTTGCATGCTAGTTCATCACTAAACCCTGAAGTTTGAGATGAATGAGGAAAACTCAGGGAATCCACCCAAGGTTGAAATTTCTACTTGGACTAAAGCTCAGGTAATCTGAGGTAACTCAAATTTTCCAAGCTTGGCTCAAAGTGCATTTTAACTTGCAACCTGGTGTAGGAGCACCCAAGCAAACAAAGGCTACATCAGGAGATAAATATTTCAAGTAGAGGTGTTTGAGTTTTTTTCATTAGTTAAGGTCTATTAATACTAAATAAGGTCTTTTAAGACCATTTTCAATGTAATTGGGTGTGTTTTGGGTCTTAGGTGTAAAATTAAAAAAAGTTGCAAAAAGTGCAGAAATGTTGTCATAGAAAAATATTGTCAAAATCCAACATTTTGGAATATGAAGGGTCTAAGAAGTTCAAAAAGTAGGTATAGGTGTTTTTTAGTTATAATTTGGAGGGAACATATATTTAAAGCCTCAAAAGGCTCAAATTTTTTGTTGAACACTATATTGCAAATTTCCAATAAAAATACAATGTTGTTTCTACAATTTTTCTGAGTTTCTAAACTTTGCAAGGGTTGTATGAACCCGTACCACCTGTATTTTCTCTGAAAATCATTGTAATTCTTAGTATCATGGATTATCTTTCATTTTTTTCAATTTTTAGAGTCTATCAATAAGTTTGGAGAGATATTTTTTCTGTATTCTGAATCTACCTATAACAGACTAGTGAAGGCTCTATTTGAAGATTAAATAATGTAATAAGCCATTCCACCTACTATCATGGATTTTTTCTTAGTGGAATGGCATGTAATATGGTATATTAGTTTTCTATATGGTTTTGAGGTCAAAGGAGACAGGTTGTGTGAAATGGAGTGATGCCCTAGGGCTGGAAAGGGTATTTTTCCATGTGAAATGAAGGTGTCAATGATGGGTTTTGACGAAGTGTTGTTAGAAATGTCTATGTAATGGGTTTGTGAGTTTGTGTAGGTATGACTAAGGTGTTGGATGCATTCAAATAGTTGGGAAAGCCCGAGAGTCATGATTTTCAATAAACCCTAGGTCTTTTGCATGAAAAGAGAGGCTTTTGGTGGAACAATGGTTTAGTGGTCATGTATCTAAGAAACATTGATGGAATCTATTATCTTGGGGAACAATTTATGACTTTCAATTGATTTTGAGTGGTTATTTGGTGTTTGGGAAGTATTTCCTTTGGAAAATAGGGCTAATTAAGTAGCCTAAAGCAGGGGAAGTCTATTGGATTTCTATTTTGTGTCAAAGAAACCTTATAGGATATGTTGGGAAGTTGTGTTAGATCTTGTTGTGAGTCTTAGAAGGTGCTTTTTAGGCCTTTGTATGGCCTTCTCAAAAAAATATCTTCATATGTTGGTTTTTTGAGGGCTACTAGCCTATTGGGAGGTGTTTGGAACAAGATGAGGGAATTGTGTTGCAAGGGTTGATTTCCTTGATTGAGATTTATCAATTCTAGTTGAATAGAGAGTCATCACCACCTTGCTTACATCAGGTGGTATTAGAGATTGGGGATAAGGTCTCTTGTGATTGGAAGGTGAAAAGACAAATTGATGAATATGCCTCTGAAGGATGTTGGTACTACTAAAGAGTTGTAGGAACTGAAGGAGAAGCATGCTAAGATTCTAGAGTCACATGATACTATATTGGAAAGGCTTGATGCCTTGGAGACAAAGAAAAGAAGAGATGAGAATGAAGAGAGTGAATAAGAAGAGGAAGATGAAGAATATGAAGATGTTGAGGAGGAGTTAGACCCTGAAGATCAGAGGATGGAAAAGTTGCTTAAGGCAATGAAAGGTGATTTAATGAAGGTAAAGGTTTATCTTCCTATGTATGGTGGAAATTTAAATGAAGAAGAATTTCTTGATTGGATTACTACTATGGACAATCACTTTGAGAGTGAAGACATTTCAGATGAACATAAAGTGAAGGTGGCAAAAAATAAACTCAAAGGTCATGCCCTTCTATGGTGGGACTACGTGCAAGCAGAAAGGAGAAAGCAAGGAAAGTCAAGAATAGTTTCTTAGGAGAAGATGGTACAAAAACTAAAAAGTAAGTTTCTTCCTAAGGATTATGAAGTTCAATTGTGTAAAAGATTGTAAGGTTTGAAACAAAAATATCTAGATGTCAAGTCCTATACTGATGAATTTTACAAACTAAGTATAAGGTCAATAAGGGATGAAGATGAATTTGAAAAAGTGGCTAGATATCTAGGTGGTCTCAGATTTAACATACTAGATGAATTTGTTGTTGATAACCCAAAGACTATTGAAGAGTGTTTTCAATTAGCAATCAGGGTGGAGGAAAAGATCAAAATAAGGGAAGAGAAATTTGTTAGAGGAATAGGATCTAGTACATGAGGGAGACGACCAATCCCTACACCAAAGCAGCCAAGTGAGGAACAAGAGGAAGCAAACAAAGGTAATGAGCAAGGTTTTGATACAAGAGGAGGTTTTAGGGGTAGAGGAAAATTTAGTGGTGGTAGAAATTCAAATAATTTTTAAGCGAGATGTTATAATTGTAATGAATATGGTCATCCTTCATGGAAATGTCCTAAAAATTTTGGTAGTTCATCAAGTGGAGAAAAGAGGACTAAAAGGAGGGCACAAATCATTCAAGAAGAGGAATGTGAGAGTAACCATCCTACAAGTTTACATGTTGCTCCTCAAACAAGGGAAATGTTGATGATGAGGAAGACTGCATTGAATGTAGCCAAGGAGGTGGAACCGTTACAAAGAAAGAATCTTTTCAAGACCACTTGTAAGTGCAAAAAAAAGGTATGCAAAATTGTTATTGATTATGGTTCTACAAAGAATATGTTGTCAAGTGAGATGGTTAATGAACTGAATTTGCAAAAAGTTCCTCATGAGTTACCCTATAAAGTGTCTTGGTTGAGTGATGGGCAATCTTTGTTGGTCAATGAACAAGAAATTTTTGACTTCTAGATTGGGAGTTATAGAGATAAGGTATTTTGTGATATACTTCCTATGGATTGTTGCCACTTACTCCTAGGTAGGCCCTAGTAGTATGATAGGTGTGCATTGTATGATGGAAGAGAAAACACATACACCATAGAAAAGGATGGATGTAAGTTTTTTTTTACTCATTTGGTGGAAGATGACAAGAGTAAGGCTAATGTGATTATGTGTGGAAAGAAAGATCTTGTTGAAGTTGTAAGAGAAGACAAAAAGAAAGGTGTTATAGTTTCTTCAAAGTATGAGAATGTTGGGGCAATAGGTGAGAAGGTTGCTTCAAGTTTGTTGATAGTGAATTGGTTTGAAAATGTGTCCTTTAGTTGAGAATAAAGTTACAAAGCTTGAAGGATTTACAGGTACAATAAGATGTGAAATTGATAGTACAAAGGTAAAATTTGTTGACAAGGAAAAAGGAATGATGACACTAAAGAGAGGACAGATTGGAAAAAGTGTTAAGGACAGTTACAAGCATGAAACTGAGGTAAGAGGGACAACATTTCAAAGAGTCTAACAATTGTTTGTTTGTAGTTATATATAAAGGAATGCAATAAATTTTTGAGCAAGGGACTAGAAGGAGACCATTAATAGGTCTAATGGAAGAGATGAAGATAAGTTCAAAAGAAAACAAGAACAAGGAAGTAGGGTAGATCACAAGGTTTTTGTACTTGAACCAAGGAAGGAGTGTTGGAGGCTAGAGAATGTATGGAGTATATATAAAGTTTTCTACAATATCTAACTCATGTGACATGAGTTCATTTTCTGTGGGGTTGAATGGTACATGAGCACCCAAGCAAATAAAGGCTACATTAAGAGATCAATATGTCAAGTAGAGGTGTTTGAGTCTTTTTCATTATTTAAGGTCTATTAATACTAAATAATGTCTTTTAATACCATTTTCAATGTAATTGGGTGTGTTTTGAGTCTTAGGTGTCAAATTAGAAAAAGTTGCAAAAAGTGTAGAAATGTTGTCATATCAAAAAATTGTCAAAATGCAACATTTTGGAATATGAAGGGTCTAAGAAGTTCAAAAAGTAGTTATAGGTGTTTTTTAGTTATAATTTGGAGGGAACATGTATTTAAAGCCTCAAAAGGCTCAAATTTTTCAAACACTATATTGAATATTTCCAATAAAATTACAATGTTGTTTCTGCAAATTTTCTAAGTTTCTAAACTTTGCAAGGGTTGTACAGACCCATACCACCTATATTTTCTATGAAAATAATTTCAATTTATGGTTGCATAGATTAGCTTTCTTTTCTATCAATTTTGAGAGTCTATCAATAAGTTTGGAGAGAGATTTCTTCTATTTTCTAAATCTACCTATAACAGACTAGTGAAGGCCCTATTTGTAGATTAAATACTGTAATAAGCCATTCCACCTACTATCATGTCCTGTTTCTCAGTGGAATGGAATGTCATATGGTAGATTAGTTTTTTTTTATGGGTTTGAGGTCAAGGGAGACATTTTGTGTGAAATAGAGTGATGCCCTAGGGCTAGGAAGGGTATTTTTCCATGTGAAATGAAGGTGTCAATGATGGGTTTTGACAAAGTGTTGTTAGAAATATCTATGTAATGTATTTTTTGATATTTTTTAGGGTATGTATAAGGTGTTGGATGCATTGGAAGAGTTGGGAAAGCCCGAGAGTTATGATTTTCAATAAACCCTAGGTCTTTTGCATGAAAAGAGAGGGTTTGATGGAACAGTGGTTTAGTGGTCATGTATCTAAGAAACATTGATGGAATTTGTTGTTTTTGGGTGCAATTTATGACTATCAATTGAGTTTGAGTGGTTATTTGGTGTTTGGGAAGTACTTCCTTTGGAAAATAGGCCTAATTGAGTAGCCTAAAGTAGGGGTAGTCTATTGGTTTTCTATTTTGTGTCAAAGAAACCTTATAGGATCTATAGGGAAGTTGTGTTAGATCTTGTTGTGAGTTTTAAAAGGTGTTTTTCAAGAAATTGTATGACCTTCTCAACAATATATCTTCATATGTTGGCTTTTTGAGGGATACTAGCCTATTGGGAGGTGTTTGGAACAAGTTGAGGGAATAGTGTTGCAAGAGTTGATTTCCTTGATTGAGATTGATCATTTTGAGTTGAATAGAGAGTCATCACCACCTTTCTTACATCAAATCTAAAGACATTTCATAAGATGGGGATTCTTTGACTCATACAAGCATCAATTATTATAATATCACATTCAAAACCATTCTCATTGAAGCTCAGATCATTACATGCATCAAAGGTTTGAAGGCCTAGAGAATTCAGAAATTTTGAGGAGGCTTGGATTTCCTGAGTGGATTAAGGCTCAAAAAATCTGAGCTACCTCAAAATCACTGATCACAAGTTATGCTCGAAGATTTACTTAGTATCAAAGATTTTATCATCAAACTTTGGGATTTTTTGATGGCTGAGGATTCAAAAAATCTAAGGGGGCTTGAAATTTTTGGTTGGATTAAGGCTCAAAAAATCTAAGCTACCTTGGAATCTTTGATGATCTAGCTCGTGCTCAAAATTTTCTAAGTATTGAGCTTGCTTCGTGTTACAACGATGAGTTATGATCATTTTGATGGTTTAATCAACACCAAATCTTTCTGATAATTTATGTTAAATGTCTTGCACAAAATACTTTAGCATGATTCATTTCATTTGTCAAATTTGCGAACTTCATCTAGGGTTGACAAGAACTAGGGTTTCAAGTCAAATCTTAAAATGGGGCAACAACTTTAAATCCCAATACCAATCATGAAAACACAATGCAAAGAATGCATCCTAAATATTTTAATAAACCCAAGCACCCTAGTCTGTTCAAATTGAAATCTACACCAAACCCTTTGAATGCACATTTAAAGAAACGAGAAACCATAGCAATCATTTCAAACAATCCTACTTACCCTCTCAAAGTCAGCACACAATAAAGCATGTCATGCAAGAAGTACTTTATTCAAAATTAAAGGCAGATTGAATAATCACAAAACAAATGAAATCAAAGGCATAGAAAGGAACCTACCTTGGAGCGATGTGCAGGAGAATGAATCTAATGAAAACCTTGAGATCTCGAAGCAACCACAGAAGAATCCTTTTCCTCACCTTTACATTTAACAAAATGCAAGATGGGCGTAGACTTCCTCAAGTTTGAACACACACAAAGTTGAAATGGGAAATAATGAATCATTTGTTACCTTTTATACCCCCATTTCATATCATAAGTATGTGCCATAAATGCTCGAAGGAATATTTGAAAAGCTCGTGGATACAGTAGGAGCTTGGATCTATAAAATCTGAGGTAGCTCAGATTTTTTGGCTGGACCAAGGTTTAGGTAATCCGAGCTACCTCGGATTTACCAAGCCTATTCGACACTTAGCCAATTTTACCATTTGAGCTGAAAATTTTAATTGAAGTTGACTTTCTAGGAGCAAGCATGCCATGATGATGTTTAAATGAGACACTTCAAGTGTAGATAAAACCTTAAGTACCTAGGTGAAAAAAAATCAAGACCGAGGGACCTATCCCTTAATGGGAAAACATTAGGACCCTAAACAAAATAAGCAAATAGAACAAGATAAGAAAAGAGGGTCCCTGCTCTCAGTGGGGCATGTGTGTGAAAATTGCACAATAAGGTTGATGATCATGAATTCTTATTCTTAGCTTTGGAAAGTAAATCTATATCCACTAACCCTAGGAAATGTGTAAGCAAAAAGGCTTTGGAGAATAAGAGAAATAGGATGGAAGGTACTTTGGTTACCAATTTTCATGCAAGACAAGATGAAGACTACTGGGTAATTGATAGTGGATGTTCTAATCACATGACCGGAGATAAGAGTAAGTTCACTAAACTTGAGAAATATGATGGTGGTTTAGTTATGTTTGGTGATGATTCAGGAGTTAAGATATGTGGGAAAAGTTCAATTAGTTTTGATGGAGTGCATAGTACTAATGATGTATATTATGTGAAGGGTTTGAGGCATAACCTTCTAAGTATTGGTTAGATGTGTAGCAATGGTTTTGAACTTGTGTTCCAGAAAAATACCTGTGAAATAAAAAAAGGATCTGGAAATGGAGATATGATTGTTGTTGGAAGAATAACTCATGGAAACATCTATTAGCTGAAGGGAGTTGATGGTAATTGCCTTGTATCTCAAATCAGTGAAAGTTGGTTATGGCACCAGAGAATGGGACATGTAAATTTTGATAACCTAGTCAAGATAAATGCAAAGGATATTTTTCAAGGGCTGCCTAGAATCACAAGACCTGCTAATGCTATTTGTAGAATTTGTCAATTAGGGAAATAGACAAGATGCAACTTTAAGGGAAAAGAGAATTCTACTATTGGAATGCTGAAGTTAGTTCATACTGATCTTTATGGTACAACTCGAACTAGAAACTTGAATGGTGACAAATATTTCATGTTTCTTATTGATGATTATACTCGAATGACTTGGGTTGCATTTATTATAGAAAAGACTTAGGCTATGGATAGGTTTAAGTTATTCAAAGCAAGAGTGGAAAATGAAGTAAATTTGAAAATCAAGTGTTTGAGATCTAATAGAGGTGGAGAATTCACTTTTGGTAAATTTAATGGATTATGTAAATAACATGGCATAAGAAGACAATTTTTTTCTCCAAGAACTCCTTAGTAGAATGGAGTAAGTTGAAAGGAAAAACAAGACTGTACAGGAAGTTGCTAGAACCATGATGAAAGAGTCAAATGTACTAGATGTGTACTAGAGAGAGGCGATACATACTACTGTTTATTTTATTAATAGAGTTTAGATTAGATACAATAGCACAAAGACTCATTTTGAGTTATGGACTGGTAAGACTCCTACTATGAAGTATTTCAAGGTATTTGGAAGCAAATGCTATATTAAAAGAGATGATGAAAATCTTGGAAAGTTTGATGCTAGATGTGATGATGGAATATTTCTTGGATACTTTACTACTAGCAAAGCATATAGATGCTTTAACAAAAGATTGAGAAAGATTATTGAAAGTGCTAATGTGAAAGTTGATGAAGAAATACATAGACCTATTGAGATAAGTGTTGTTGAACCTGATGATCCTATCTATGGATATGTACCTGAGGGAAATAAGAAGGAAGAAGAAGAGAAAGAAGAACAAGTGTAAGAAGAAGAAGAAAATGAATCAAAACATGTTGTTAGTACTCCTAAATATGTATATAAGAATCATCTAGAGGATTAGAGAATTGGAGATAAAAGTGAAGGTGTGAAGACAAGAAGCAGAGTTGCAGCTGAGGTAAATTTGTGTCTACTTTCAAAAATTGAACCCAAATTTGTAAGTGAAGCATGCAAAGATGAGAGTTGGATGAGAGCTATGAAAGAAGAATTACAACAGATAGAAACGAATTAGACATGGGAACTAGTCCCTAGGCCTATGACTAAAAATGTGATTGGCTTGAAATGGGTGTTCCAAAATAAGCTGAATGAAAGTGGAGAAGTTATAAGGAATAAGGCAAGACTGGTATGCAAAGGATATTCACAAGTTGAAGGTATAGATTTTGAAGAAATATTTTCCCCTATGGCGAGAATGGAAGCTATCAAGATGTTTTTGGAATTTTCATCCCACAAGGACTTCAAAGTGTATCAGATGGATGTTAAGTCAACATTTTTGAATGGTGAATTAGAGGAAGAAGTGCACATGGAGAAACCTAAATGGTTTTAGTTATCTAACAAACTGTACATGGTTTGTAAGTTGAAGAAAGCCTTGTATGGATGAAGCAAGCTCCTAGAGCTTGGTATGAAAAACTAGACAAATACTTGACAAAGCAAGGATTCAACAAAGGTTCTACTGACAACAAGCTCTACTTCAAAGTGCAAGGTAACAAAATATAGATAGTAGTTGTATATGTTGATGATATAATTTTTGGTGGAAATGAAGGCATGTGTAAAAAGTTTGTTGAAGAGATGCTAAAATATTTTGAGATGTCTATGATTGGTGAATTGAATTTCTTCCTTGGTCTACAAGTGAATCAAATTGATAAAGGGATATTCATTTCACAATCCAAGTATGTAAAATAATTGTTGAAGAAGTTTGGGATGGATGATTCCAAACTAGGCTGTACTCCTATGGTAACTAGATGTAAACTAAGCAAAGATGATGAATCTACTAAGACTGATCATAGCAAATATGGATATATGATTAACATAATGTTGTATCTTACTGTTGCTAGACTAGATATTATGCGTGTAGTGTGTTTAGTTGCTAGATTCAAAGCAGATCCTAGAGAAGCACATGTTATAGCTGCAAAAAGGATATTTAGATATCTTAAAGGCTCATTGGATTATGGACTATGGTTTCTTTGCCTTTGTTATTTGCCTTGCTTTTGGGCATTCTTTTGTTTCTCCATGTTTTATCTTTTGTTCTGTCTAATCTAATTTTGGTTTTGTCTTAGCCTAAGCTAGTTTTCTTCTTGCTAAGGATTCATTGAAATAATCACAAGCAATAATCGATTCCATTATGACATATTTTGTGTTTTATTTTCCCCTGAGTGCTAATGCAGACCTTTCTTTTGTAGGATTAAATCACACACATGATGATATTTGCTAAGGGAGCTTAGTTGGAATGAATTCCTTAGTCCTGTTGGTCACAATTTTCCTCTAAGAAGAAAGTCAGCAAGACCTTGTAGATGTCTTGCTGACTAACAATGAATTTTGTTAAATAAGCATTTGTGTTGCCTATCAGCAAGACCCCAGAGATGTCTTGGCGAGTACATTTGGTCTCACCGATAGAGCACAAAAGAAGTTCCTGTCGGCAACACTTCTCTAGTGTCATAATGATCAAAAATCATATGCAGGCATCTATCGGCAAGGGATTTTCATTGTTTCAGTGACTGAGGAATTCCTATCAGTGAGAGAAATCATCACCGAAATGAGGTCATGGTGAGCTCTCAATGTCTCACCGATTGGTTCATGAGTGAGCACTTTGCACAAAAAAGCAGTATTCGACATGTGGTCTTGGCGAAATTCTTTGGTCTTGCCGACTAACGATTAAAAAAAAATTGTACCCAGTGAGAAGTCTTTCCATCGATGTAATGTCTCAGTGAATCCGTAATGTCTTACCGACAACCAGCAAAGTAAACACCTCAATAAGACTCGAGTACATCACGGTAATGTCTCACCGAGTGGCTCCGGTCACACCGACATGGCGCAAGGGGGTTCTATCAGTGGTCTTCGGTGAGAGAATCAATATGTCTCGATGACCAGAAGGGTGGACTCGGGGAGATTTTTGATAAGACACAAGGTGGCTGATATGATGTCTCCTCGATTCTAATAAGTCACAGTAACCCACATAAGACTCAAGTTGCATCTTGGTGCGACATAGGGCAATCTACAGGATGTCTCCCTGATAAGAGGATGTTACAGCGACGTATGCCAGATGAAAGGATGCATATCGGTGTGACTAAAGGTAGGTCTTGGTGACAACCTAGGCTGGAAAAAGATGAAAGCTTTGCTGAAGGGTTCCCCCTTTGGTATAAGGTCTCAGCGAAGAGGAAAGGTCACACCGAAGCAAAAGGGCCTGAGCTCGGGGAAATAGAAAGAACTCGGGGAGACTCTGAACGAATGGATCAGGTTCGGGGAGATGTCTCCCTGACCCAATGATGTCTCAGTGATGGGAGAAAGCTATCAAGGGGAGCTTTCCGGGAAAGTTTAACTCTCGGTAAGAGGTCTCCCCGACCATGTGATGTCCTATTGATAGAAAGGGGGCCCCACTGAAAGAAATGGACCACAACAAAGGATCATGCCTTCGCCATAAGGTCTTGGTGAAGAAGGAAGTCACGCCGAAAGGAAAGGGGGACTTGGGTTTGGGGAAGCAAAGATGGACTCGGGGAGATGTCTCCCTAAGTGTGATGGTCTCGCCGAGATAGAGGGGGCTTCGATGAAAGGTCTCAGCGAAATGTAGGATTCTCGGTGACAGGGCATGAACTTGGAGTAATATCCCCCCGACATAAAGAGGTCTCCCCGACCTGGATGTACTCGCCAAGAGAAGGACTTCACCATGTGGTCTTCTTGACATGAAAATGAGCTTGATGTGACTTTTGAAGCTCGCCGAAAAGTCTCATCGACTAGTCCACACTATGGCGATAACTGTTATAAGAAAAAATCACATTCGGGAGACATGATAAGTGTCTCACCGACATGCGATTAAAGGTGGACCACTCTTGACTACTCAGGAATCTGGTGTGGCATATGATCATCCAATCAGAAAGAGTTGAAAGATGGACACCAAGGCCTAGAGTTAATGCTGTAATATCAAAAGATCTACAGATCATTCCTAGAACAATCCTTCATCAGCATGGACAACAAGGCTTCCCATTGAATGCAGTATTGACTCTCCTCAAAAAGATCTGAGAGCCGTCCCTCCTGTAGACAATAGATATTTTGTAAACCCTAATACAAGGGGACAATGCATTCTTTTGGTACAGTTTGTATATATGGCATTCTTGCCTCTTTGTGAAGGAGAGAACTGTTGGAAATATGTGCCTCAAACATTATAGGGTGAAACCTCCATTAGAGTCAAGTTGGTGTGAAATTCTATTTGTCTGGCTAACTAGTAGGTTTGTTTTATTCAGTTCTAAACAGGTCACTGTGACCTTGCCATTATCTTACCAAAAGGTTACACTGTGGAGTCTATCACTATAGCATGATGTATTCGTTATGACCTTATAGTGCTCGGGAGACCTCTGGCCGAAAGACCATTCAATTGTGCATCAGGGAGACTCTTGGCGACTGTGGTCTTTGGTGAAGCTAAAGGTTTTTGCTAATTTGTCTCAGTGAAGTGTTAATCTCTCACCGACAGTGTATGTATTGAGGTCCTCGGGGTAACCCATATTGACTTGGTAAGAAGTCACCGTGAAAGCAGATGTTATGCTGACAGTGTTTGTTTTGTATTCATTGGGGAGACTTGGCCAAAGGAAATGTCATCGATAAGATTTCCTACCAATGTGGATATGTCTCAGCGACAAAGACTCAAGTGTTAGTCTTCGGTGTAGCTCTTGGCGAATAATGGTCATCAGTGGAACACGGTGGTTTCGATAAGAAGTCCCAGTGACTTCGATGAGTCTTGCCGATGTTGAAGAATCTTCGGGGTAACTTAAAGCTATTGGAGAAACCTCTTAACGATGGCAAATGTCTTGTCAATAGCCGATGGCTATTGGGGTAGCTCTTGGCGATAGTTGGTTATCATAGTAACATATGGAGTTGGTATGAACTCTTGGCGATAGGTGTGAGTCTTGCCGACTTCTCCTTGGTGCTCGGTAGGTATGGGGACTTTGGTATAACCTTTGATGTCTCGCTATGACCTTCTGGTGAAAGCGATAAGTCAAGGCAACTACGTGATGGCTCGGTGTATCTCTTGGAGCTCGATATAACATCTTGGTGACTACAGAGGCTCTTGGCGACATCGATATGAAGTATATGCAGCATCGGCGAGACACTGTTAGTGTCTCACTGAGATGCCAGCGCATTATGAATTATGTTGACTGTCTGACTGTCATACGTGGAATCTCGTGGATAAATAGAGGAAGCTGAAAGTGAACCATTAGTAGTTTGTTCATTGTGATAGTTCTGTGAGAAAGCTCAATAGTCAGGGAACACCATGGATATAGTTGGAAGTTGCAGACGCTTGGGGGTTGGATAGTTTTTTTATCAACAGTGAAGTGTGAAGAATTAAAACTGTATTAGTAATGGATTTAAAATCTGTAAAGGCTATAACTTGGAAGTTTTCTGTTCAAAGATTGTTCATGATGAATGCTGCTATATAATGACACTAGAAAGATAAGTCTAGAATTCTATGTAATTTCAATTACTATAATACAAAGTGATTTCTCTTAGTGTGGTGGGTTTTTCTCCCGTAAGGGTTTTCCCACGTATATCTAGTGTTCATGTGTGTTTGTCTAATACTCTATTTTTGTAATCTGTTTCTTAGTGCATCTCAACTTGACTATAATTGAAAATTTAAAAGTACTTCTACATTCTTTCTTGAGGTATTGACATTAGGAGAATTGTTTTCCGCATCTAATTTTTCTTACAAGTGGTATAAGAGCCTAGCCAGTTGTTTTATCCTTGGGGGTACATTGGGTCTTTTGTGTCAATATTGTTCAGTTGGAGTCTTGTAGAGATTGTTTTTTCTAATTACAAGTTAAGATGGCTAGTACATTTGGAAAGTTTGAAATAGAGAAATTCAATGGTAGTAACTTTGAGTTGTGGAAACTCAAGATGGAGGATCTTCTTGTTGATCGTGATCTTTGGATTGTTGTGGCTGGAGTGAAACCTACAGGCATAAAGCAAGAAGATTGGGACCTTGCAGATAGGAAGTCTAAGGGGCTGATAAGGCTCTGTTTGGCAGAATCAATGCTTCTAAATGTGCATGAAGAGAAGATTGTGTCTTCCTTGTGGAAGAGACTAGTGTCTATTTATCAGGGGAAGTCCTTGGTGAATAAACTATTCCCGAGGAAGAAACTATACTCTTTAAGAATGTAGGAAGGAGGGTCTATAGCTGATTATTTGAACACATTTAACATGTTTCTCTCACAATTAACATCTATTGGTGTAAAGACTGAAGAAGAGGATTGTTGTATGCTTCTATTGTATTCTTTGCCAGACTCATGGGATCATCTAGTGATGGCGATTGGGAGTACAACATCCAGTTTCAAGATGGAAGATGTTGTTGCATCTTTGTTGTTAGAAGAGATGAGAAGGAAATCTTCTGAGATGGCAAAGGAGGCTCTTGCTATCAGAGGAAGGTCAAAGGAGAAAGGCAAGAAGAAGGGCAAGAAGTCCAAATTAAAATTAGAGGGGAGATCAAAGTCTCCTAGTAAAAATTCCAAGGTGAAGTGTTGGAACTATGGGCAACCTGGTCATGTTTGAAAGGATTGTAAAGAGGAGAAAAAGAAGAAGAAGGGATCTTCTGATAATGTTTCTTCTCATAGTGATGGTGACACCTTTATTGCAGCCTTGGCTACACAGGCATCAGATGATGTCTGACTGATTGATTCTGAAGCATCGTTCCACATGACATCTCACAGAGAATGGTTCACAAAGTATGAAGAATACGATGGTGGAAAGGTGTACTTGGTGAGTGATTATACTTTGGAGATAGTTGCTCATGGAAGAGTTAGAATACAATTTCCTGATGGTAGAGTAAAGGGAATTAATGATGTTATGCACATACCAGGTCTGGCTCAAAATTTGCTATCTGTCAACAAGCTTAATGATACTAGAGTACAAGTTTTATTCTCAGGAAGTGGCTGGAAGATGAATAGAGGCTCAATGGTGCTAGCTAGAGGTGCTCGAATTGGTACCCTATACAAGTTGGATGCACAAGCTGTTCAATGTAGCAGTGTCTCTTCAAAGTCACTGAAAGCTACTGATGGAGGTAAAGAGGGAAATATCCCTAATTATGTAAACTCTATGGAAGTAAGACTTCCTGCAGAGAATACTATGCATTGGCATCATAGGTTAGGCCACATAGGAGAAAAAGGTTTAAAAACCTTGAAGAACAAAAATCTTGTTGAGGGGCTTGAAGATTGTAATTTCAAATTTGAATTATGTGAACACTGTATATATGGAAAGCAACACCATGTTTCATTTTATGACAATCCTCATAAATATTCTAATTTGTTAGATTATATCCACTCAGATGTGTTTGGTCCAATGAATGTTCCTTCATTGTCTAAATCAAGATACTATGTGTCATTCATTGATGACTATTCAAGGAGAGCATTTGTTTATTTTTAAAAAAGTAAATCAGAAGTGTTTAGTCGATTTAAGGAGTTTAAAAATCTTGTTGAAAATTGGACTGATAGCAAAATAAAATGTTTAAGGATTGATAATGACAGTGAATTCTATTCTGATGAATTTGAAAGATACTGTAAAGACCATGGAATCAAAAGACACAAGACTACAACTTATACTCCACAGCAGAATGGAGTTGCAGAAAGGTTCAATAAGACAGTGATGGAGAGAACATGAAGTATGCTTAGTAGTGCTGGTTTGGAGAAGTTATGGGCTGAAGCTACTGCTATTGCATGTTAGTTACTCGATCTCCAAACTCTGCTCTTGTTGATAAGACACCTATGGAAGCATGGTCTGGTAAGAAGACCTCTCTTAGACATATTCGAGTCTTTGGCTGTGAGGCATATGCACATGTGCTGGATGTAAAAAGATCTAAGTTGGAGAACAAGGCTGTCAAGTGTATTTTTATTGGCTATAGTGCTAACATTAAAGGATACAAGCTTTGGAATCCTATTATAGAGAAGGTTGTATACAATAGAAATGTAATCTTTTGTGAGCTGAAACCTTCCACCTTAGATCTACAGTCAGAGACAAAGTCAGAAAACAGTAAGGATGTAGCAGCAATTCCTCCTACACCAGAGAAAGAGGAATTCAAAATTCAAAACATACCTAAAACTGAGGAGAGCTCAATCAGTTCTGAAAGTTCTGAAGAAGATGAACCTCAACCTCAACCAGTGAGGAGGTCAACCCAAGAAAGGAAACAACCAGATAGGTATGGGTTCTCATTAACTGATTCTACTTGTGCCTACACTTTAATTTCTAGCACTGATGAGCCTAGGACTATAAAAGAGGCAATTAAAATGTCTGATTCAAATTCTTGGTTGGAAGCCATGGATGAGGAAATGGTGTCATTAGATAAAAATGAAACCTGGAGTCTGGTGCCCTTGCCTAAAGGCATAAAACCTGTGGGCTGTAAATGGGTATTTAAGAAAAAGATTGGTCTAGATGGCAGTGAAGAAAAATACAAGGCTAGACTAGTTGCAAAGGGTTATTCCCAGGTAGAGGGAATTGACTATGGGGAAATCTTTTCTCCTGTAGCAAATCTGACATCCATTAGATTTCTATTGTCACTTGCAGCAGCATATGACTTAGAGGTTGAACAGATGGATGTGAAGACAACATTTCTTCATGGTGATCTTGAAGACGAAATCTATATGTCCCAGCCTAAGCACTTTGTTGAGAAAGGTAAATAAAAACTGGTATGCAAATTAAAGAAGTCTCTCTATGGGTTAAAGCAGTCACCTAGAATGTGGTACCAGAAATTTGATACATTTGTATTATCTTTGGGATTTGTGAGATCAAAATCTGATCACTGTGTATATTATAAAGTTGAAAGTGATCAAGTACTTGTTATTTCTCTTTATGTTGATGATATGCTATTCATAGGAAATAGCAAGCTAATGATTTCTGATCTTAAGTCTCAGTTGTCTGCTAAGTTCAAAATGAAGGATCTTGGTGCAGCAAGGCATATTCTGGGGATGGAGATAACCAGGGACAGGAAGAATAGAAAGCTTTGGCTCAGTCAGAGTAAGTATGTCAAGACTATTCTTGAGAGATTTTGTATGAATGATTGCAAATAGCTAGTGGTCCCAATCATGCATGGAACAAAGCTATCTATTGAGGACTATCCAAAATATCCTACGGAGATGGAGGACATGACCAGTGTTCCCTATGCTAGTGTTGTAGGTAGTCTTATGTATGCAATGGTTTGTACAAGGGCAAACATTGCCCAAGTAGTGGGAGTACTTAGTTGATTTATGGCTAATCCAGGAAGAATACATCGGGATGCTATGAAGAGGGTGTTTAGATATTTGAAGGGAAATTCAGATTTTGCTTTGTGTTATCATGGGAATTCAGATGAATCACAGAGGACTCTTAGCATTTTGGGTTATGTACATTATGATTGGGTAGGGGACATTGACAATAGGAGATCCACCAGTGGATACATTTTCATGTTGAATGGTGGTGCAGTGAGTTGGATAAGCAAGTAATAGGCTGTAGTCGCTTTGTCCACTACAAAGGCTGAATACATGGTAGCTACTCATGCTTGTAAAGAAGTTGTATGGTTGAAATGTTTGTGTTCTAATATTGGTTTTGATGCAGGGGAAATAACAATTTTATGTGATAGTCAGAGTGCCATTTGTTTGGCAAAGAACCCAACTTTCCATGCCAGAATGAAACATATTGATGTACAATATCACTTTGTATGAGATATGGTTGAGGATGGAAAGGTCAGTTTGGAAAAGGTTGATACTCTAGAGAATGTGGCAAATGCATTGACGAAGCCAGTGAGCATAGACAAGTTCAGGTGGTGTGCCAGTTCAATGGGCCTTAGTGCCCATGATTTTTAGTAAGTATTATTTATGCTCTGGAGGTGCCAGTATTATCTTCATCAAGTGGGAGATTGTTGAAAATATGTGCCTGAAACATTACAGGCTGAAACCTCCATTAGAGTCAAGTCGTTGTGACATTCTATTTTTCTGGCCGACTAGCAGGTTTGTTTTATTCAGTTCTGAATAGGTCACTGTGACCTTGCCATTGTCTTGCTGAAAGGTTACACTGTAGAGTCTATCGCTGTAGCATGATGTATTCATTATGACCTTATAGTGCTCGGGAGACCTCTGGCTAAAAGGCCATTCAATCGTGCATCAGGGAGACTCTTGGTGACTGTGGTCTTCGGTGAAGCTAAAGGTTTTCACTAAGTTGTCTCAGCGAAGTTTTAATCTCTCGCTGATAGCGTATGTATTGAGTTCCTCGGGGTAACCCATATTGACTCGGTAAGAAGTCACTGCGAAAACAGATGTTATGCCGACGGTGTTTTTTTTTTATTCATCAGGGAGAAGTGGCCGAAGGAAATGTCATTGGTAAGATGTCCTACCAATGTGGATATGTCTCAGCGACAAAGACTCAAGTGTTAGTCTTCAGTGTAGCTCTTGGCGAATGATGGTCATTGGTGGAACACGGTGGTTTCAATAAGAAGTCCCAGCAACTTCGATGAGTCTTGCCAATGTTGAAGAATCTTTAGGGTAACTTAAAGCTATTGGAGAAACCTCTTAGCGATGGTGAATGTCTTGACGATAGCCAATGGCTATCGGGGTAGCTCTTGGTGAATGATGGTCATCGGTGGAACATGGTGGTTTCGATAAGAAGTCCCAGTGACTTCGATGAGTCTTGCCAATGTTGAAGAATCTTCGGGGTAACTTAAAGCTATTAGAGAAACCTCTTAGCAATGGTGAATGTCTTGACGATAGTCAATGGCTATTAGGGTAGCTCTTGGCGACAATTGGTCATTGGAGTAACATATGGAGATCGGTATGAACTCTTGGCAATAGGTGTGAGTCTTGCCAACTTCTCCTTGGTGCTTGGTAGGTATGGGGACTTTGGTATAACCTTTGATGTCTCGCTATGACCTTCTGGTGAAAGTGATAGGTCAGGGCAACTATGTGATGACTCAGTGTATCTCTTGGAGCTCAATATAGCATCTTGGTGACTACAGAGGCTCTTGGCAACATCGATATGAAGTATATGTGGCATCGACAAGACACTGTTAGTGTCTCACCGAGATGCCAGTGCATTACAAATTATGTTGACCGTCTGACTATCATACATGGAATCTCGTGGATGAATAGAGGAAGTCGAAAGTGAACTGTTAGCAGTTGGTTTGTTGCGACAGTTCTGTGAGAAAGCTCAATAGTCAGGGAACACCATGGATATAGTTGGAAGTTGCAGATGCTTGGGGGTTGGATATTTTTTTTATCAACAGTGAAGTGTGAAGAATTAAAACTGTATTAGTAAAGGATTTAAAATCTGTAAAGGCTATAACTTGGATGTTTTATGTTCAAAGAATGTTCATGATGAATGCTGCTATATAATGACACTAGAAAGATAAGTCTGGAATTGTATGTAATTTTGATTACTGTAATACAAAGTGATTTCTCTTGGTGTGGTGGGTTTTTCTCCCATAAGGGTTTTCCCACATATATTTGGTGTTCATGTGTGTTTGTCTAATACTCTGTTTATGTAATCTATTTTTTAGTGCATCTCAACTTGACTATAATTGAAAATTTAAAAGTACTTCTACATTCTTTCCTGAGGTATTGACGTTAGGAGAATTGTTTTCCGCATCTAATTTTCCTTAAAAGAACAAATTTTCGAAGGTTAGAACTTCTAAGGTTAGGAACTAGTAGGAGCAGAACTTGTAGAGAGGAACTGGTAGTTAGGAGTTAGATTAAGTAGAAGACTAATGAATCTTTTAGTTTTCTTAGTGTAAATGGAAACAATTTGGAGCCATAGATTTTTTGTACACTAGTGATTGTGCTAGATTTGTAAATGTTGCTTATCTATTTTAGGACAATAGAAGCAACCGGATCTTAATCTAGTTCATTTTGTGTTTCAGAATGTTGTTTATCTTAAGTTAATCATTTGATTTGTGAATCTTTCAAAGGATGAAGTTTGGTTTTATGTTTTTTTGAAGGATAACTTACAATCTATTATTGAAATCAGCACTGTGAATGAATGAACTGTGTGTTAGTCACAAGTTAATTTTGTTCTACAATTTTAGTTAGGAATTCCTTGGAAGGTGTCAGGTCTGGTTAATTTGGATGAAGTATCATTCTTTTCTATTCCAAAGCCCTGGTCTATCTTTTTCTGTTTCTTTAAAAACCCTAGTTAGAGTAGGTTTAAATTCACATTTGGTCTCAGAACAGTCAAGAAGCTCAACACTAGTAGGCCCCTTGAACATTACTATTGCATTGACCACTGAGGGACATCAGCATAGTTGAGAACCAACTACAAAGACCTTGGGAGCTAAGACATCCATGTGTTGTCTTTCTCTTTCAGGAGAAACAAAGTAGCAATATTTTGTTTGCATGTTGTTGTGCCACTTGGACCATCAATAGAAACTGTTGCTAGAAGGAGGGCCTGACTTGAGCAATTTTGGATCGTTGTGAGTTGGATTGGGTTAGGTCTTGGAAAGACCAGCTCTAATGAGTAGCCCTTCGTATACACTAGGACTTGTCCATGAAATCCCTGGTCATTTGTATGATAGGCTTCCTCTATTTTTCCCTAACACTGAGAAAAATGCTTCTGAACATGTCAAAAATTGCAGGCATCTATTCATTTTTCTCCAGATTCAACATCAGGATATCATCTACCTGTTATTTGTCAAAACAGTTCAAGGTACAACCAGGCAATGGTATGATAATCTACCACCAAAATCTATTTATTCATGGATAGAACTAGAAATTTTATTCTTAGATCAGTTTGATCCTCATACTCTACACCCATTTCATGAATTGGCAACCACAAAAAGGATACCATTAGAACCCATCTATCAATCTAACCACATATTTGTGTTCATATATCAAAGGGTTCAATTTGTAGATTTGGTTGTGGATGATCATATACTGATAGAACATTATTATTGGTGTTTAAACCCCTCATTTACAACCAAAGTCAGAGGTTGTGGTGAGGCCACATCTTTGCATGATGCATTTAAAAAGGTTCTATTGTTGGCACAATTTGGAGGTGACACTAGAAATTTAGATAGCCAAACACAGGGTTATAATCCTCTTGTGCTTGCAAACTACCATCATCTGTAGCCTTATGCTACTTCACCCACCCTCCCTACCCAAGTGCAATCATTCTCACCAGATAGCTCTCCTAATCAAGATCAGAATTAGGGTGATGAGGAATGGATAAAGGAACATGGTTCATGTTGGATTGACATCCCTCATATGCAAAATCAAATAAGGGAGAAATTAGAGGAGCTGAGAGAATTGGAACTATCAAAACTTGTTGGGCCAAGTGGATGTAGGATACATCAAACTGATCAACACTCTCAAATGGACTACCATGTATTCCTAGTAAGGATGGAGTTGTATTTCAAGCAACTAATCTCTATTGAGGGAATACTTATGGAGGATCCTTGGAGTATGTATCCCCCCAATGAAGAGGATGAAAAAACTAGCACACATGAAAATGGTAATCAGTCCATCCAAACTGATGAGAGTAACTGTGTGAAGAGGTTTAATTCTTTTGTATCTTTTGATGACCTTGATCTTTGCATTGAGATGGATTCAACAACTGATGAAACTCCTTTACCTAGTGAGGGCTGGATAGAAGTGGAGAATGAATTCATCGATGCATTCGTAGATTCTTTCATGATGGGGAATGAGGAGGAAACACACGTTGATGCTTTAACACAAGAAGATGACTCTGCTGATTTAAGTAGTGGGCGAATTGAAGCAGATAACACACTTCAAGATGAGATTTCCAATGAACCTTGTGGTCAAAGAAAAGGACTTAAAATCCAAAATGAAATCTTAAGGGAAGAAGTTCAAGTTGATGTGCAGGTCAGTCAAGGGTTCCCTGAAGAAACTCACGACGGGATACATTTGGATGAAGCAGAGGGGTGCTAAGAGAGCAACCAAGAGGCTATCTCAGAAGTTGAATCTCTTCAATATGACGAAGAGAATGAAACAAGGGAGTATTTTCTTGGTATTGATTTTGTTTATTCAAATGTGTTTGTTGAAGAGAGTCTTTGCTTAGCCTCCACAAATGAATTTAGTCCTAATACTAATAAATTTGATGCTGATTGGCATGTTCTTGTTGATGATGTGCAGGAATATGAATTGAGAAAGTGCCTTCCTGACTTTGACTCCATGCATTCAAATGAGCTCAAAGGAAATCCTTGTTCACCATGTGCCAGTATCCTTGACATCAATGGTGATAATCTAGATGCAAATTTTCAAACCCTTGGGGGTGACATGTTTCAAGAGAGGGTTGAAAGTGTGACTTCATCTCAAGAAATCCAGAAAAATTTTAGACTCTATACCCGAGATGAATACAAAGATGCTGGTGAGTGAATATCCTAACTGCAAGATGAACCTTGATTCAATGGTGTTCCATGAGCTGAGACCTCGTAAGAAGGAGATCATACAACACAAGCCTGCATTGGTAACTAGAAATCTTCCAAATTAGGTGGTGTCATTTCATTATCCTCTGTGTTTCAATAATTTTCAGTTTAATTATGGCGTTGGGGATAGTAAAACATGTTTGTGGGTAAATCATGACAAAACTGACAACCCAGAGCTGATAATATTTCAAGCTTTATTCCCTCAAAATGAACTTATTGCCTATAAACTTCATATTTTTGAGTATAAAGATAAATTTGCTAGGTTTAGAACTGTGCCTAGTAAGTTAAGATTGCTGCACATAATGAAAAATTAGTCAAGTCAATGTACAAATTTTTATAGTTATGTGTTTATAAAGCTCAACTTTGGAGTTATTTTAGGATTAGGTTAGGTTAGTGTTGGTCTTTGGTTTAGTTAGTTTTCTTTTGTTCTGTTGTTTTCTTTTCTTTCATGTCCTCTTATTTTTCTGTTTGTAAATAGTTTGTGGTTCTGTTTGTAAATATTATGTTGTTTGTTTGCTTATCCTTTTATTTCTATCTTTCTGCTTCCTTGGTTCTTTTGGTTTATGTTTTGTTTTGTTCTTTTGGGTTCACCTGTTCTTTCCCATCTTAAAATGGTGGTTGTTATCCCAGGTGTACTTTGGTCATTAGGAGAGAGGTGGTTTAGATATTTTTGGGCTTTCTGATGGGGTAATTTTATCCTAAACTTTTATTTTATGCCCATTGTTAATAAGAGTTGTGGAACATTTTGAAAACAAGGTGCAAAGTAAATAACCTTCATTAGCTCCTCTAAATCTTTCACAAATCAATAGGATCATCTCCTCTTGTAATGGTATATTTTTCCTAGGACTATGGTGTTCTAAGATTTAAGTGAAAAATCTTATTCCCAAGTGCTGTTATGAGGTCCGTGGTAGTTTTCAACATAGATCAGATGATTAAACATTTGACATATTGAAAAGAGAATTAAATTAAATACCTAAAACTCTATGAGGAAACAAAAAAAGAAGAAGAAAGAGAGAACTATTTAGAGAGAAAGGAAGACTCAATATGAATGGGTGATTCTAGTATCTATATTGGGGCTATGGACGACTATCTGGCAGTAGAGCAATGTTGTGAGAAAAATAGAGGTATCTCCATTGGGGCTATGGACACCTGACTGGAAGCAGAGCAATGCCCAGGATATCACTGTAAGACAGCTAAAGGGGATCAACTCATGTAGCTCAAATCTTGCACATTGTTATTTGAAAGATGAAGGAAACTTTATGAAAGGGTGATGCACAATCAAGCACACACATAGATTCAGGGGTAGCTATTGTTGATTTACATTTGAGATTCTAGCTCAACCTTGCTTCTTATAACTGAACCAACTGGAGTTGTGATGTTCATGAACTAGGAGTTCTGGGTAGCTGAATCCTTCAATTTCATGAAAATGGTTAAACCATTTTCCCAGCTGAGTCGCCATTTGTTATTCCTTGCATAACCACCCCATTTTATTCTAGAACAAAATGAGTCCCCCTTCTCTTTTGGTTTCTTTTCCTTTGTTATTTTCCTTGCTTTTGGGCGTTCTTTTGTTTCTCCATGTTTTATCTTTTGTTCTGTCTGATCTAATTTTGGTTATGTCTTAGCCTTTAAGTTGGTTTTCTTCTTGCTAAGGATTCATTGAAATAATCACAAGCAATAATCGATTCCATTATGACATATTTTGTGTTTTATTTTCCCTTGAGTGCTAATGCAGACCTTTCTTTTGCAGGATTAAATCACACACATGATGATATTTGCTAAGGGAGCTTAGTTGGAATGAATTCCTCAGTCCAGTTGGTCACAATTTTCCTCTAAGAAGAAATTCAGCAAGACCTTGCAGATGTCTTGCTAACTACCAGTGCATTTTGTTAAATAAGCGTCTGTGTTGCCTATCGACAAGACTGTAGAGAGGTTTTAGCAAGTACATTTGGTCTTGCCGACATAGCACAAAAGCAAGTCCTGTCGGCAGGACTTCTCTAGCATCACAGCGATCATAAGTCATATGCAAGCATCTATCGGCAAGGGATTTTCATTGTTTCAGCGACTAAGGAATTTGTATCGGTGAGAGAAATCATCACTGGAATGAGGTCATGGTGAGCTCTCAATTTCTCACCGATCAGCTCATGAGTGAACACTTCAGCCAAACAAGCAGTATTCGACATGTGGTCTGGGCGAAAACTTTTGGTCTTTCCGACTGACGGTAAAAAAATTTTTTGTACCCGATGAGAAGTCTTTCCATCGATGTAATGTCTTAGCGAATCCGTAATGTCTTACCAACCGCTAGTAAAGTAAACACCTCGGTAAGACTCAAGTGCATCAGGGTAATATCTCACCAAGCAGCTTTAGTCACACCGACATGGCACTAGGGGGTTCTATCAGTGGTCTTCGGTGAGAGAATCAATATGTCTCAATGACCAGAAGGGTGGACTCAGGGAGATTTTTGATAAGACACAAGGTGGCCGATATGATGTTTGCTCAATTCTAATAAGTCACAGTGACCCACATAAGATTCAAGTTGCATCTCGGTGAGACATAGGGTGATCTACAAGACATCTCCCCAATAAGAGGATGTTACAACGACGCATGCCAAATGAAAGGATGCATATCGGCGTGACTAAAGGGAGGTCTTGGTGACAACATGGGCTGGAAAAAGATGAAAGTTTCGCCGAAGGGTTTACCCTTCGGTATAAGTTCTCGATGAAGAGGAAAGGTCACACTGAAGCAAAAGGGCCCAAGCATGGGGAAATAGAAAGAACTTGAGGAGACTTTGAATGAATGGATCGGGTTTGGGGAGATGTCTCCCCGACCCGATGATGTCTCAGCGATGGGAGAATGCTATCAAGGGGAGCTCACCGGGAAAGGTTAACTCTCGGCAAGAGGTCTCCCCGAACATGTGATATCCTGCCAATAGAAAGGGTGCCCCACCAAAAGAAATGGACCTTGACAAAGGATCATGCCTTTGCCATAAGGTCTTGGTGAAGGAGGAAGTCATGCTAAAAGGAAAGGGGGACTCGGGTTTGGGGAAGCAAAGATGGACTCAGGGAGATGTCTCCCCGAGTGCAATGGTCTTGCCGAGACAAAGGGGGCTTCGATGAAAGGTCTCAGTGAAATGTAGGAGTCTCGGTAATAGGGTGTGAACTCGGAGTAATATCCCCCCCAACATAAAGAGGTCTCCCCGACTTGGATGTACTCACCAAGAGAAAAAGTACTTCGCCATTTGGTCTTTCTGAAAGAATGCGGTCTTCCCAACATGAAAATGAGCTCGATGTGACTTTTGAAGCTCGCCGAAGAGTCTCATCGATCGGTCCACGCTATGTCGATAACTGTTGTAAGAAGAAAACACATCAGGGAGACACGATAAGTGTCTCACCAACATGTGATTTAAGGTGGACCACTCTTGACTGGTAGAGAATTTGGCGTGGCATATGATCGTCCAATCAGAAGGAGTTGAAAGATTGACACCAAGGCCTAGAGTTAATGCTGTAATATCAAAAGATCTACAGATCATTCCCAGAACAATCCTTCATCAGCATGGACAACAGGGCTTCCCATTGAAAGCAGTATTGACTCTCCTCAGAAAGATCTAAGAGCCAACCCTCCTACAGATAGTAGATATTTTGTAAAACCTAATACAAGGGGCAACACATTCTTTTGGTATAGTCTGTATATATGGCATTCTTGCCTCTTTGTGAAGGAGAGGATAGTTTTTCGAAGGTTAGAACTTCTAAGGTTAGGAACTAGTAGGAGTAGAACTTGTAGAGAGGAACTGGTAGTTAGGAGTTAGGTTAAGTAGAAGACTAACGTATCTTTCAATTTTCTTAGTGTAAATGGAAACAATTTGGAGCCACAGATTTTTTGTACACTGGTGATTGTGCCATATTTGTAAATGTTGCTTATCTGTTTTATGGACAAGAGAAGCAACCAGATCTTAATCTACTTCATGTTGTGTTTCAGAATGGTGTTTATCTTAAGTTAATCATTTGATTTTTGAGGTTTTCAAGGGATGAAGTTTGGTTTTATGTTTTGTTTGAAGGATAACTTGCAATCTGTTATTGAAAGCAGCACTGTGAATGAATGAACTATGTGTTAGTCACAAGTTAATTTTTTTCTACAATTTTTGTTAGGAATTTCTTGGAAGGTGTTAGGTCTAGTTAATTTGGATGAAGTATCATTCTTTTTTGTTCCAAAGCCCTGTTCTATCTTTTTTTGTTTCTTTAAAAACCCTGGTTAGAGTAGGTTTATTCATGTTTGATCTCAGAATAGTCCAGAAGCTCAACACCAGTAGGCCCCTTGAACATTACTGTTACATTAACCACTGAAGGACATCAGCACAATTGAGAACCAACTACAAAGACCTTGGGATCTAAGACATCCATGTGTTTTCTTTCTCTTTCAGGAGAAACAGAGTAGCAATATTTTGTTTGCATGTTGTTGTGCCACTTTGACCATCAACAAAAACTGGCGCTAGAAGGAGGGCCTGACTTGAGCAATTTTGGATTGTTGTGAGTTGGATTGGGTCGGGTCTTGGAAAGCCCAGCTCTAATGAGTAGCCCTTTGTATACACCGGGATTTGTCCATGAAATCCCTGATCATCTATATGATAGGCTTCCTTTATTTTTCCCTAACACTAGGCAAAATGCTTCTGAACACGTCGAAACTTGCAGGTGTATATTCATTTTTCTCCAGATTCGGCATAAGATATCATCTGCCTGTTATTTGTCAAAACACTTCAAGGTACAGCTAGGCAATGGTATGATAATCTGCCACCAAAATCTATTTATTCATGGATAGAAGTAGAAATCTTATTCTTAGATTAGTTTGATCCTCATACTCTACACCCATTGCATGAATTTTCAACCACGAAAAGGATACCATTAGAACCCATCTATCAATTTAACCACAGATTTGTGTTCATGTATCAAAGGGTTCAATATGTCAATTTGGTTGTGGATGATCATATACTGATAGAAAATTCTTATTGGTGTTTAAACCCCTCATTTACAACCAAAGTTAGAGGCTGTGGTGAGGCCACATGTTTGCATGATGCATTTAAAAAGGCTCTCTTATTGGCACAATTTGCAGGTGACACTAGAAATTCAGATAGCCAAACTCAGGGTTATAATCCTCTTGTGCTTGCAAACTACCATCATCTGTAGCCTTATGCTACTTCACCCACCCTCCCTACCCAAGTGTAATCATTCTCACCAGACAGCTCTCCTGATTAAGATCAGAATCAGGGTGATGAGGAATGGATAAAGGAACATGGTTCATGTTGGATTGAAATCGCTCGTATGCAAAATCGAATAAGGGAGAAATTAGAGGAGCTGGGAGAATTGGAACTATCAAAACTTGTTGGGCCAAGTGGATGTAGGATACATCGAACTGATCAACACTCTCAAATGGACTGCCATGTCTTCCTGGGAAGGATGGAGTTGTATTTCAAGCAACTAATCTCTTTTGAGGGAATACTTATGGAGGATCCTTGGAGTACGTAACCCCCCAATGAAGAGGATGAAACAACTAGCATGCATGAAAATGGTAATCAGTCTATCCAAAATGATGAGAGTAACTATGTGAAGAGGTTTAATTATTTTGTATCTTTTGATGACCTTGATCTTTGCATTGAGATGGATTCAACAACTGATGAAACTCCTTTACCTAGTGAGGGTTGGATAGAAGTGGAGAATGAATTCATCAATGCATTCATAGATTCTTTGGTGATGGTGAATGAGGAGGAAACACACCTTGATGGGTTAACACAAGAAGATGACTCTGCTGATTTAAGTAGTGGGCGAATTGAAGAAGATAACACACTTCAAGATGAGATTGCCAATGAACCTTGTGGTCAAAGAAAAGGACTTAAAAGCCAAAATGAAATCTTAAGGGAAGAAGTTCAAGTTGATGCGCAGGTCAGTCAAGGGTTCACTAAAGAAACTCATGATGGGATACATTTGGATGAAGCAGAGGGGTGACAAGAGAGTGACCAAGAGGCTATCTAAGAAATTGAATCTCTTCAATATGATGAAGAGAATGAAACGAGGGAGTATTTTCTTGGTTTTGATTTTGTTTATTCAAATGTGTTGGTTGAAGAGAGTCTTTGCTTAGCCTCCACAAATGAATTTGGTCCTAATACTGATAAATTTGATGCCGATTGGCATGTTCTTGTTGATGATGTGCAAGAAGATGAATTGAGAAAGTGCCATCCTAACTTTGACTCCATGCATTCAAATGAGCTCGAAGGAAATCCTTATTCACCATGTGCTAGTATTCTTGACATCAATGGTGATAAGCTGGACACATATTTTCAAACCCTTGGGGGTGACATGTTTTAAGAGAGGGTTGAAAGTGGGACTTCATCTCAAGAAATCCAAAAAATTTTTGACTCTATACCTGAGATGAATACAAAGATGCATGTGAGTGAATATCCTAACTGCAAGACAAACCTTGATTCAATGTTGTTCTATCAACTGAGACCTCGTAAGGAGGAGATCATACAACACAAGCCTGCATTGGTAACTAGAAATATTCCGAATTAGGTGGTGTCCTTTCATTATCCTTTGTGTTTTAAAAAAATTTAGTTTGATTATGGTGTTGGGGATAGTAAAACATGTTTGTTGGTAAATCATGAAAAAAATGAGAACCCACAGCTGATAATATTTCAAGCTTTATGCCCTCAGAATGAACTTATTGCCTATAAACTTTATATTTTTGAGTATAAAGATAAATTTGCTAGGTTTAGAACTGTGCCTAGTAAGTTAAGATTGCTGCACATAATGAAAAATCAGTCAATTCAATGTACAAATTTTTACAGTTATGTGTTTATAAAGCTCAACTTTTGAGTTAGTGTAGGATTAGGGTAGGTTAGTGTTGGTATTTGGTTTATTTATTTTTCTTTTGTTTTGTTATTTTCTTTTCTTTCATGTCCTCTTGTTTTTCTGTTTGTAAATAGTTTGTGGTTCTGTTTGTAAATATTTTGCTATTTGTTTGCTTATCCTTTTCTTTTTGTCTTTCTTCTTCCTTGGTTCTATTGGTTTCTATTTTGTTTTGTTCTTTGGGGTTTACCTATTCTTTCCCATCTTAAAATGGTGGTTGTTATCCTAAGTGTACTTTGGTCATTAGGAGAGAGGTGATTTAAATATTTTCAGGCTTTCTTATGGGGTAATTTTGTCCTAAACTTTTTCTTTATGCCCATTGTCAATAAGAGTTGTGGAACGTTTTGAAAATAGGGTGCAAAGTAAATAACCTTCATTAGCTCCTCTGAATCTATCACAAATTAATAGGATCATCTCCTCTTGCAATGGTATATTTGTCCTAGGACTATGGTGTTCTAAGATTTAAGTGAAAAATATTATTCCCAAGTGCTGTTATGAGGTCCATGGTAGTTTTCAACCCAGATCAGATGATTAAACATTTGATCTATTGAAAAGAGAATTAAATAAAATACCTGAAACTCTATGAGGAAACAAAAAAAGAAGAAGAAAGAGAGAACTATTTAGAGAGAATGGAAGACTCAATATGAATGGGTGATTCCAGTATCTCTACCGGGTCTATGGACGCCTGACTAGCAATACAACAATGCTGTGAGAAAACTAGAGGTATCTCCGTCAGGGCTATGGACGCCTGACTGGCAGGGGAGAAATTCCCAGGATATCATTGCAAGACAGCTAAAGGGGATCAACTCATGTAGCTCAAATATTGCACATTTTTGTTTGAAAGATGAAGAAAACTTTATGAAAGGGTGATGCACAGTCAAACACACACATAGATTCAGGGGTAGCTATTGTTGATTTACATTTGAGATTCTAGCTCAACCTTGCTTCGTATAACTAACCCAACTGGAGTTGTGATGTTCATGAACCAGGAGTTCTGGGTAGCTGAATCCTTCAGTTTCATGAAAATGGTTGAACCATTTTCCTAGCGGAGTCGCCATTTTTTATGCCTTGCATAACCACCCCATTTTATTCTGGAACAAAATGTGTCCCCATTCTCTTTTGGTTTCTTTTCCTTTGTTATTTTCCTTGCTTTTGGGCGTTCTTCTGTTTCTCCATGTTTTATCTTTTGTTCTGTCTGATCTAATTTTGGTTTTGTCTTAGCCTAAATTGGTTTTCTTCTTGCTAAGGATTCATTGAAATAATCACAAGCAATAATCGATTCCATTATGACATATTTTGTGTTTTATTTTCCCTTGAGTGCTAATGCAGACCTTTCTTTTGTAGGATTAAATCACACACATGATGATATTTGCTAAGGAAGCTTAGTTGGAATGAATTCCTCAGTCCAGTTGGTCACAATTTTCCTCTAAGAAGAAAGTCTGCAACACCTTGCAGATGTCTTGCTGACTACAAGTGCATTTTGTTAAATAAGCATCTATGTTGCCTATCAGCAAGACCCCAGAGATGTCTTGGTGAGTACATTTGGTCTCACCAATAGAGCACAAAAGTAGTTCCTTTTGGCACGACTTCTCTGGTGTCTATCGACAAGGGATTTTCATTGTTTCAGTGACTGAGGAATTCCTATCGGCAAGAGAAATCATAACCGGAATGAGGTCATGGTGAGATCTCAATGTCTCACAGATCAGCTCATGAGTGAAAACTTCAGCCAAACAAGCAATATTTGGCATGTGGCCTTGGCGAAATCTTTTCGTCTTGCTGACTGACGATAAAAAAAAATTGTACCTAATGAGAAGTCTTTCCATCAATGTAATGTCTCAGTGAATCCGTAATGTCTTACTGACCGCCAGTAAAGTAAACACCTCGGTAAGACTTGAGTGCATTAGGGTAATGTCTCACTGAGTGGCTTCGGTCACACTGACATGGCACAACTGGGTTCTATCAATGGTCTTTGGTGAGAGAATCAATATGTCTTGATGACCAGAAGGGTGGACTCGGGGAGATTTTCGATAAGACACAAGGTGGCCAATATGATGTCTCCCTGATTCTAATAAGTCAGCGATCCACATAAGACTCAAGTTGAATCTCGGTGAGACATAGGGCGATCTATAGGATGTCTCCCCGATAAGAGGATGTTATAGTGACACATGCCATATGAAAGGATGCATATCGGTGTGACTAAAGGGAGGTCTTGGTGACAACATGGACTGGAAAAAGATGATAGTTTTGCGAAGGGTTCCCCCTTCGATATAAGGTCTCGGCGAAGAGGAAAGGTCACACCGAAGCAAAAGGGCCCGAGCTCGGGGAAATAGAAAGAACTCGAGGAGACTCTAAATGAATGGATCGGGTTCAGGGAGATGTCTCCCTGACCCGATGATGTCTCAGCGATGGGAGAATGCTATCAAGGGGAGCTCGCCGGGAAAGGTTAACTCTCGACAAGAGGTCTCCCCGACCATGTGATGTCCTGCCGATAGAAAGGGGGCCCCACCGAAAGAAATGGAGCTCGGAAAAAGATCATGCCTTCACCATAAGGTCTTGGTGAAGAAGGAAGTCATGCCAAATGGAAAGGGGGACTCGGGTTTGGGGAAGCAAAGATGGACTTGGGGAGATGTGTCCCCGAGTGTGATGGTGTCACCTAGACAAAGGGGGCTTTGATGAAAGGTCTCAGTGAAACGTAGGAGTCTCGACGACAGGGCATGAACTCAGAGTAATATCCCACCTGACATAAAGAGGTCTCCCTAACCTAGATGTACTCACCAAGAGAAGGAATTCGCCATGTGGTATTGCCGAAAGAATGCAGTCTTCCTGACATGAAAATGAGCTCGATGTGACTTCTGAAGCTCGCCGAAGAGTCTCATCGATTGGTTTGCTCTATGCCAATAACCGTTATAAGACAAAATTGCATCGAGGAGACACAATAAGTGTCTCACCAACATGTGATTTAAGGTGGACCACTCTTGACTGCTCATGAATCCGGCTTGGCATATGATCGTCCAATCAAAAGGAGTTGAAAGATGGACACCAAGGCCTAGATTTAATGTTGTAATATCAAAAGATCTACAAATCATTCCCAGAACAATCCTTCATTAGCATGGACAGCAGGGCTTCCCATTGAATGTAGTATTGACTCTCCTCAGAAAGATCTAAGAGCTAACCCTCCTACAAATAGTAGATATTTTTTAAACCCTAATACAAGGGGACAACGCATTCTTTTGGTACAGTCTGTATATATGGCATTCTTGCCTCTTTGTGAAGGAGAGAACATATTTTCGAAGGTTAGAACTTCTAAGGTTAGGAACTAGTAGGAGTAGAAATTCTAGAGAGGAACTGGTAGTTAGGAGTTAGATTAAGTAGAAGACTAATGTATCTTTCAGTTTTCTTAGTGTAAATGGAAACAATTTGGAGCCACAAATTTTTTGTACACTGGTGATTGTGCCATATTTGTAAATGTTGCTTATCTGTTTTATGGACAGTAGAAGCAACCATATCTTAATCTACTTCATGTTGTGTTTCAAAATGGTGTTTATCTTAAGTTAATCATTTGATTTGTGAGGCTTTCAAGGGATGAAATTTGGTTTTATGTTTTGTTTGAAGGATAACTTGCAATCTGTTATTGAAATCAGCACTATGAATGAATGAACTATGTGTTAGTCACAAGTTAATTTTGTTCTGCAGTTTTAGTTAGGAATTCCTTGGAAGGTGTCAGGTCTGGTTAATTTGGATGAAGTATCATTCTTTTCTATTCCAAAGCTCTGGTCTATGTTTTTATGTTTCTTTGAAAACCCTGGTTAGAGTAGGTTTAAATTCATGTTTGATCTCAAAACAGTCCAGAAGCTCAACACCAGCAGGCCCCTTGAACATTACTATTACATTGACCAATAAGGGACATCAACATAGTTGAGAACCAACTACAAAGACCTTGGGAGCTAAGACATCCATGTGTTGTCTTTCTCTTTCAGGAGAAACAGAGTAGCAATATTTTGTTTACATGTTATTGTGCCACTTGGACCATCAATAGCTCTTTTGAAGGATACTTTTCAGCATCTTAGGGAGATTTTGAGGGTCATTGGCCCTCCTAACTAGGTGCACATGAAGGTGCATCAGTCTAGTGAATTCACAGATTCTTCATTTATCTGTATTGATAAATGGGTCTACTCCACAGGGGGAGTAGAAAAGGTTTTCATTGTTGTAGTATGAGTGTACTCCTAAGGGTAATTAGAGTTGATGATCTTTGCCATTGATGTCAAAGGGGGACACAAAGTCATGTGAAAAATAGTTGTGGAAGAAGAGAAGGTGTTCTCTCAGTATATTGTGTAAATTTTGTCTTTGATGGTTTTTCACATCATGTGTTGCAATCAATGACAAAGGAAGAGATTTTTGCAAGTATGAACTAGTCTGGTGGTGTTGTCATTAATGTTGTCATTGATTTCAACACAGTTAAGTATTTTGTAGATTGTATATGTATAGTTGAGATGTTGTTGAGATGTTTTGAGTACATGGAGCTATCTTTATGGTGTTATAGATTTGTTGGTTTGATGAATTTCCAAGTTCTTTCAAGAAAATTAATAAAGAAGAGAAGTTAGAATGATGAAAGTGTTAAAAATATGCTCTAGAATGTGCTCCGCATTTCTCCTATGTTGATCCTATGCTTGTGCAGATCTGAAGGTTTGATAATGGTGATCTCATAGTGATATTTCCTAAGTTTTAGCTTCTGGTTTGATGGTATGTGAAAGTTACGTTCACTGATATGTCAACTATT
Source organism: Sequoia sempervirens (assembly GCA_007258455.2). NCBI lineage: Eukaryota > Viridiplantae > Streptophyta > Pinopsida > Cupressales > Cupressaceae > Sequoia > Sequoia sempervirens. The sequence continues at coordinate 53,810,824 of VDFB02252616.1, forward strand.
TTGGCAGAGTTGGTCTTCTACGGACTGGGAGAGATGTTTGTGCTCTACAATCCTCTACTATTTCATCTCAAATCTTGTAGATTTAGAATGTCTTGTGAAGGTCTTTTTTGTGCTCTAGCAAAGAGGTTTAGAGTTTAGTGGTTCAGAAGTCATGTTTTAGTGTTTTAGTGTGAGTTTGTACAGTTCAAATGGATTGATGAAAGGTGTTTAGTGATTAAAGTTTGTTATTTTGTTGCAAATGTATCTAGAAGATTCTGAGATGTATTCTCATGCATAAGGAAGCGTGTTGTGGCATTTTCATGTCATCTTCTTGATGGGAAGTGTGTTCATCAATGTTCTTTTGTGTTTTCATTAGGTTTGGCAAACCTAGTGTTTACACTTCATTCGAAGAGTAAAATTAAATTGAGGAAGCATGTGGTTGATCCGAGACATGATTTTTTGGTCTTGGTTAAATGGTTTATTGGTCCACTCACATTCCTTTTCACCATGAGAATTTTGAGTCGTTGACCTATTTTGAATATATAAAATGAGCTAATTGTGGCCGACCTTGGAGAAAGTTTCTAAGGTCAAGGATGGTATAAAAGCAAGTCTAATTGTGAAGAATTGTATGACAGTGTGATGCAAAGTGATGAAAGTGTGGCATAAATCATAAGAGCAGAAGTGTGTGTGTGAGTGAGTTGTGATAGCATTTCTTTATTGTGTTGAAGGTAGTGAGCTAAAGGTTTCTACAATCCCACAGATGTGTGTTAATTGTTGTGGTGGATATTTTGTTCTCTTTTATATCTATAGGAAGTGAGACTCCCTGTTGGATAGTGAGTCCTTTATGTAGGCAGTGAACCTTTGTTCTTGGATAGTGAGTCATCTTTTGGGTAGTGAACCCTTGGTAGTGAGACTCTGTATTCATTTTATAATCTTTTATATTGTGAGTTAGCCCTAACTGCGGTTTTTCCCTCATTGGGTTTTCCATGTAAAAATCTGGTGTTCATTGTGTTGAATTATTTTACTTAATAATAGAATAGTGTGGTTGTGGAATTAATAAGTGTTGAGTTTTAAGTTTGAATTTTGTGACAATTGATTCATCCCCCTCTTAGTTTTCCTGTGCATGTTTAACAAATTCGACAAGAAATTGACTCCAAAAGAAATTAAAATAGCTTACCAAGACCCAAGGGTTTTGAGCATGGTTGATCAAATTATTGGTGTCAACCCTAATAGATTCTTCTATACACTAGCTAAAAAGGGTATCAAGCTCCCTCAAGGATTTGATGTCTCAACCATTGTAGAAGAAGATAACCAAAATCCATTTGCATTAGGGATGCCCTCTTCACAACATATGTCAGACATACCACTTGGGACAACTACACACATGACCACCACAACCACACACATCCCTAGCATCTCTAGATTTGGAAACAAGGTGATGACCCATACTCCTACACAAGGAAAAAATTTCACATTTAGAAGTTCATCAAATTCCATGGGTAAGACCTTTACAAATTCCTTTTTTCAAAATACAAATCAATGTCCTATATCACAAGGTCCCACACCTTTACTCCAAAATAAAAATCAAGGTCCTATACATACACTTCAAAACAAAAACCAAGGTCCTTCATTCCAATGTCAAATTACACCCTTATCAAATCAAAATCAACCAAATAAATCTAGAAATGTTCACATTGTCCCATGAAGGATGCCAAATCAAAACACCAACCAAGGGCTCACCCCTACATTACAAGGACCTACATTCTCAAACACTAATCAAGGACCTATCCCATTACTCCAAAATGCTAATCAAGGACCTAACCCATCATTTCAAGGACCCACACCATCATTTCAAAACACCAATCAAGGACCCATGCCATCTTCCCAAAACACAAATCAAGGACCAAATTTTCAAATCCAATGAACAAATAAAGGGTCTACAACTCAATTCCAAAATTCCATGTCAAATACAAACATGACCTTTGGTACAAACCTAAATTCCAATTTCATTCCAAACCAAAGCAACACACATCAATATGGTAATGAAGGTCCCATGCTTAAAAATATCAATCCCATTCCATATTCAACATACAACCTCAACACCAACACCATGACACCAAATAAAAAAATGCAACACCATCTCTTGCATATACTTAGATGCAACAAATACAGGCTATCCAATAGTAAATGACAAACATGCAATTGGGAACCAAAAAGAAAACTTATTCCATGGAGGAATTATGCCCCTTTCCATGTGATAGAAATTTGTAAATGCTACCCTTTCCCCCTCATTTCACAACACCACCTTTGCCTGAGTATAAGGGAATAGGGGATCCAATATAACACATTCAAGAGTTTAACACGCCATGTATGGAAGTCTCATATGATCCTACCTATTTGATGAGACTATTCCTGTGAAGTCTTATAGGGAAAACCCTAGATTGGTTTGCACATCTCCCTCTAAGGATTAGAACATGGGGTGAACTGGTTGATAAATTCATTAATCAATTTTCTTTTAACATTAAAAATTATGTCACCTTTGCAAAATTAAGCACAACCAAAAAAGAAGGAGAATCACTTACCTCATTTTACTAGAGATGGTGAGGTTTGGTTAGTAAGTTCCCTTGTTGCATTCCTGAGAAACAATTGGTCACCATGTTTGTTGAGAACCTTGACAAAGAAATGATGAGTAGTCTACAAATCCAATGTTGCACAACTTTTTATGAAATCCTTGAGAAAGGTGTCCTTATTGAAAAAGGTCTTATCACAAAAGGACTAGTCAAAATACACAAAGAGACTCCAAAGCCCAACAATGACAAGAAAATGTTGGTCCCAAAATAAGAATGTCACAACCGATGGAGTTGTTGATGCCAAAGTGATAACCAAAGGTCCAACCATTCATCTTAAAGGTCCTTCCTCATCAAATACATCAAATACATCAAATACCCAAATGCAAGGTCAAAACTAAATGTTGAACACAGTCCAAAGAAATCAACAACACAGAGGTCCCCCATGTGCCAAAAGAACATATACCCAATTGGGTGAACCTATTGAATCGGTCCTAAAACATCTTTTTCAATCTAATGTCAACACACTACTAGACATCAAAAATTATGAACCCTCATTGATCAAACCCAATTAGTGGAAAGAAGATGAATATTGTGAATATCACCATAGAAAAGGACAAAAAACATCTAGATGTTGGACACTCAAAAATATCATTCAAGAACTTGTTGAAAACAAAACCATTTCGATAGGTGATTCACAAGGAAAAACCAATGTTTATCATACCATATTTAAAACCCCCTTGCAAGACCATGGAAAAGGAAAAGCCTCTAGTTTAGGAATAACAATAATGTTAGTTATGCCATCATCAAACCTGATTATAGCACTATTATCCTTAATGTCAGACCCTTTGATGATCGCATCACCACCATTACCATGAAAAAGTCAACTTCAGAATGTGTAGCCACCACTTGTAGAGCTAATATAACTCTTCCAAGACCATCTTCTAATCCACAACCAAAAATCTAGTATAATCTCCTAGATTAGTTAGGTAAGACTCCCACATAAATCTCCATTCTGGAACTCCTTTGCATACCACCACAACATAGAGCTATCCTTGATAAAGAACTGCAAGAAGCATTTGCACCTACCAATCTAGGTGTGAATGAATTTCAGGCCATTGTTGGATACCTATCTATGCCACACCATGTCACCTTCTTAAACAAGACTTTTTCACCCAAAATACTAATCATAATGATTCCCTACACCTTGAAGTATGCATTAAAAAAAATAAGATTAGACGAGTTCTAGTAGACAATGGAGCAAGTTTGAACATTTTCTCACTAAAATTGGTGAAAGAATTGAGATACTATGAGAATTTCATAGACCAAAGCAAGAAAATTGTGATAAAAGCTTATGATGATGTTGAGCGTTCATCCGTAGGAGTAATTTCACTACCTATAAGAGTTGGTCTAGCAATACAAAACACAATGTTTCATTTCTTGGATCTAGATTTACACTAGAACCTTCTCCTTGGCCACCCATGGATTTATGCCATGAGGGATATCCCATCCACATAGCACCAATGCATCAAATTCCCATTTAATGGCACTAAAATTACTATTCTTGGTGACCTTGATCCTTTTCAATATTGCACAAATCTAAAAGGAACTATTGAACATCAAGTACCCATCAATTGAGAGGCCTAATCCTCCACTTCATCCACCCCTTCATCTCACTACATTGATCCATTTTCACTTATCAAATAATTCACACCATTCACCATACCTTCCATACCCAAAATCCAAATCCAAGGCAAAGGATGTGAAGAAAACAACATGAAGAGTCTCTTTTTCATCGAAAAGTTACCTAAATCACTAAAGTCTTATGGAAAAATACATTTTGTATAGCCTAAAGTCATCATCCATAATCCCCCTACCACCTTCACTAAATGGGGGGAGCTAGATAAAAACTCTCTTGATGACCACATTCTCACATAATTATACAAAGAAGAGGAGGATAATGAACCTAAGAAATTTCCAATTGAAAAGCATCCAATTCCTAATAATGAAATGACAAGCATATGATGGACACAATTTCCTTAGCCTAAATAAACAAGGAATCTTAGAACCCTTACAACCTCCCAAATTATTAAAGCATCAAGGGTTGGGGTTTGTACCAGTAAAAGTGACTATCTAGGGTATCAGGTTACCTTTGAGTGAGGTCATTGATGCTTCAAATGAGACCAAGACATTCAAGGAATATTACTACTCTAAAACTGATTCCAATGAGTATGAATGGGATTTCCTATCCTCCACTACTTTTATGGACCTTGATAAACTATTTGGAGAACTTGATGAGCCTTTCCTGGAAGAAAAATTTAATCAAAAGCTTACAATTGCTTCCCTGCCAAACCCACCAAGTCCCGATCCAAAGGCCCCTTTGAAAAGAGAAGAATGGATCAAACACTTTTGGGAAACCATTGATTCCACCGCCTGGGTACTTAATGACTCTACTTTTTTCTTTACCCTATCTTTTTACACCATGACCCTTGACAATATCGATGATGGCTTACCCCTTGTCTACCGACAACTCATAGATTGGGATCAACAGAAACCACCAAGTTTGGACACATTTGACAACGATGAAGAAATTTTTGAGTTAATGGGACTTCATGAAGGAATACCAAGTGGGGATCATAAGGTTGGATTTTCCATAGAACTCAATTATGAAGCATACTTTGGTGAGGCTATCTTTTCCTCTAGTCACAAAAGTGAAAATGAAAAAAATAAAAATAAAAATAATAGGAATTCAGATGAAAACTAAAAAGGTGCCTGTTAACCATGAAAAAGTAAAAATAAAGGATGTATCCAAAGGTGAAAACATCTCTAAGGCACCTGAGGATGGAGGATTGGACATTTTCCCTATAGACTGAGAGAGATCACCATTGATTATAGAAGAAACAAAAGAAGTGAACATTGGGACACAAGATAATTCTAGAATCATATAGTTGACAACATCTTTGACCATCAAGGAAAAGCTTGAGTTTACAACGTTATTTTTAAAGAGGAAAGTTAATTTTTCATGGTCATATGCTGATATGTCTGGACTGGACCCTGAGCTTGTTTTGCATCATCTACCACTATTACCAAATTCCAAACCATACAAAAGGAAGCTAAGGAAAATGCATCCACAAATTGCAGTCTTGGTCAAAGTGGAATTAAAGAAAATATTGGATGTTAGATTCATACGTTCTATTGATTATGCAGATTGGATATCAAACATTGTTCCTGTCAAAAACTAAATGGGAAAATTAGAGTATGCACAGGTTTCAGAGATCTCAACAAAGCTTTTCCTAAAGATGATTTTCCTTTGCCAAATATTGGCATCATAGTAGACATTACTGCTAGATATGAAATGCTATCACTAATGGATAGATTCTCATGATATAATCAGATAATAATTTATGTTGAAGATCAATAGAAGATAGCCTTCACCTATGCAAGTGGAATTTTATGTTGGAGTGTCATGCCCTTTGGACTTAAAAACACTAGAGATACATATTAGAGAGCCATGACTACCATTTTTCACAATTTTGTGCATGTACTTATGGAGGATTATGTCGATTTCCTCCTCTCAAAATCTCTAGAACAAAGTAGTCACCTAGTAGTCTTGGATAAGATTTTCACCTGACTAAAAAAGTACAAACTCAAGTTAAATCTAAAGAAAAAAAAATTTGAGGTCTAATTAGGAAAACTTCTAGGATATATTATCTCTCATAGAGGAATAGAAGTTGACCCTACCAATGTCAAAGCTATCTTGGACATGCTACCACCAACCAACATCAATCAACTAAGAACATTACAAGGAATATTGCAATCAATCTATAGATTCATTGCTCAACTAGCAGACAAGATCCATCCATTTCAACATTTGTTAAGAAAAGGAATTCCCTTCAATTAGACATAGAAATGTCAAGAATCATTTTCTTGAATCAAGAATTATCTACTAACTCCACCAATTCTAATGATTATGATTGATGGAAGACATTTGATATTGTACTTGATAGCAACTACATCAATGTTGGGAGCATTGTTAGCATAGAATAATAATGATGGCAAAGAACGAGCAATTTATTACATTAGTCGCACCTTGGTTGGATATGAGTTAAACTATAGCCCTATTGAATGAGCATGTCTAGCAGTTGTATTTGTAACTGTAAACATTGAAAAATGGCTTAGGCCTGCAACTGCATTTTTCATTATTATTAATTCAAGTTACCCACAAAATGATTAAATGATTTGATCATTTAATTATAACTTAACATCGCATTTCCTCTAATTAATTAAATAGTTTTAACCATTTAACTAATTCATTTTCATTATTCTTCTAAAATTGACTAATTAAGAAAATTTCATTAATTTATCTTAATTATGTCACTAATTAATTCTAATCTCCTGTTTTGATTAATTAAGTAATTTTCATAAATTTATTTAATTACATCATTGTATTCTCCCACATTTAATTAAATGAATAATATTTATTTAATTAATTATTCTACCTTCTCATCTAAAGTGCCTCCATTAATTAATTATTCTACCTTCTCATCTAAAGTGACTCCATAAATTGAATAATTCATTTGATTCATGTAAACACACTTCCTCCTCAAAATCAAGAATTAATTTAATAATTTATTCTTTTGATTGAGAACATCTCTCCTAATTTTCAATTAAATAATATTGTGCATAATTCTCTCCACTCCTAACTAACACACTCTCTTAGTTTACTCAGCTAACCGGTCTGTCACTTCCTTTTCACTCACACACTCTAATCAATCAAATCACTTAACTATTCAATCAACCTCCCATACAACCAGTTGACTAATCAATCAAATCACTTAATGGTTCAATCAATCTTTCATGCAAATCACTTAACTGCTCAATCAGGTCCTCACACTCAGCTGGACCATTCGAATTCAAATCAATCTTGATCATTGAATTTGTAAATCTTCTATAAAAGAAGCCTTTTTACTCCATTTTTGGCAATCACAATCTTTGAAATTTTGTTGTCATAATACTTACAGGAAAATATTGCATATTCACAATCCAAGGGAATTTGAGCATTTCAAAGAAAAGTTGAGAAGGATAATGGAGATGAATCAAGCAAGCATGGGAATTAGGTGATATTGTTCTATTTATTAAATTCTTTTGATTGCATTGTACTTCATTATAGATTTGGGAAATATTAGCATAATAGGATTTTTTGTGATTGTTGCTATTGTTTATGCATCTTTACTCCTATTCATTTTATGTTATCACATTTGGTGAACCTGATGTGAAGTAACAAACTTCATGAAAATTCATAGAAAATTTCATTTTTTGCACGAACAGGTATGGATCGATGCATCTATGGCATGGAATGACACATCTGTCATCATGAACCACATTTGAAGAGGGAAATGCCGCATCTGACTAGAAATGATACATATGTGGCTTTTTGCAAAGCATTTGATTGGTGAAAATAAATTTTTGAATTCTAAAATTTTGAGTTTTGATTTTAATAGTTAAAGTTTTTTATTACTAATTCAGAGTTTACACTGTCTGGTCTACTGAAGTTAACCTAGTTTATGCAAGACAATTGATAGAGAACAAAATGAAAACTTTCAAAATTCTAACATGTGGTTTTGCAAGATGATTGTCGAAGAAAAACAAAAATTAAACTCCTACTTTATCTTTCTTTCTTTCATGTTTTCAATCATCATATATGATTTCCTTTATTAATTAGATTGTTAATTAACCCTACTTTGAGTCTTCATATAGTAGATTGTTATTAATTAGGGTGGATTTATGACTATATTCTATGCTTGATAAGGTTGGTAGGTTCATATGCTCTCACCTTGGGAAACCTTAGTGATCAGAAAACTAGACCCATCCTTATTCTATGTTACCATTTAGAGAGTTAGACCTACCCTCCTAAGTTGTGAGAGGGGACAATCCAACTGGAAATGAGCTAAATCCAAGCTACTCCTGACTAGTATATAAATGTGAATGCTACTAGAAATCTTAGCATTACTAGTGTTGATGTGTTATGCAAACAAGTGATTCCCTCAATACCCTCATGGTACGTTAAAACCTATAGAGTGCAACCTCTATAGGGTGGGAAACCTCCTTATCAGAGCTAATCTTGCCTAGTGTATAACCACCTGAATGGGTTCCCTTATTAAAAACCTTTTGTTTATATTTCCAAAAACCTTCTATCTAGTAGTACAAGAATGGTCATTCCCAAGCCGATCCACATTACACATGTAGTCTAGTAGTAGAGATAAAAAATTCCTTGTTCATGCAAGAATCTGGATCTTGGTAAGCTTGAGAAGTGTGTGTCATGGAGGGGAGCTAGTGCTACCAAGATCCTTAGTCATCTTCTCTAGATAGTGTGGTTGGAGGAAACTCTAAGTGGGAGTCTAGTGGATATTGTCCTTGCCAACTTAAGATTGTAATTATCTATTTATTTATTTCAAACACTCTACTTGGAATGTCTTACGTCTGTGTTTCAATCAAATATGATGAAGAAAAAACATCCAAGAGGCATTCTTAAACAAGTTAGAAATTTGTCAAAACCTAGGACTAGTTCATTGTTCAATGCATCTGTCACACAAAAACCCACATCTGACATTCTGAGTCGCAACTATTTTAACAGAAAATGCATATGACATTTTGAGTCAAAATTACTAAAACCTACAATGCATCTAACAATATGAGCCAAATTGTTGTATTCTGAAATGCATATGGGATTATAAACTATATTTGTGAGCTTTTGTGATGCATCTGATCTTTTGAACTGCATTTCTAGTCTAGAATGACGCATCTTCCTATCACAAAAAATATTACATTTAACAAACTAAAAACTTAGAAGATTTAATGTAGCACCTCATTATTTGATTTACCATCTACTATAAAATTGATCCAGATCTATGACCTACTCATATTTAGGTTCATCCTTAGTTTTCCTAATAGTTTCATCATTGCATTACCTAGATCATCCCTAGCATATCTAGGAAAATCCTTGTGCATAACACTTTGCAGACCTTAGGGTAGATAAATTGTCTTACCTTGATTGAAAATAGTGATTCTAATATGATTTCCCTTGACATATCATTTTATAATTTATCCTTTGTCATCTTAGTGAATACCTTAAACTCAATAAGCTAGTTTGAACTCCACCTAGTCAACCTATCACTTAGTCATTTTGGCATTGATCCTAAAACATCATTGGCAATCCTAGTTTGAACCTTACATCAAACTTTGTTATTTAGTGACTTATCCCTTAGTTATCCGAAGATATTGACATATAGTTTGCATTATACCCTAGTCTTTACATGTCATAATTTATGCCAAAAGGACCAGAAAAATTAGCTTAACTTTCATATCCTAGATATTTTCATTTTAGAGATTATCTTAAGTTGTACCTTAGTCATTGCATGGCATAAATTTATGCCAAAAAAACTAAAAACATTGCTTATACTCTCACATCTTAGGTAGTTGCATACCCTATAGTTCACATTTATATGTCATACTTCTTTGAGCAAGTCTTATCTTATGGTTCAAACCAAATTACAAAAGAGACGAATAGAAATGGACCCTTCATGACAACATGAGGACCTTTACAATTCCACTAGTGAAATGAACCTCAATCCTACACCTTACTAGGTCAATAACAATACCACACACATAGGTCAACATCACAAGAACCTACAAGGTCTAACTCATATGTCAACCCATTTGAAAACTTCCTCATAAGAGAGGACCAAGCTCATATCACTGTTGAGGAACTTGAGGTAGTAGCCCAGGATCCTGAGGTTGTTGAATTTTTTGATGAGCTCATCATGCTCGACCCTTGGAGATTTTTAGCCAAACACCTAGAGTATGGAGTTAAATTACCACTTGGATTTGACATAAACATGCTACAAGTGTTGCCTTCACCTAGAAATGTCTCAAACCAAAACCAGGGTCATATGAGACATATTCCATAGAATGTTACACCTTAGGTAAACCTTAATATACCTTTAGGAGGAGCTACACAAATTCGTTCAATGATTCACAATAATCCCACCTTTGGGATGCCCTTCATAGCACCACCTATAGCATCATCTATTACACAATCCATGATGCAGGTTGCGACGTAATCAACATCAGCACTAGTAATACAGTTAACAACACAACCAACAAGCACTAATCTATTTGGGACCTCGACAAACACCATGAATACTACCTCAAACAATCCTCATGGATGCAAGATAATAAGATTTTCAGATTCAGAATCCACACTCATGGTTAATGTCAAGGGTACCACATATAGCCATGTTATCCCCTAAAAAAGTGTTGCACAAGGACAATAGGGTACACATACGTCGCCATAGTGGAATCCAACACAACCAAGATTTCAATCAAATACCTTTACGTTAAGCACATCATAACAAGGTACCTCCCCACAACCCAAAACTCATAATACACAAAGGCAACCCAACATAAACACCCCATATACACATATACCTCAGGTACAACAATTGATTCCTTCATACACCTATCATGTACCTACACAAAATGTGAGACCCAAAAATACAAACGGCATACCAAACCCACAGGTGGATGCTCTAACTACACAAATGCTCTCTTTATAGAAACAAGTTGAGAACATGAAAGTAACAAAAAAAATATCCTACAACATGCAGGACTTGCATCCATACCCTAGTATGTGCAGGATCATCATGGAAAAAATAGGCTCGTAAGTGGCAAAAAATTATAAAAAATTAGAGTTAGGAAACTTGACGTAAAAAATTGAATAAGTTATTTATATTATTTAAAAAATATGTAAGAATAGAATCTATATCAAATTGAATGTAGTTTCTAAACTACTATGTTTATTAAAAAAAAAATCTATTTGGTGAAAATTTGAAATTTCAATGTAGTAGTACTTAAATTTTTAGGGAAAAAATAAGAAAGTAGATGTCTATTTGACCACCCTAACCACAATCAAATGATAATATTTTTTATAAGATTTTAGATATAAGTAGAGGACTCATGTCCCAATGTGATGCATATTTTTTTGTAATTTTTTTCCAAGTAAATAATTAATTATGATTTTTTTATTATATCTTTTAAAAAATATAAAAATTCATATGTCTAACCACCTTAACTTGGTCAAAACTTCATGAAATTCATTTTTTTTAATCCTATATTATTTGAAGCATAGAATGTGATGCATGTTTTAGATTCAAAAAATGTGGTACCATTTGAAAGATATAGATGTTTTTCAATTAGCCTATCAATCAGGACTTTAATCATAATTCAAATAGAAAATGAATAATAATAATTTATTAAATTCAAAGTAAAGCAGAATTTATTATATTGGTGGAAAGCTGAGAATCTCCTTTAAAAACCCTTTTTGTTTCATCAATTTTGGGTTAAAAAATCATCAGCCACATACCCTACACATACCCAACATATAGCTACTTTTTGTCCCATCATGATCTTGCACATACCCACCCCTTTGATAAGAGCATCTACATGCCTCCTTTTCCACAAGGATACACAATTTTGATCTTTTCAAAGTACAAAGAGATGGGCAACCCAATAGAGCACATCATAGAATTTAGCACAACTTGTGTTGAAATTACCTCAAATCACACATACTTGATGAGATTATTCCCTAGAACTCTTATAGGTCCTACACTTGAGTGGTTTTCATGATTACCTAAGGGCATAATAGCATGGTCCGAGTTAGCCAACAAATTCGTAGAAAAATATTCCTTTAACATTGAAAATGTTATCACATTAGCCACCTTGTGTACCTCAAAACAAGAAGAGGGAGAGTCCTTTATCAAATACTTCTAGAGATGGAGAAATTTGGTGAGCCGATGCTAGGTAGAGATCCCTAAAAAACAAAAGGTGGGTCCACATGATTTTCAGAAACCTCATAGATTATTTAAAAGATACCATGCAAGTTTATTATTGTGCACACTTTGTAGGCCTAATAGAAAAAGGAACAATTATTGAGAAATCACTTGTCATTAAGGGCTCCCTTAGGCTCTCTGAGAGTACAAACAATCAACACACATTCAATGACACAAACAAATACTGGTCTTGAAACAAAAATGTCACAAACGATAAGGTTGTGGATACCAAAGTGGTACAAAGCACCTTGTTGCTCCATTTGATGAAATGAGTCTAGTTAGGTTTCTTTAGTCATGATAAGGTAAAATAAGGCCATGTTGGGCCATTTTGTAATATTTTGTGGTCTTTTGATTCATTTTGAGGTCATTAAGTAAAATGTTGTAAAATTGTTAAATGTTGTCATATGAGATATTGTAAAAAAGTGAAAATTTGAAATGTAGAGGGAAGCCCAATGGTCATGGGTAGTTGTAAGGTAGTTCTAGGCATTATGAGGGATTTTATGAGTTATAAATAAGTTGGACACTTGAAGTTACTGGTTGTTGAAGGATTTGAAAGAGAAAATCAATCAAATAGCACTATTTTACTATCATTTTTTGTATAATTTCTTCATTCCCAACCACTGTACGACCCGTTCAGTTGAATTTTTATGTAACCCTATGTGGAATTCATTAAAGGAATGAAATAGTTGTAATTTTCACTTGGTCTGAAGGTTTCATATTGAATTTGAAGGGAGTTAAGCCTCATTTTCTGAAATTGCTTGTTTAAGTTGAGTTTAAGGGTTTTGAGGGTTAAACTATGTTAAAGAGGCCATTCCACCTACTATACATGTTGTAGTTCAATGGAATGGTCCTAGTTAGGGTAGGATTAGTTGCAGTAACAAGTATTTTGTTGTGGTGAAGGAATTTGAAAATATTCTCAATGTTGCCCCTATTGAAAATATTGAAATTAGGACTTAAGAGTAAGGCTAGAGTTGGTGGATTGAGGAATTTGTTTGAGAAACAGATAGAACTAGGTGGAATTAGTGAGTGGAGGTGTATTTTTATGTGTTTTGTAGGTTGAAAAAGATAGGAGTGGTCACTTTCATGTTTGGGCAAGAAGCCCTAAGTGAACAAAGAGTGAAAAAGGGTGAAGTTAAGTGATTTTTATGAAGGAAGTGTATGAGAATCTTGGATGCAGCATAATATGAGGGTGAATTGAGTTTGTATAGGAAAAATAAGGAATTTTTGGGGTGGTTTCAAGTTTTCATAAGGTTTGGAGAATGGTTAGTCAATAAACCCGTGCCTAACTTGTGAAAAGAGAGGGTTTTGGGGTTTGTTATGTTAGAGGGCTTATAATGCCCTAAAAGTGGTGGAATTAGTGTTTGGAAGACTGGTTAATGCTGCCCAGTGCTGTTTTTCATGTGATAGGAAGAATAAAGGGGGGTTGCTTTGTTAATTTGGCCTAATTGGCCTAATGGACATCATAATTTGCTTGTTTTGAGAAGCTTAGTCTAAAGGATTCTTGTGATGGTTTGAGGTACATTGAAGAAGGCTTAAATGGGTGCCTAAAATGGTGGTTTTTTATAGAGGTTGTTTAGAAAAGATGAGAGTTAAGGTGGAGAAAGCAGGTCTACAAACCTACTAGGAAGGCTAGGTGAAAAGTTGGAATCAAGCCTAGATTGAGTTTGTGAGAGGAAAGGTTATTAGAATTTCTTGTATTTATGAAGGTGAATTGTTTTCCTCCCTATATTTTCATCACAAAGCTATAAATAAAATTGGTCCTACTATCACACTAAGATGACTTGAAGCCTCAACAACTACACTACAAACCCATACACCAATGACAAATGCCATACAAAACAATCAGGGACTAGGACAATAGAGACCACCTAGGAAATACATTAAATGAAAATACACTATCCTCGGAGAACCCATTGAAATAGTATTGAAGAAACTTGTTTAGTTAGGTGTTATACAACTATAGGAATCCACATCTTACATGTTTGATTTTAAACCCTCTTAGTGGGAGGATAACGCCTTTTCTGAATATCACTAAGGTAAAGGACATAAAACATATGCTTGTAGACAACTAAAAAATATTATCCATGACCTTATCAAAGATAGATTAATCAAGGTAGAGGTACAACAACAACACATTTCCAATCAAGATCAAACAATCCCCTTCAAGACCACGATTCAAGGAAAGCCTCTAGTTAAGGTACTAATAACACTAACTCAGCCAGTTATACAACCACTAGCTATAATTACACCAAAATCCTCCATCTTTGAGCTACAAACGAACATTTCAACACCATTACCATCAAGAAGACCCCTGAGTGCATTATAAACACTCATAGAACTAAAATAACCATACCTACCCCTATGCCTCCCAAGTACTCCCAAGCTAAAGGCCATTTTAACTTACTGGATCAGCTAGAGAAAACCCTAGCACAAATATCCATATTGGAACTACTATGTACATCACCCATGCATAGGGCCATCCTAGATAAGATGCTAAAAGAAACCTCTATCCCAGAAAACCTCAACGTTGATTGTTTTCAAGCTATGGTTGGATTCCTTGCAATCTCTAACCATGTTACCCTCTCTGAAAAAGACTACTCAACCCAAAAGATGAACCATAATGACTAACTACAAATTGAATCCTTCATCCATCAAAATAAGATCAAACAAGTCTTGATAGAAGGTGGAGCAGGATTGAGTTTTTGTTCCTTAAAATTGGTTAAGGCATTGGGTTCTTCTAAAGAATGTATGCATAAGACAACGAGCATAGTCATAAAAGGTTATGATGATGATGAATGATCCTCCCATGGCATATAACACTTCCACTCTGAGTGGGACCCATAATGTTGGATACAATGTTGGATACAAATTTCCAAGTATTGGATCTAGAAATACTTTATAATCTTCTCCTTAGTCAACCATGGATTCATGCCATGAAGGTCATTCCCTCCACATATCATCAATTCCTAAAGTTTCCTTACAATGGCACCATAAATTACTATCGAGGGTGACCCTAATCCCTTTGAGTATTGCATTAACCTATGAGGAGTCTCTGAACATTAGGTGCCACTTAACTATGAGGCCTCGACATAAAAATTGTCCAAATACATTGATCCCTCAACACTCACCAAGACATCCGATGTCTATTGGCCATCTTCCTCCACATCCTCTGCTTTTGCTATCAAATCCCTAAATCCTAAGATCCAAATCTATGATATGGGATGTGGAGAATAATGCATGAAAAATTTACTAGCAAATGACAATGCTATTGCTGTCAAGACTATCAAGGTAGCTATAGAGGGAACACAAAAAGATGGTCATGATTGGGGTGAAACCTTTTGGGATTCTGATACTACATCCACCTTTTCCCTATCCACTTCCACTTCATCCTCCCATGTCCATGATATCCCACTCCTTGATCATGATTTCATTGAGGGTATCTAATCATCATCCTCCCTTGGGTTAAGGTATGCATCCCCTACTGTCGCCTCTACTAATCCATCTTTCCAAGTTGTTAAGGATGTCCAAGCCTTCGTTGATGTGAAAAATACCAAAAACGATAGTCCCAAAGACAACATTGGTTACATCATTACTCCCATTCATCCACCAAGTAGTACTATCATTCCATCCATTTCATCCATTCCACTCACGTCCATCTGCATCATAGACATGGATCAAAAAGTCATACCTAAAGAAAAGGACAAAGGAAAAGCTCAAGAATCAAGAATCCAAATGCCTTTAAAAGGAGACCGAGTATCAAGGGACATGATGAAAAGAAGAGAAAATAAAGAAAATTCCTCTAGCCAACATAAAAAGCTATTGGACCAATAAAAAATACAAGCCAAGAATGAGCAAGAATGTCAAGACAAGTCCTCTAGCCAATCTAAAAATCTATTGGAAAAATCAAAAGTGAAAATTAGAAAGCATTGGTCTCCAAGAATGCCCCTTCATCAAAAATCACTGGGGGAATCTATTAGCCGAAAAAGACAAATAAAGAGCTTGTTGATCCAAAGCCTTCATTTTTCTCACTTTCACTCATACCATACACTTCATTCAATCCATCCATATTCACCCACCCATCATATCAAATCACCTCCATTAGTGTTGTTTTTCAATGTACCTTTGATCATGACCCCTTCACATACTCTAACTCATTGGTCACCCAAACTCCTTTTTGTCTGAAGCTTGGTGGTCCATGTAGTGTGCAAATTAGAGATCATACCATGGCCTCATTCATCCACCACTTCTATCCATCATATTTGCCACTTACATTTCACATCCAAATCAGGTCATTTTGTCCATCATGATCATCTAAACAAGGTCAAGGAATCATCATGATGTATCGGTTTTACACATAGCTTCAAAAATCTCAGTTGAAGCCATAAAATACAAAAATAATAGTAAAGATAAATAATTCGTCCAACGGTGAAAACCATCTCAATGGCGATTTGGATAAATACTATGGTGAAAACCTAGCAAATAGGCACCATGTGTAGATAGTCTCTGCTCTGTCGTCTATTATCACTTCCCATGGTCTTTCCACCTTCACCCTTACTAGTACCACTATCCCTCCTTCCTTTTGTGACACCCATAATAAAATTAGTTTCTAATCCTATGACTTGAGATCAATTGACGCTTGCAGCATACTATGCAAAATCATTCTTACCATCCAATCCCACGCAGTACCTGATTGGGGGAAAATACCTAACACTTGTTCTTGATAGAATAAACCTCTAGATCTTCAGGTCCTAACACACTTGTGAAAATGCAAAAACATTAAGAAAACATGTCAAAAAAACAAAAAAACATTCAAAAAATGTCAAAATTTCAAAACATCCAAATACTCAAAATAAAAATGGAGTCAGTCTAGTTTGTCATGTCTAGTCAAACTATGACATTTCTAAGCTTAATTGTAGGCAAGGCCATCATTGATGAGCCCCCGAGACACCCTAGGTCAGTCCTTTAGTAGTCTATCATAATGAACTATCTTTTTCATCAACTATTAATATCTTCATCTTGTAAATGGGTTGAGTCTAGTCAAACTATGAGGTCTCTATGATTAGGTCAGTCCTTCTAGGTTTGTCAAAATAAAATCATGACTCGGTCCTTTATCCATAAAAAAAATCAATGGTCATGTAAAACTACGAGGTCTCTATGTGTATAACATAGGAAATGACATCAATCGATGAGCCCTTGAGGCTGCACTAGGTCATTCCTTTAGGGTTCATCACATTCACTATCAGACACATCAAATATCTTCAAATAAAACAAATATTTTTCAGTAAGTCCTATCGGTCAAAGTTTGTTCAAACTATGTCGTCTCTATGTGTACAACATAGGCAAGGCTTAATAGCCCTCGAGGCCCTAGATGTCAATCCTTTTAGGATTTTTTTCATGTTGGTCATAACACATGGTCATACAATGAATGACTCAAACACAAGGTCACAAATGGCACACAATCAAAAAAATCTAAATCAACAACAAGTCTATCAAGTCAATCATTTATGAGTCTTCAATATGTGTCCTTCTTGACATCAGACTCTCTTCTATCAAACAATTTATTTAGGATATGTCTTTCCTGAATCAACACCAAATTTGTCAAATCAGTCATTTAAGAGTCTTCAAGATGTGTCCTTCTTGATGTCAGACTCTTTTCTATAAACTAATTTATTTAGGATATTCCTTTCTTGAATCCATATCAAATCTATCAAATTGGTCATTTAAGAGTCTTCAAGATGTGTCCTTGACATCAGAATTTCTCTATGAACAAATTTATTCAGGATATTCCTTTCCTAAATCAACATCAAATCTATCAAATCAGTCATTTAAGAGTCTTCAAGATGTGTCCTTCTTGACTTCACACTATTTTTTTTCAACCAATTTATTTAGGATGTCTTTCTTGAATCAACATCAAATCTATCAAATAAATCACTAAAGATTCTTCAAGATGTGTCCTTGATGTCAGACTCTTTCCTATCAACTATGGGTCTTCAAGACATGTTTTTCTTGAGGTCATACCCTATCATGTCACCTATTTAGGATATATCCTTCCTAAATCTTGACCTTAGCAATAATAAAATTCAACATTTTAATCTTCTTTAGGATGTTTCCTTCCTAAAGAATAACCAGTCAGCCTCATCATCACCAAGTCAACCTTGAAAAACAAACAAAGATATGACACACATTTCTTGACAAGAATTTTGAAATTGTCATGTCACTAGCCACCTCAAGGATGTCCCAACAACAAGATTTAGAGGAGAAACGACGTATCATGATGATTGTCTTATCTTTTTTAAATTGTCATGTCACTAGCCACCTCAAGGATGTCCTGACAACATGATTTAGAGCAATGACATATCATGATGATTGTCTTATCTTTTTGAAATTTTCATGTCACTAGCCACCTCAAGGATGTCCTGACAATAGGATTTAGAGGAGCTACAATGTATCATAATGATTGTCTTATCTTTTTGAAATTTTCATGTCACTAGCCACCTCAAGGATGTCCTAGCAACAAGATTTAGAGGAGCAACGATGTATCATGATGATTGTCTTATCTTTTCAAAGCATTCATGTCACTAGCCACCTCAAGGATGTCCTAGCAATAGGATTTAGAGGAGCAACAATGTTTCATGACTTTTTTTCTTCGAATTGTTGTTTGTGATTTGTCTCAACAAAAAGACTAGGAACAATTGGGTTCCTAAGTATGAGTCACAATAATATTTTTCTACAACTGTTTGTTCTCAGGAAAGGCATGAAATTTCACACCATTGGTCTACCTCATATCATTGTGTTTCCTGTCTGTTGCAATAAACTACCCAATGATGATTCAAATGCAAATGCTTAGTATAATGACAATAAAGTGATGACACATCTTTCTTTCATGCTAACATAAATCATCTTCAAGCTAACACTCTTCTTCCATCACATCTAGATGGTGTAATAGATGCACTATTTGGACACTTCCAACAACCATTTCACTTGATAAACCTCACCAAAAATTATTTCTTTCACCACCATCAAACTTTTGGCTATCCATTATCAAGACAATTTCCAAATTTTTCTGAATTTTTAAAAAAATTGTCATTTTTCCTGAGGGGGCATACCCTTACCTATTTCACACCGAGGCACAATTGGGGCATGTTATTCATTACTCTTTGACACAACTCCAAAATAAAACTATGTCAAAGAGGGGTAAAATATAAACAATAAAAAATGGCTTAGGCTTGCAATTGCATTTTTCATTATTATTAATTCAAGATACTTGCAAAATGATTAAATGATTTGATCATTTAATTATAACTTAGCATCACATTTCCTCTAGTTAATTAAATAGTTTTAACCATTTAATTAATTCATTTTCATTAGTCTTCTAAAATTCATTAATTAATTAAATTACATTAATTTATCTTAATTATGTCACTAATTAATTCTAATCTCCTCTTTTGATTAATTAAATAACTTTCATAAATTTATTTAGCTATGTCATTGTATTCTTCTACAGTTAATTAAATGAATAATATTTATTTAATTATTTATTCTACCTTCTCATCTAAAGTGACTCCATAAATTGAATAATTCATTTAATTCATTTGATTCATGTACACACTCTTCCTCCACAAAATATATAATTAATTTCATAATATATTCTTCAATTTGAGCACATGTCTCCTACATTTTCAATTAAATAATCTCATGCATAATTCTCTCCACTCCTAACTAACACTATCTCTCAGTTCACTCAACTATCTAGTATGTCACCTCCTTTTGACTCAAACACTCTAATCAATCAAATCACTTAATGATTCAATCAACCTCCCATACAACTAGCTGACTAATCAATCAAATCACATAATAGTTCAACCAATCCTTCATGCAAATCACTTAACTACTCAATAAGGCCCTCACACTCAGTTGGACCATTCGAATTCAAATCAATCTCAACTATCAAATTTATAAATCTTCTATAAAAGAATCCTTTTAACTCCATTTTTGGTAATCACAATCTTCAAAATTTTGCTATCATAATACTTATAGGAAAATGTTGCATACTCACAATCTAAGGGCATTTGAGAATTTCAAAGAAAAATTGAGAAGGATAATGGAGATGAGTCAAGCAAACATGAGAATTAGGTGATATTTTTGTATGTATTGAATTATTTTGATTGCATTGTACTTCATTACAGATTTGGGAAATCTTAGCATAATAGGCAATTTTGTGATTGTTTCTATTGTTTATGCATATTTATTCCTGTTCATTTTCCCTTATCATAGTAGCATAGAAATTGAGACATTACATGTTGAATCACAAGATAAAACTGATTACCAAAATTGATCCTTTGAAATATCTTCTTAGCAAAGCAGCTTTGATAGGAAGATTAGCTAAGTGAGTTATGATCTTAAGTATGACATTGAGTATGTTGATCAAAAAACAACAAAAGAACAAGTGATAGCTGACCAACTCACAGATGCACAAGTAAAGGTAGATCATCCATTGATATCTGACTTTCCTGATGAATCAATCTTTTTCATAGACACACCAACAACATGAAAACTGTACTTTGATGGATCTTACACAAATCACGGTTCAAGAGATGGAATTCTATTCATCACACCTCAAGGAGATTCTATTCCCAATTAATTTTGAATAGCCTTTACTTGCACTAATAACATAGATGAGTATGAAGAATTATTGACACGACTCTAAATGACAATAAAATGGAAAATCAAGCATCTTAAAGTCTATAGTGATTCTTAGTTAGTGATCAAGAAAAACAATAATGATTATGACACCAAAGATGAGAATTTTATGCCCTACAAGTGCATGGTGGATAGTTTTAGACTATACTTTGATGCTATTTCCTTTGAGTAGATATCGAGAATCCAAAAAAAAGTAGTTGATGCAATGGCCACAATTGGATCCCTCTTGGGCATTCCTAACAATGCATCACAATATGAGTTCTTGGTAGAACAACTATCAATCCTTGCATTTGATGTTCCTAAAACTAGACTTGTGTGTGAACTTGTTGGTCTTGACTCTCCCTTGTACAAAGATATTTATAGTTATTTGCATGACAAAATTATCCCTCCCGACTTGTCCCTCAACCAATGCAAAACCTTTATCATCAAGCCTCTAAATATTCCATCATCAAAGACAACCTTTACCATTGTAGCTTGGATAGCACCCTCCTTCGATGTCTTGACTTAAATGAAGCACAAACAACCTTACAAGAGGTACATCATGGTCTATGTGGATCTCTCTCTAGTGGTCCAACTCTAGCTAAAAAGCTCATGAGGATGGGATATTATTGGCCTACAATGGAACATGATGCCTATCACTTTATGAAGAAATGTCACCAATGTTAGATTCATGGAGATCTTATATATGCACCAGCTAAGGAATTGCAACTACTCACATTGCCATGACCATTCTCTCGATGGGGACTCAACCTCATAGGAAAGATCCATCCCACTTCTACAAATGGATAAATTTATCCTTGTTGGTAAAAAATACTTTACAAAATGGAAAAAAGTCATCTCAATGATCTACATTACTAGAAATTAGATAGCCAAGTTCATCTTGAACTACATTATATGTCGCTATGGTATCCTATGGTCCATCCTTACAAATAATGGTTTCCCTTTTAAGAATCAAGATGTACATGAAATTTGTGAAAAAATTCATATCCAACACCATTTTGCTCCCCCATACTACCCCCAGGGTAATGGCCAAGCTAAGGCATCTAACAATACTATTCTTAAAATCTTAAAGAAGACTATCAATGATGTTGGTTGTTATTAGCACCTCCAACTCAATCCTGCTCTATGGGCCTATCGTACTAGTGTTCGCACCCCTATAGGAGCCACTCCTTATTCCCTTTTCTTTGGATCTGAATCCATACTTTCTATTGAGTTTGAGTTACCATATTTAAGAGTATCTATGCAAGGATTGATTGATCAAGAAGAATATTGTGTATCCCACCTACATGAGCTAGAGTTATTGGATGAAAATAGACAAAATACATTGACATATTTGTAGGCATATCAAAATCTCCTCCAATGTACCTACAATAAGAAGGTTTGACCAAGAAGTTTTGACATTGGTGACCTAGTCCTGAAAGAAAATCTAAAGATTAAAGTAAAGCGAGAAAAACCTAGAAAGTTTGAAACTAATTGGTTGGGTCCTTATATCATCACAATAGCATATGGATCTAGTGCTTACCATCTCTCTACTACTAAAGGAGAACCATTACCCAAACCCATCAACATCATGCACCTTTGCAAGTACTACACTTAATTCTTAGAGTATCCCTTCAAAAAGTCAAAAAAATACAATAAAAAAAAATGGTCACCTTGATGAAAAATTGGAAAATAGGCATCTTGGTGACAACTAAAAATAAATAGAAAAATCCAAAAAAATAGTAAAGAGAAATAATTCATCCAAAAGTGAAAACCATTTTGATGGTGCTTTGGATAAGTATCATGGTTAAAACTTGGAAAACAAGCGCCATGTGTAGTAATTCTATGCTCCTCCATCTACTATCACTCTACTTGGTCTTCCATCCTCTGCTCATCCATTTGTACATGACACCTATCCATAATAAAGTTTCATCATCCTTTCCATGGCTTGGGAACCATTGACATTTAGTATCCTTTTCCTCCACGATCATCTACTACTTCCCCTTTCACATAATAAGTTGGCCCTATAACTGACTAGGGGCAATTCCTTGACTTACATCGTAAAGGGATCCAATGAATTGTATTAGCTTCATAAACCATCAAAAGTCCCAAAAAAAAAGGAAAAGCTTCAAAATCCAAAAAAATCATAAAATTTTCAAAATCCAAGAAAAATCATAAAACCTTCAAAAATCCAAAAAAATTGAAACACTTCAAAAATTTCCAAAAATAGAGTCAGAGTCAGAGTCTAAGTTTGAGTCAGTTTGTGTTAGTAGGGTCAAACTATGTTGTCTCTATTCATTTTCTATGTAAGCAAGGCTCATCTTCAATGGGTCCCTGAGACATTCAGTTAGTATTTTTTTAGTTTTTCTCAAATAAAACCATGACTCAGTATTTTGTCAAATAAAAAAAAGTCAAGTCATGTCAAACTAGGAGGTCACTGCATGTATAACATAGGAAAGGCCATCAATCAATGAGCTCTTGAGGCCTTAGGTCAGTCCTTTAGGGTTTTTTTAGTCTGGTTTTTGCTTGCAATCAATCATCATTCAAACCAAATCATGAATCAATAGATAAGTATATCCAACAAATCTTTTGTATTCAATCAATCAATCATCTTATCATTAATCAATTGATCAATTCATTGGTATTGTACCAGAATTGGGCCTTATGTCATTTGTATCATTTGGTCTTATCCCTTGTCTTTTATTAGGATGCATCCTTCCTAAGATTATACTTGGTCTTTGGTCAATCTGATCATTCACCTTAAGTAGGATATGTCTTTCTTACAGATAGGTTCTTTATCAACAATGGTTAATCAATCAACTTTATCAGATGTGTTACTATCCTCCAGTAGGATATGTATTTCCTTAAATTAGGCATCATCACATCAATCCTATCAATCAAAATTTATCAAATCAATCAATCTTGTCATCTTGGTCAATTAATATTGTCATTAATTAGGATGTGTCTTTCCTAAAATGGGTGCAATCAATCAAACTGGTCAATCAACCCCTGTCAAACTATCAATAAACTTTGGTCAAACAATTAATCATTTAAAATCATTTCTATCATCTTTGTCACTCTCATCACTCATATCAAGCAATCTTATCAATGTTATTGGAAAACACTATCTCTATGGAAAACACTTTGTTGATCTTGGTTTGTCTTATCTTTTTGATGGTGTGGACAATGATTTTAGTGCCTTAATGCTCTCTCAAGTTTCTAGGGTTTTTCACCTAAAACAAGAGAGATGAGCCAAAATGTGAATGTTTACACTCAAGATTAATGTAAATGAGATGTAATGTGTCTAATTATGATGTACTAATGTATTGATCTAAAAATAAAATGATCTAATGATGCAAAACCTAAGAAATACAAAGTGTTGGAGAACACACTATGATATGCAGAATGATGGAATAGATGCAATAAAGAGAAAATTAAAGATGCAAGATATAAACTATGCAAATGGAAACTGATGAAGAGCTGACTATAGTTTGTCGAGACCTCTGAAATTCTAGAAATTTTGATTTTTGAGCCAACTGGGATACTTATGCCAAGTTGGGAAACTTAGTCCTAGATTAAGGAAAATGCCCAAAAAGATGTTTCTTCCAAATAGGTACTTGAAACTATAAAAATACTTGAAAAATTAGTGCAGTGGGACTAAGTCACCACTATGGGTGAATTAGTCCATTTTAGATTTTCTACAAACCCAAAAGTGGAAACAAAAGCCCACAACCTGCACTCTATTTTTTTATGGAAATCTAGATCTGAATCTTCGAAGAACCCTACAAAATAGAATATAGTTTGATTTCTAATGGGGAGTTTGCCTCAGCTAAAACCCTAGTTGGTATTTAAATTTTGTGAGAGATAAAATCTGCATAAAATCCTAGCCCTAAGTGTGTCTAAGACTAGGAAAAGCTGAAATGAGACAAAAACCTATTCTAATGTACTAGAATAAGATAAGGAAGTGGCACTTTAATGATGCAAGACTTCAATCAAATAAACACTACAACATTTAAAATGAATGCAAATGACATGAAAATGTTATGCAAACCTTAAATCTAAAGATAGATATAAAATGGAAGATGGAATCACTTTGAAAACAAGTCATTAGGTGTGATTTGATGGCTAGTTGTAACTTTTCAACCTATATTTCTCCATGATTCACCATAGGCATCCATGATCAACCCTTTTCAATGTTATATCTTGAACAAAAAGTGAGCTTGAATACCTACAAAAAACTTAGTTTATTGCCCTTAAGCTTCAACTTGGTTGTAGAAAGAATAATGAAACTTCTTGTGAAAGATGGTTTGTTGTTGGCTTTTGATTTTTGCTTTGTAAAATGACTAGGAGATGTGAAAAATGACCTAAAAACATGTATTATAGGCATTAACACTGAATTACTCATTATTTTAACTTCATAGGTTGACATCCCTCAAAAATTTGAATTAGGTTGGTAATTTTCCTGCTCAAAAGTGGAAAATACCCCAAAAGGGACTAAGTTGCCACCCTAGGTGACTTAGTCCAACCAAGGATTTTTGAGGTTGGTTTCACAAAATTTGAGTGGTTTGAATGTTTCTTGTTAGGATTTAAGTGGTTTGTGAGTGAAATAGGCCTTAAAGTCCAAAATCATGAGCATTAGGGGCCTACAAATATAGTTTTTAAGGGGTGATTGATGCAAGGTGTCTAAAATATGACCTAATTTGGTCATAGATTGTACTTCCTACAAAGGAGTACAATTTTTGTGTCCATAGTTAGCCCCCAATTTAGTTCCCATATGACTCTACATGCATATGTAAGATAAAGGACTCTAAATTGTGCATTTTACTTCATAAAAGGATACTAATTCAAAAGATGGGAGAAAAAAGCCCCTAGTGTGGTTATCTACAAGACCACAACATTAGGAACCACATTCTACAACATGAATTTTTAGTTGTCCAAAAATACTTTAACTTACCCTCTAGAAATCAAATTCGAGGGTAGATGTATGCCCCCCTTGATTCCGCTTTCTTTACAGAGGTGGAATCAAGGTAGCAATCTAGCCACATCGAACAAGAAATATCATATTAGAGGACATTTCCAAGTACCATGTCACATAATGATAAATATTTGATGATTTTGGGTGTGGAATCATGATTCCAATGCATCAAACAACATAAAAAATGGAGCTTCCTAGCTCTCGTTAAGTTGTTTTGAAGAAAAAGTACTTTATTAATTCGTAAGATAGAAGAAACCCTAATTTAAGGCATAGTAAAAAGAAATGAAAATAGGTTAAAATAGGTAAAGGAGAATAATTTCTCACGTAATTTTTCATTTTACCTTCTTGTAGCTTGAGAGTGATAAGTGAGACAGAAAAATATCGAGCAGACAAGGATACACACCTGCACGTTTGGACATTCTCTGGGATCAGGTGGCACGCAGCGACCGTCAGCATGAGGTGAGTCGATTCTACAACTTTTTCTTTGTGATTTTGTAATTATTTAATGATTTTTATGTATATCTAGGTTAACTTAGGATCTGGGGAAAAAAATATTATGAAGTGTCCCCTTTTTTCACAAAATGTTTGTTTTATTCACAAAATGTCCCTTTTGTTCACAGAGTGTCTCGTTTCTTCGCAAAGTGTCCCATTTCTCTGTGAAGTATCTCGTTTCTTTGTGAAGTATCCCAAAAGGGTTCTAAAATGTCTAGGGCCTTTAGGAAAGCACACTAGATAGACTTTAGTAAAATTGCATGATGAATAATTGAAAAATTAAAGATATTAAATGAGTTTTAGAGAAAATTTGTGTAAATTTGATAAGTACCTACCTGATCATGGCAGCGATTAGGAGGGAGATAGTTGAGCTTCTTGAGAGATCTAGCTCTAGCACTATCAGTAGAGGAGATGGAGCATCTTCATGCTATGGGAATCTATTGGGCATATCTTATGCCTCCTATGAGATACCATGATAGCATGTTGATGGCTCTCTATGAGTGTTGGAATGCATATACATGCACTTTTCATCTACTGAAAGGGGAGATGATGATCACTTTGGAGGATGTACACTAGATTCTCCATGTTCAGATTCGAGGAGAGTGAGTACATTTTCATAGAGACCACACCTTCCATGAGCAGAGGGATGATTTATAGTATTGTCTAGATGGTCTCGTTCATGATGCACGAGTTAGAGGACAAATTGATTTTTCTATGCTATTATATTCATGGGAACTAGTGGTTTGATGGATCATGATGCACACTATAGCACTAGTTCTCATCCCTGATAGGTGGGAGATGCACCTTGAGGGAGGACTAGTCTACTTGATTCGAGGGATGGTAGAGAAATGCACAGTATATGCTTGGGGTCAGTGTATCTTGGCACATCTATACTATGATCTTGGGCGATTTGTATTCTGGGAGGTGGACAGTATGGTGCACTGCACACTTCTACAAGTGTAGTGCCTTGAGCATATTACATGGACTAGACCAATCAGCTATCCATGTGTGATAGTAGTAGGGTATCCTCAGGCTTTCGGCTATCCTCTGCGATAATTGTGGCAATATGGTGATTTGCATTTTTGGAGGGTACGATTTGATTGACTGGATGAGGATGGGGTCCTTTGGAGAACTTATCAATTGAAATTGCAATGACTATATCATACTAGATAATTAAGGAGGATGCAGATGGATATATTTTTTATTGGCCATCATGACCATGTAGTACGACCATTCTACTATAATTGGGTCATGCAACAATTTGGACAGGTGTAGACACCACCTCGTGCATGACCATGTTTTAAGATATCAACACAGAGTGCCTAGAGACTGAGTGATACAATGTGACTCACTCTCAAGCATGTAGCTAAGAGTGACTTCGATGACATTGATCACAACCAGCTGCTAGTCTCTGATGTAGATGTCATCAATTCCATAAGAGAGCATGAGGAGTGGTGGATAGTGACTCAGCCAACACTAGTATTCCTGATGGATGAGCCAGTGGGAGATGCAGAGCCAATACCAAATAAGGGAGATGACTGAGAGGATAGGGACGAGGAGACATGCTACAGGGTTGTTGATATATTCACTGATGTGATTGATGATGAGTATGATGAGGAGGAAGATCTAGATTATGATGGCTAGGAGGAAGAGGAGGAGGATGGGGAGTATTAGGAGGATGAGGAGGAAAAGAAGTATGAGGAGGAGGAGCCACCCCTGAGTGAGAGTGATGAGGTAGGAGTAGAGGACTGACATGAGTGGGGAGATTCCTCTCCCATTCATATGATGAGGTCACAAGCAACAACTGCAAGAGGCACCAGTACTCACAGTCGAGGGGAGGCTAGCACAACATCCATGCCCCCTATATAGGATGACATTGAGATTGCTCAGACCACTGGTGATATAGGTGATGATATTTGATTTTATGCATGTACTTGAGTGCTTATGATTTTATATATTTTTATATATATTGTGATGATGCTTACTAATTTTGTATTGTTTCTACCTTGCAGGAGTGATGAGAGACTAGTGATATTTCTACCATCAGGATGTTGCAGAGATAGTACCCACATCCATTGATGAGGAAGAGATGGACCTTGAATATGTGCTCCCACCTATCATGGAGGAGGATCCAGAGTCACTCAGACCTTTCATGAGGCTATGGTTAGCTTATGAGAGCATGAGGAGATGACTCCATTGAGCTAAGACCATAGGAAAATAGTCCCAAATTCCAATAGAGCTGGAGAGACTACATGCAAAGATAGCACGACTACAAGCAGAGAGAGATCAAATAGCAGAAGAGCATCATCTAGCTCTTGGGTGAGTATAGGGTTTGGAGTTTGCACTCATATTTGGTGGATCACTATCATGATCACACACAACCATCTCATGACATCCAAGTATTAGATCATGAGCACAAGAGCCCAAGGGGTCTATTTCTCACAGACCTTGGTGATGTATATTATGATGATATGTACAAAAAACTTTGGATATATATATGAGTTTTTAATGTTTTATGAGCTATCTTAATGTGTTGTAAATGTTAAATGGAAATGTGATTAATTAAATAACCTTTGCAAGATTACTTTAATTAATGTCTTCATGATTTAACAGAAATTATGTTATCTAAATAAAACATATTATGGTTTCATTTTAGATACAACATGATGATTGAGTATGTTATGCTAAATTAAATTGAATTTATCATAACACACAAGATGAATTTGAATAGCATGAAACCTAAATTCATTATAAATAATCACTAAATAGTGTTCAAGACAGATGCACAAGTTATTTGTTAAGAACGAGGAAATATGAAAGTATATAGGATAAGACCCCATAACTTTAACAATACTACTTGATAATTCATACTATTCAAAGGGATTAGACATAATACCAATGCAAATGCGTGACATTGATAGATTTTTTAAGGGGTGTTCCATTGAGTTCGGTTAACATGTATGCACTAGCCCCAGAAGATTTGTCAACTATATAAGGTCCTAACCAATTGGAACTAAATTTTTCACATTCATTTGGGTCAACATTGATGCTGCGCTAATTAGCAGATAGAACTAAGTCACCCTTTTGGAAGGATCAAGGGATAACATTAAGGTTGTAATGATTATGTTTCCTTTTGTAATAAGCTTGAAGATGTTCAAGAGCATTAATATGTTGTTCATCGAGCATCTCTAGTTGATGTAATCATTTTTTTTGATAATACATATCATCAACAATGCCTTGAAGAGCTACTCTTACTGTAGCTATTTCTAATTCTAAGGGCATGATTGGTTCACTACCATATACCAAAGTATAAGGTGTGGTCCTTGTGGAAGATTTAACACTTGTACGATAAGCCCAAAGCACATAATGTAATTGTGTGTTCCAATCCCTATGATTTTTATTAACAGTTTTCTTCAATATTTTCTCAATAAATTTATTAGTTGATTCATCTTTACCATTAGATTGTAGGTAATATGGTGTCAAAAACTAGTGTTGGATATTAAAATTCCCTAAAAATTTCTTCACATCATTATTCTAGAATGGTGTACCATATTAGAAACTAATGCGGAAGGAAGTCCAAAGTAGGAAATAATGTGTTCTAGAATGAAATGACATATCACCTCAGCTGTTGTAGATCGAAGAGGAATGGCCTCTACCCATTTTGTAGAATAATCAATTGCAGTTAAAATAAAGGTATGTTCGGTGAAAGGAGGTGAAATTTTTCCTATAATGTCCAATCCCCAAACCATAAAGGGCCATATTGGAATTTGAGTTTGAATTTCACTAGCAAGAGCATGATGCAAATTGCTATGTTCTTGACAATTATGAAATTTATCAACATAATTAAAGCAGTCACGTTCCATGTGGCACCAATAATACCCTATGCGAATAAGTTTTTGAACCAATGTTTGTCCTCCAAAATGTCCACCACAAGCACCTTCATGGGCTCAGTGAAGTGTGAGAGGTATCTTGGATTTGTTCAAACATTGTAGTAAGATACCATTGAATGAACTTCGATATAGCACATCTGCGAGGATGACATATTTAGATGCAAGCTTTCATAAATGAGCACATAGTTTTTAGTTGTTGGCTCAAGAAAGGTACCACTTTTCAAATAGTTGAATATGGCATCATACTCGAGTTTTCTTCATCTATTGTTAAAACCTCTTCAGTATTTTTGTCAATTGAAGGTTTCATAATAGGGTGAATTGTGAATGTGAAATATTTTGAATGATATTGGGGAAAAATAAGAGAGGCAACACTTGCCATTGCATCCACAAGTGGGTTATCTTTTCGTGGGATGTTATCAATGGTAAATGTCTGGAACTTCTTTAAAAAATGAATGATAAGATCTTTGTACTTGGATAATCTCTCATGTTTGTCTTGATATGTTCCATTGATTTGTTTAATTACTAATTGTGAGTCACCAAAGATCTTAATATCTTTGACACCCATGATTAAAGTGGCACACAACCTAGAAATTAATGCCTCATATCAAGTAGTGCTATTCATACATAGGAATTGAGTCGATATGACAAGGGGATAGGCTTTCCTATAGGTGGAACTAAGATTACTCTAGCACCAGAGCCTATTCTACACTCGGATCCATCAAAGTATAATTCCCATGTAGAAATGTGTATTGTTAGCATGCTATTGGGAAAAGGGTCATTGCTAGGTAGTGCTAAAGGAGAAGGAGCATCAACTAACTGGCCAGTCAAGGCTTGGCCTTTAATTTCTTTTTGCAAAACAAACTTAAGGTCAAATTCAGTCAATAACATAACCCATTTAGCTAAACATCCTTATAAGTTTGTTTTGTGAAAAAGATGTTTGAGAAGATCAAATTTTGTCATAACTTATATTTCAACATTTAGTAAATAATGTCACAATTTACTAGTAGTAAATACAAGGGCTAAAAATTGTTTTTCAATTGGCATATGGGTATGTGCAGGATCATGATGGGCCAAAAAATGGCAATATGATGGGTATGTGTAGGGTATGTAGCTGACAACTTTTTTTACCCAAAATTGATGAAATGAAAAGGGTTTTTAAAGGAGATTCTCATCTTTTTGCCAATATAAATTATGCTTTACTTTCAATTTAATAAATAATTGTTATTCATTTTCTATTTGAATTGAATAAAGTCTTGATTGATAGGTTGATTGAAAAACATCTATAGCTTTCAAACGATATCACATTTTTTGAATATGAAACATGTGTCACATTCTATGCTTCACATACTATAGGATTAAAAAAAAAAAATAATGAAGTTTTGACCAAGTTAAGGTGGTCAAACATACGAGTTTTATATTTTTTAAAACTTGTAATAAAAAATTCATAATTAATTATTTACTTGGAAAAAATTACAAAAAATATGCATCACATATAGACATGAGTCCTCTACTTATATCTAAAATATTATAAAAAATTATTATCATTTTATTGTGGTTAGGGTGGGATAGACACCTACTTCTTATTTTTCACTGAAATTTAAGTGATCTGCATTGAAATTTCAAATTTTCACCAAATAGATTTTTTTCTTTTAAATAAACCTAGTAGTTTAGAAACTACATTAATTTTCTATAGATTCTATTCTTACATATTTTTGAAATAATATAGATAACTTATTCAAATTTTTACATCAAGTTACCTAACTCTAATTTTTTTGAATTTTTCGCCACTTAAGGGCCTATTTTTTCCATGATGATCCTACACATACCCATTTATCAGGTTTCATAACCGATTAGAGTTCAATTAATGTAATAAACATGGTGTTCTTTTCCATTTTCACATTGTTGAGCCAATAATGCTACAAGAGCATGGGCAGATGCGACTATGTAAAGGATGAATGGTTTGTTTGGCATGGCAGGCTATAAAATAGGTGGAGTTGTAAGGTATTCCTTCAAACTATTGAATACTATTTTACAATCCTCATTCCAATCAAAAGGAACATCCTTCTTGAGTAGATGTGTGAAAGGTAACCTTCTATTAGCTAAAGAAGTGACAAAATAATAGATGGCTGGAAATCATCCTTGTAATGTGTGTAATTGAGAGATGTTCCTAGGAGGTGGCATGTTTACAATAGCATCAATTTTCTGTGTCCACCTCAATGCCTCTATGAGATATGACAAAATCTAAAAAATTTCCACTATCTACTCCAAGGACACACTTTTTTGGATTTAGTCGCATGTTGTATTTATAGATGCATTCAAAAATCTGTTGAAGGAAATTTAGATTGTCATGTCGTGTTAAGGACTTAGAAAGGATGTCATCAACATAGTCTTCCAATATTTTATGTATGTAATCATGAAATATCAATGTCATTGATCATTGATAAGTTGTTCTTGCATTCTTTAGTCCAAAAGGCATCACAATCCAACAAAATGTTCCCCAAACAGTTGTGAATGTTGTCTTGTATTCATCTTTTGGGTTGATAAATATTTGATTATAGCCTAAAAATCCATGTATGAATGACAACAAAGCAAATCTAATAGTTTAATCCATGATCATGTCAATATTAGGAAGGGGAAAATAATATTTTAAGGATGCTTTATTCAAGTCACGAAAGTTTGTGTGTATCCTAATACGATTATTAGGTTTAGAAACTATGACAATATTTGAGATCCAAGGAGAATAATCAATAGGGTAGATGAAACCTACATCAAGGAGTTTTTCAAGCTCTCCTTTAACATACAAGAATATCTTGGGATTAATTGTTTATATCTTCTATTGAACATGATTAGCATTTTTTGCAAGAACAATGTTATGTGTTACTATCTTTGGATCTATTCTTGGCATATCTGAATATTTCCAAGCAAATATTTTAAGAAAATCATGGAGAAAAATTGTAGTTTCCTCTTGTTCTTCATCATCAATGCACTTCTTAATTTTAATAACCTTTTCTTTATCTTCTATGTCCATTGGTATATTGATGCTATCTCCTAGGGGGAGTGCATTTGACTTAGGAGATTTAGGAACAGATGGTGCCATGGTTTTCTCATTATCAATAGTATTGTGTGGCTTGGAACTTATCATAGCACAGGTAACACTTTGTTTGGAAGAAGATGATTTATATATCAATAGCACTTAACATTTGTTTCAAGGCTTCATCACTTTCAAGATACTTCCAAGATGGTTGGGAATTCATATCAAGAAATTTAGGATGTTTTAGTGTAGGCATGGTTCTTGGTTTACATGTGATGGTGTTGATATTGAGAGATGGTCATTGAGTTTCTTTTATTGTCTTAGAAAAGGAATATCCCAAACTAGTCTTTGTTTCTTGTGTATTAGGTTCAATAGGAACATGAATGAATTGTTCATGTTTTCCACATCCTTTACCATTGTATCCCAATTGTTTCATAAGCTCGTAAATGTGCTCATAAAGTCTTAAAATTTCTTTGGGATTGGGTGGTTGTTGATAATCTATCTCATCAAAATTTGTTGTGTAAGTTATGTTTCCTTCTAAAGAAGATGAGATAGAGGTAGGAGAAGATTCTTTAGAATTCTGAGTTAACATAACCATTGGCTGTTTTTTGTTTTTCATCTTCTTTTCAGGTAATTATGTATTCATCCATAAATGAAGGTGTGAATTCCAATGTTACCCAATCATCATCTAACAATTTAGACACAGATTCTTCTTATTGTTTATTGGTTTCAATAGGATCAATATGAGATGCTCAAATTAAAATATTTAGAGGACTTGTTCCTTTTTCAAGTTGCAAACAACTCTCAAGCTCGAGGTCTATCTCAACTTCATATACTTTATTGTTATAGACATATTTCATTATGTGATGAAGAGTCGAAGGTACAACATGCATCTCATGAATCCATGGCCTTCCAAAGAGAAGATTATATGCAAGATCATAGGGCATGACATGAATAGGAGTTTGGAAGGTAGCCACTCCAACTGTTATAGGTAAAGTGATTATACTGAGAAATTGTTTTGTTGTGTTGCCAAATCCTTTGATAGATAAGGAATCAGGTTTGATTTGTGATTTATCCACACATAAACGGTCTAGGAGTTTCACACTGCACATATTGAGGGAAAATCCATTATCAATGAGGGTTTGCTTGATGCCTATTGTATTATATTGGAAAATGATCATAAGGGCCTCATTTTGTTTCCTCAATTCTAATGGAGGGAGCTCATGTTGATGAAAGGTAATGTCTACATTAATTTTATTCATTTCTTTTAGAAGAGCTGCCATATCATTTGCATTTGTACTAGGAGGAACCACTATTTGTTGCAAGGCTATTTGGTGTAGTGAATGATAATTGGGTGAATTTTGAAGAAGATCCCAAAGGGATATTTTGGCAGGGGTGCTCTTAAGTTGCTCAAAAAGGTCATACTTGTTGATGGGTGTTTTTCCACCTTCTCAAAATAGGCAACACATAAGTATGCTACCTCTCTTGAAAGGTAGAAATCTACAAACAAGTACCAGATTACTACCCCAAGGTCTCTTAGGTGTTAGGTCATGAATTTCTTGGAATGTCTCAGCTGGTTCATGTGATTTTTTAATAATCACAGGGTGGCCTTACATATGTTAAGCTGAAGGGAGATTGGATCCTTAAATGGAGTTCCTAATATTTTGAGGATGATGTGCAATTGATGCAAGTTCAAAACAATAGTCTAAAACTCCACTTTTATCATTAGATTTGGATTTACAATTATATTGGAACTTTTCCTGAACTACTATTTCAAAGAAAGGTCAAAAGGGAAGGTAAAGGAGGAAGTTCCTAGACCTGCAACTACCGATGAACAGTGATAATAGAGGATGCCACAGTGGACAAACTTCCTGAAACTAAGTTCCACTTAACCAAATTAGCTAACACTATCATGAAACTAGTGCATTCTTCTAAGGTCTACATGTTTTCAATTGTTCATTCACCATAAATTATGAATAAAGGATAAATTTTGAGTGCGCCAATGAATTTATGTTTAGACTAGCTTAACATTGTTGTTTATCATCGACAAATAGCAAAAAGCATAAACAAGGAAGGGCATCAACACAATAGTATTCTTCAACATCAATGAAAATCATTCACTAAACTACTAAAAGAATGAAAAATACAGAAGACAACAAATTAAATCTACTCAAATCTATTGACTATGAGGAGATGAATCATGAAACGTGAGAAAAATTAAAGAGTCCACCAAAAGAAATGAACTTCTATTGAAATTTCAACATGTCATTACAACTCAACTCTCTCTTTGAAAATGAGAGGAGACCCCCTATTTATAGTTTCCCAAAAGAAAAATGAATGGCCAAGATTTAATCTCATTGTGTGGTGAAGATTCATTACAAATTAGGGTTTCGCCTACCCCCAATATTTTACAATTTAAAATACATTCCTTATCTTTTCCCTATTTTTTCCTCTAGTGGCCTGGAACTGTGGCACTTTGTCTTGTAGTGGTTTTCCCTACAGCTACAATGTGAGAAACTCATCATCAATGATAGGCTTTCCTTCATTATTTTGGATAGTGGAATACTCTACAAATTTTCCCATCAGTTCCTGAAGTTTATTCCATTCCATGATATCTGATTGGAACACTTGGAAGGTTAGTTTTTTGGATCTTCCTGTGATTAGCTCCCAATTATTTGTACATTTAGGTGTGTGCTTGATCACTTGTTGTGATTGGGCAAGGGCCCCAGTAGAAAAATCCATAAATTTTGGCATTAATGAATATGCGGCCCCTTTCTCTAATTTCTTGTGGAAATATGGCTTGATCTTCTTTGGGTCTAGCTCGACAACGGGCATATCATAATCTGTCATGAGCTTTCAATACTCCTCATAGTCTATCCTATGTTCCTTGAACCATTCAATGTCAAGCTCTACCTCATAGAGAACTCTTTCTAGGATGTGTATTCTATGGTTCATGCCCATCTTCCATGTCTCGATCAGCCAATGATCATCCTTCACTAAGGCAGCTCTTTTTCCCATGTCTTCTCAAGCAATTTGAGCATAGCCTCATGCTTAGGATATGCAATCCTATATAATTCAGGGAAGTTATTACAATTTCTCTCCATTCCCTCAAGCTATTTTTCTACTTCCCAAATTTTTTTGGCCATTTAGATAGCATGGCCAATACCCATATCACAATTGTAGAGGACTTTCCTAAACCAATGCAAAGTAGACTTGGTCCAATTTCTCATTTTATCCATCTTGGAGAATTCATCTTGAGATAGCAACTAGGGTGTGGAGGAAGTAGTCAGGGCTTCTTGCTCAAGGGACATCCACTACTGAATGTAGGCACTAAGGCTCACCACTTGTGCCTTCAACTCCTCCTTGGAGGATTGATCATTATTCATCTGCTCAACAATCGTGGCTACCAACCCCTAAAATTCATCTATCTTTTGTTCCCTCATAGCCATTCCTAGATTGATGGTAGAGATATTGTAGCTAACAACCTCTCCTTTATCTGTCACTAGGGTGGCTACTTGCACAATCCTTAATCTAGATACATCAATTGTTATATGGGATTGGATCCTTGACTTCTTTTCTTTTGGTGCCTTTGTATGTGCCCTATCAAGTATAGTTTCAAGTTGAGACTTAGGGTCTGCGAGGATTGGGGTCTTCTTTTGTAATTTGTTATCTAACCAATCAGGTAGTTGAGCTTCCCCTTTTGGTGACTCATGGTCACCCTCCTTTCTCTGTTCATATTGGGAGTCCTGCTTTTCCTCATGCTTCAGAGCTTCGTGTTCTATTTTCTCCTCTTCCTCATTTGAGTACTGAATCAATATGGTCTTTTCTTGGTCATACTTGGTGGGAGCAATGCTCTCCATAGTGGCACCTTCTATTTTTGATGCCTCCCTTACTTTTTTCTTGAGCTTTGTGTGAGGCTCTAGCCTAGGACTCTGCATTACTTCAATTTCCCTTTCATTTTTATCTTTTTTTTCTTCTTCTCTCTTGAGAGGCACTTACTCCTCTTGAATAAGGCCTTCATCTTTCCCAATTAGAGGAGGCCCTGTGGATACCTCTATATTAACTTCCACGTCTGCTTCCTTCTCCTTGAGAAGTTGTTTCTCAAATTCAACTTCTTCTCCCATATCCTTGAGCTGTTGAGAGATCTCCTCCTCAAACTCTTGATCAAAATTATCTATGATGCACCTTTCATTTATAGCTTCATTGTCTTCCTCTAAAGATTGTGAATTCTCTTCATCAGTTCCCATCTTATCTATACTTAGGCCTACTCTTCCCTTGGGGTGTTCAAATTAGTCATCCTTGAAATAATCTTTAGGCTCCTCCATTATACCTTTAGTAATTTCTCTTTGTCTCTTCTCCATTTATTTGGATATTTGCATGGTCGCCTCCATCCTTGGTGGATTTGTGGGTGGTGGAGGGATAGGTAGGCTAGCAGTGATCTGAGCCATCAAAGCTTCGATAGTAGGATTCATAATTACTGTCAAGAGTTCTATAGGTACTCCTTGCATGTACTTAGCAAAGGCATCAGGAAAGGTAAGCAAAGGCATAGTAGTTGTGGCCATTGAGGATACGATAGTGGATAAATTAGGTAGTGATGGTGGCAATGAAGCCAATGATAGAGGGGATATCATGGCTGAAGAGGAATCCAACACCATTATGGGATTAGTTGGAGAAGTAGGGGGTAGTGGAGTGGCGACAACAATAGTCATAGTTGGAGTAGAGGTAGCAGGTGGCAACTTGGGTTGCTCAGTCTCTTCTTCTCCTTCATGTTGAGGATCTTCCTCGATTGTAGGAATCTCGCTAAATCCTCCTATTTTCTTTGCCTTCTTCAAGGTATCACCTTTTGAGGCCTTCTACGTATAAACCTTATGCTTAGGCTGACAAATAGATACCTCTTTTCTTTTTCTTGACCTTGTGGCTAGAGGAGATTTGGGGGCTTCAGATGGGGAAATAGCGGCCCAGCCTATCTATCTCAATCTTGAGCTCATCTTGAAACCTGGACTAATGTGGCCCCTACATCTTAGAGTTTGGGCATCAACCCATTGCCTTGTTCTGATCTTAATTGGTTTAGTCACAATATCAAGGTCATTGACCTCTTCTTCATTCTAGTCTATTAGGGGCAACGAAAAGTTAGCAACTGCATCGTACCTAGGATCCACAAGGGTGTCCTCTACAATTTGATCAAGGACCAGGAAGAGATTGATTGTCTTCATAAATTGAGTGGTCATCCACATATAGTGTCGCATGCGCACCTCCTTATCATATTGACAATTGGCCCAAAAGTATTCAATATGGGGCAAGTGGGTATACTCTCTTCCAAAAAAATTATTTAATTTTCCATAAGGGTCCATTCTTGGTCTGGCTATTTTGAAGATCCATATTATACTCCGTAATTTCCATTTCTGAATATTCCACACATTGGGATGTGGGAATAGCATACATGCCTTGGCTAAAGATGAGAAGGTAGGGAATGTCTGCCCTATGTTTGTTGCTCAATAGAGTATGGGCATTCTACAATTTCCAAGAGACTTCTAGTATGATTAGTCGGTCATTAGTATACTATGGAAGTTTGTATGGTCTCCCAGTGAAACCCTATGTTCTGATGTACGTAAATTTGGGAAACTAAATAAATAGAAACTCAAACCTCTAAATTAAAGCAAGGGCACTGTGGGAAACCCTCCTTTGAAAATATTCTCTAACGAGCCTAATGGTATGCCTAATAAAGGAATCATTAACCTTGTGATAGTCCTTGAAGTTTTTGTATTGTATTTGTGAGTGTCAGTCATATAATTTGAGCTCCCTTCTTGGATCTAGATTTGGTGCAACAAAGAGGCCCTTATATGGGAAAGGCTATGCTAGGAGGTACAACATGTAAGAGCTCATATAGAATGTGAAGTCTTCTTCATGACCATGAACTATTCATGCAAGTTTTCACTGATGATTTTGGACCAATGGAATTTTGTTTCTCCCCAAAGGATTTCCTCAACAAAGTAGAACATTCATTCCTAGAAGAATACAGTGCTAGGGAGGCCCATCACTCTACTCAATAGATTAACCAGATCATGGTACTCTTCATGGAAGTTACTTCGAAAAAGCTCCTGTGGTACCTTAGTGGCACTCCCTCTCTTCTCCTTCAACCAATATTGGTTGATTAACTTCTTACATGCTAGGGGATTGGCCTTCCATCTGTTCTCTGCATACCCCTTTTCAGTTTTCTCTATAGGATCAAATGTTGGGATATGGAAGGTTTCTCCTATGGATCATGCCAAAAAGTCTTCCAACATGCTTCCTTCATGGTCAATAATCTTCCTATTGCCATGGTGGTAAGTCTCCTTGCATGCTATTACCAGCTCTAGAGCTACAAGAGTAGGCAGGAAGCCAGCTGCCTTGACCAAATCTCTCTTTCTGATTTTCCTAGCATCCTCCATAATGGGTTTGCTTGTGAGCCTCTGCTAGAATTTGTCTATGTTTACATGCCCCATATTGGTGTCTGATATCGAATCCCACATAGACGTGACCTTCAAGGTGACTTCCACCTCATGGAACTGGTACTTCATTTGGTCCTTTTCCTCCTTTCCTTTGGGAACATTGGTGGTCTTCTTCCCATTTTCCTTCTCTATAGACTCTCCTAAAGGTCCTATAGTTGATTCCATAATTCATACAAACTAAAGCGCAGTAAGGACATTCTCATGAAAAACAAGAGAAATATTAGTAGAATCTTGCAAAATGGATGTTATATCAAGCAATTCATCATTCAAAGATCATAAAATCCATTAAAATTCATCATTTGACTTTCGTTTGGGGAAGATAAGGTAGTGTGGGCCGAGGGATGTAGGTTTCCCTAGACTGGCAGTCATCTAGGGAAGGTAGCATATAAATGACATAGGAGTCACGGCAGCCTGCATGCTGCCACTAGTGGCAAGATATTTTCATTTCAAACTCAAGGCTCAATCAAGGTGTTAAAGCATTTAGGAACATGGGTCAATTGTTCATGAGGTTTTGGAAGTTCCAATTCAATCATTTTTCATGTGGGTCAAAAGGGTGCAGAGGCTAAGGTCATCATGGGCGTTTTGAGCTCTGCCATTTGGAATGGTGCTAGCATGGTAGAATTCCACAAGTAGAGTCCCACATTATGGGACCCATAGGTAGAAAGGGCAACATGGACTCTTCTCTTAAGGTTTGATCACTCTGGAGTATGTGGGTGGAGACATGCAAGAAGTAGTTGTGAGGCGACCATTTGGAGAAGACAAAGATAGGATGATAGTCCACACCATCGAGCCTAAAAAAGGCTTTGGGATGGGTCATTCATTCAAGTTGGGCTAGGAAGCAACAGATGAATTGGGCTCCAAAAGGTGAGTAGATGGTGATTCATGGTCGTTCGTGAATGGTGAACATGCAGCGATAACCCACAAACAACGACTCACAACGGTATGCCCGCATTGACAGTTCATAATTTTTGTGTATGAAGGGATCGAGTGGAAATGAATGGCACGAGGTCTACAATATGGATGGATGGGGTTCCCTAGCCATTTGAAAATAGTGAAGGGAAAGAGGTGGCCCATAGATGGAAGTCTCCAAGGCCCGGTCTGCACAAAGATCCATACTTCTATTTTCTTTTGAGCAAACTTGGGAAGGTGTTGGGATGTGTGGGTTTTGTGAGGTAGAGGGAAGTGAGGGCTTCGTTGTTTATGATGGGCATTAAATTGGCAGTGAAGGGGTAGTGAAAACCATGAAGAATGGCCCGTAGATGGCTTGAGACTTAAGTGTATTCATTTAGGATGTGGGCCAGGTGGGACGTGTTGTGTGAAAAATTGGAGGGAGGTGGTGTTTGAGAAATGACAAGCAGGTAGGGGTGTCTTGCAAATGGAAGTCCGCAAGATCGGGCCTACAATGATCAGAAGACCTTTGACTCTAACTTATAATTTTTGTTGTCTCAATAGTGATGAAAACAGGAAAGTGTCAGTCCAAATTTGTGGGCCTGCTAAGGGTGAAAGCCCTAGTCAAGAGTGGCGGCCAAAGGGTCAAGTCCCGCATGGTCCTAAATGGTTGATTTTGAAGGATTTTCAACATTTTCTAACATGGGTTTTGTGCAGGTTTGGATGCTTAACTAGCTGCCTAAAGAAATTCTTAGTTTTCTACCTTAAGATTCTACAAATTTTCCAAAAACAAATTTCGAAGGCACAAAGGTATGGTGATGTCAAACTCACTCATTAGTCCCAAAGAATCAAGATGAAAGCAGCAATTGAATTCATTCTCCAAGCGATGCGAGTGTGATGGTGGCAGAGGTAGCTAGAGCACTGACAAATCTCTAACTATTGTCAGTGAAAATGACAAGAAAACCTTTGCTATTTATAGAAAGTTTGTCATTAATTACCCACATTAAATGTTGTATGACGACCGATGAGCTTGGTGGACATGGGTTTCAAAATGATTAGTGGTGGGAATGGCGGAGCCCATGATGTGGGCAACAATTAGGTAATCACCATTTAGGGGCTTGGTAATTAGGGCAGCGATGAATGATGTGGGTGGATGTCCTGGATCGGCTGTTAGGAAAACAATAGAGGGATGGAATCCCACTAAGAGTGACCTGCAGGGGTGAACACGCAACAAGAGAAGGACACCAACTTTAAAGACTTAAGGAAAACTACCAAAGGAACTCAGCAAAGGAAAAAGACTTGAAGATTCCAAGGGTGGTGAAACTTGTTCAACTCAAGATGATAATTTTAGGACTCCTTGACCATTTGGAACTCAAAACAAAGGGGCATGCAAAATGAGGTGAAGGCAAAAACTGACTTGACGAAGGCAAAAAATAGAGGGTCCCCATTTCGAATGGGGCATGTGTGCTATAGGGACAACAATACTCTTGTAATCAAGGAGGACTAGGCAGTGTAGTATTGGGTAAAGGTAAGGAGGTTTGTGTTGGTTGTGGTGGCTGAGGGCTATTTCAAGTGTAATGTGTGTGTGCAATAACATCATGTTGTGGTGGATAAAGGGTAAACTTAGGTTTAGGAGGTTGATATCTTTTGTTTCTGGTTGCTCACAAAAAACCTTAGTGGATGGCTTTTGTGAGATGAAGTCCACAAGGGTGTCATCTAACATACCAAAGTCATCACTACTAAAAGGTTTGGGAGATAGGTTGTCATGAATTGGTTTAGGTTTGTCATCGCAAGAGTTAGTGGATGGACTTAGTGAGATGAAACCTTGTAAGGTTTCATCTAACCCATCCAAGTCATCACTAGTAAGAGGTTTGGATGATATGGTTGTCCTAAAATGAGGCATTTTTTTGATTGGTTTAGTTGATGTGAAGTGTTTTCTTGTTTTTTCTAATGAATCTGATCTAAATGAGCTAGGAACTAATGTGTAAAATGAACATTGTAAAATTATAATGCTATTTATGATTGCCATTAAAGTAAATAATACCAATTCTAATGATTCAAGTATAACATGAAAAATATACAGAAATAGAATAATAACTGAATCTAATAGTAATTATAGAAATAGGAAACACAATGTAGAAAACAAAAATGCAAAATTTGCACTAGGACTAAGTCACCCAAGGTGGAAAATTAGTCCTAGTAGGGTGTTTTTTTAAGTTTTTTTTAATTTTCTAATGAATATTAATGTGTTTGGTATTGTGTCATGTAAATCTACAGTGTAAATGCAAAATTTCACTATTGTGCAATGAAATGGAATGCAATAATGCAAGCTAAAATGAGCTTTTCACTAGTGTAGTTTTGAAAACACTAGGATGCAATTTAAACAATGCAATACCCAATTCAATGCTAATGCAAATGAAACCTAGGATGCACTTAAAATTAGAAGTAAATATGTTCAAAATTCGGGTTCACACAATGATTTTGGTGCCTTAATGCTCTTCACATTTCTAGGGTTTTTCACCTAAAAGGAGAGAGATTATCCAAAATGTGAATGTCTACACTCAAGATTAATGAAAGTGAGATGTAATGTGTCTAATTATGATGTACTAATGCATTGATTTGAAAATAAAATGAACTAATGATGCAAAACCTAAGAAATACAAAGTGTTGGAAAGCACATTGTGATATGTAGAAAGATGGAATAGATGCAATAAAGAGAAAAATAAAGATGCAAGACATAAACTATGCACCTAGAAACTTATGAAGAGCTGAATGGAGATTGTAGAGACCTCTGAAATTCTAGAAATTTTGATTTTTGAGCCAACTAGGACACTTATGCCAAGTTGGGCGACTTAGTCCC
This sequence comes from Sequoia sempervirens, assembly GCA_007258455.2. Taxonomy (NCBI): domain Eukaryota; kingdom Viridiplantae; phylum Streptophyta; class Pinopsida; order Cupressales; family Cupressaceae; genus Sequoia; species Sequoia sempervirens. The sequence continues at coordinate 53,854,560 of VDFB02252616.1, forward strand.
AGATTAAGGAAATTGCCTAGAAAGTTGTTTCTGCTAAATGACTACTTGAAACTATAAAAATCCCTAAAAAATCAGTGTAGTGGGACTAAGTCGCCACTATGGGAGACTTAGTCCACTTTGTATTTTTTGCAAATTTGAAAGTGGAAATGAAAGCCCACAACCTAAACTTTATTTTTTGATGAAAAAATCCAAATCTGAATCTTTGAAGAACCCTGCAAAACATAAGATAGTTTGATTTCTAATGGGGGGTTTTCCTCGGTCAAACCCCTAGTTGGTATTTAAATTTTGTGAGAGATAAAATCTGCATAAAACCCTAGCCTTACGTGTGTCTAAGACTTGGAAAATCTGAAATGAGACAAAAACCTATTCTAATGTGCTTGAATAAGATAAGCAAATGACACTTGAATGATGCAATACTTCAATACAAGAAATCCTACAACATTTCAAATGAATGCAAATAGCATGCAAATGTTATGCAAACCTTAAATATGAAGATAGAGAGGAAATGGAAGATGGAATCACTTTGGAAACAAGTCATTAGGTGTGATTTGATTGCCAGTTGCATCTCCTCAACCTAGATTTCTCCACGAGTCACCATAGGCATCCATGATAAACCCTTTGTAATATGATAGCTTGAACAAAAATTGAGCTTGAAGACCTGCAAAAACCCTATTTTTTTGCCCTTAAGCTTTAACCTAGCTATAGAAAGACTAATGAAACTTCTTGTGAAAGATGGTTTGCTCTTGAATTTTTGTTTTTTGCTTTGTAAAATGACTAGGAGATGAGAAAAATGACCTAAAAGCATATATTTATAGGCATTAACACCGAATTACTCATTATTTTAACTTCATAGGCTGACATCCCTCAAAAATTTTAATTAGGTCAGTGATTTTCTAGCTCAAAAGTGGAAAATACCATAAAAGGGACTAAGTCACCACCTTGGGTGACTTATTCCCACCAAGAATTTTTGAGGTGTGTTTCACAAAATTTGAGTTGTTTAAGTGTTGCTTGTTGAGATTTAAGTGGTTTTTGAGTGACATAGGCCTTAAATCCCAAAATCATGAGCATTAGGGGCCTATAAATGCAGTTTTTAAGTGGTGTTTGATGTAAGGTGTCTAAAATAGGACCTAATTAGGTCACATATTATACTTTCTACAAATGAGCACAATTTTCGTGTCCACAATACTATGATACATTTTTTGATATGTATACGATATGAATATGCATGATTCATGCTATGATGTGTTCACTTTATCTCATGATATGGATGATATATTATGGATGCATATATTTGATGATGTATGGATGCACTTTATTTATGCTTATGTCACATGTGATGATCATGATATGGATGGATGCAATGTTATGTTGTTTTTCATTATCTTTTCACAATATGACATGGATGGATGATTATGATATGCAAATGTTATGGATGCAAATGATGTGGATGCATTTCTTTTTGTATATTTTATATGCATGTTTTATGCTGATGACGTATGCATATGGATGTATGGATGCAAATGTTCATGATATACAACATTTTAAGATGCTTAGAATAATAAATCTATATTATTTATCACAACTCAAATGATAATGAAGAATGTATGATGCGATATGCAATGATTATGCTATGATTATGAGATGTATTTATGCTAATGGTTGGTGTATGCAGGGTGGATGCATTTATGATGTTTTTGTTGAATGTCATGATATGAGGTTAGCCTGGAGAGAAGATAGAAGAATAAAGAATGAATGATTTTTGATGATGGTTGCTTTAAAGAATCCAAGTCCTTGATCCATCAATACTTTATTAGAGATGATGATGAGACAATGTAAAATGTAGGATAAAATGGAGGAGAGATGCTCACACTTTGAGATTGGGATTTTCCATCATTCCTTATTGTTTGATATAACAAATAGACATGATGCATCAAGGTATTGATATCCAGGACAACATTGTATCTAATGTAATGGAATTTGACTTGACAAACATATAGGATAGTTATTGTTCATACCTTGAAATATAGAAATGTCATTGCAATGCAAGTTAGAAGCTTAGAATATATTGGACCAAAGCATACACAATAGTCAACAACATAATCCAAATGACCTTCCTACACACAACTAAGAAAGTATGTGCCAAGATTATTTTACAAGAGTATCCACAATAACAACAAACAAAAGATAATGATTGATTCCCCATTTCTTTCTCTCTAAATTGTTTTATTAGAAATCATCGAGAGGTCCTTCGAATGGGTCATTAAGATAAATCAAAAGAAAATATTACAGACATACATTCAGTGTTATCTATATCTTATGCCTAGTTTAAGTTTAGCTAAAGTGATGTATGATACTGATTTCCATTGTGTTAGGTCTCAAAAATGTTGGTTGAAAAACCACAAGAGGTTTCCAAGCTCTTGGTACATTTCAAGCTAATGAACAAGGCCAAATTGTGTACTTGAACCTTCATCTCTTTAGGCTCTGCCAAACCTAGGTGGGTGAACCTATGCAAATGAAGCAGACCTGAACTATGTGTTTCCTATTTGTGCAATCTATCCACAATGGCAATTGGAAGTGGCGAGATGTAGGCCTAATTTGGTATAAATTGTATAAGCAATCTCAAGGTGAAGTTTATTAATATGTTCAGTTAACAAATGTAAATTTTGATAACAAATTTGATTAAATTAAGAAATGAAATGGGTAAGACCAGTGCCTTGTTGGTTAGATGGAGTCAAATGAAAATCTAGGATAAGTGACTTATATTGGATGCAACTCAAACTATTTGGCATTCTTATGTTGGTATATATCTTGTATAACCATGCAAGAAAGTGATTGAAAAACTCTACTTATTGATCCAACTAACACAAACATGTTACTTATGATTTATCAAAAGGGATTTTAATCCTTTCTTGAAGGAACCAGTTGAATAAATCACACAGGAAAAATAGATGATATCAAATTGGAGACATAATGGAAATCCTAATTATATGGTTCTTCTTATCGATCCAAATAACACTTCCAGATTAATGTGATTGACTAAAATATTTTAATTCCTGTAAAGAAACCAATTAATCACATCACACAAGAACATCAAATGTGCCTTGAAAAATTGAATACATACTTGATATACCAATTTAAATAATGAGGAAATATTAAGTTGGAGACAACCAAATAATTGTATATTTTCAAAAAATAATTGATACCAATATGAAGCCACAAAATTATAGATCTTTCATTGATTTCCTCAAAATTATGCTTGCAACATAGTCTTTTGAAATGTAAACATCATGGAACTCTTCTGCTATCTATCTATCCCTATACGCCTATATATTTTTATCACTATGTAACTAACTTATATATAAAAGATTTGAAGAGGACTCACCCATTCATGAATATCTTTTGAAAACTAACAACAAATGACAATAATTAAACATAAACAATTAGGCTCTCGCAAGCCACAAATGGACTCTAGTAATATGGTCAAAATAATCTTTCCTTAAGTGAGTATTGACATCATCCATGGCATTTCTCACAGTGATCTCCATGGTTACCATATTCTCTGAGTGCTCAAATGATTCATCCTATGTTGATTCTTCACTTTTGGCTACTTCCAAGGATTTATGCAATATCATCTTGCACTCTCTTATGACTCGTCCTGACCCTTCGACTCTCTAATAATCTTCAAATAATATAGTCACTCCTCTCTTTGTAACATTAGTTAATTCTTTCACATATGCCCAAAGTTCCTCAAAATAGTCCTTCTATTTCTTCACTATCTCTTCAAAATTTATGGTATCCCTATTATCAAAAACACCTTCCTTTTGCATTTCTTGAAGCTTCTCCTATATTCAGTCATTTATTCTTTTGTGTTCCTAAATTGTGGCTTGATTCTTGGAATGGATTGACCATAGCTTATTCAACCAAATCATTAATTTAACATGTCTTTTATGAAGTGCTATAGAGATTGTATTAAACCTGGCTTTATTTAATTGATCATGTATATGTTATCCTTCACCCTTATCCTTTGATTGTGAAATCTCCCCTTGAGTCAGTAACTTAGTAGATTCCTTCAATGTATTTTTAACCATATCCTTTAAGAAATCATTCTCCTTCAGTATCCTCTCATTATTTATTTTAAACATGTCCTTTTCCTTAATCAACATTTGGATATGAGCTTTATTTAATTTTGCAACATTAATGCCAATCTCGGCTGTAGCTACAGGATTGACCTCTCCAACTTTTAGTGTCATGACATGGTGAAAGGATTTTTTAGTGTCAATAATTATAGACTTCTTGTGCAGTGGGTACATGGCCTAGATCATGAGAGAACCTTCATGAGGATTATACTTTGATCCTGTGTACACCTTTGTAGCTCCTTCAGGACTAAGCTTATGTGTGGCACTATTATTTTGTAAGAAGTTGTCAAAAAAAAGAGTAGAATTCAAGTCCAAACCTAGGAAAATCATTACACCTAACTCCAATAATTTCCTTCCTCACTCTAGTGTCATGTCTTTCATCTCATTCTCTACACTCAACTTAAAATTACTCAACAACTGATCCTCATTGTTTGGTGTTATGTTTGCAACAAACTCTTATAGATTTCCCTTTCTATTTGTACAGGAAGGATCTAAATTATGGGGACTTTATAAAATCATCAATAGAGATAAAGTATCTATAAGCCATTTTCCTCATGTTTGTATTAGAGCCTTCTTCAATTTCTTTCTCTCTAAGGGGAGACTTATAGTCCTCAACTCTCAATTTGTAAATTTTATTAGTTGGGCCTTGAGATTCTTTATCATCAGATGACTCTTCACCAGAAGATAATAGTTGTATTTCTTGTATCTCCTTTATTCTTTTCTCTACCCTCCTATTATATTCATCAATAGCTACTTCAACTTCCTTCTCTTCCATGTTCTTGATTATGTCATCATATGGATAAGGTATATGATCATACCCACCAAAGTTCACCTTTTTTTGGAAAATTCAATGTATCCTTCTGGATCAAACCCTTTCCTTGGTGGAGCCCTTTTCAAATTGAAATGTAATAGTTTATCCAAAATCAAGTCATACCCCTCCTTTGACAGTATAGTGAAATCTCCAATGCATAAAGTGCTTGGCATGAATGCCTACTTTCCAAGGGAACCTAGATTCATAACACTCAAATAGTCCATCTGTCTAACAATCTCTAAGTATGCAATTCTATTTGGTACTATCTTCAGCAAAATAAATGGTGTATCCTCAAAACCATAAACCCTGATCATGGTGGCATCCTCAAAATAGTACCAATCACCCCAATTGTGACCAATAGGTCCATTGAAATCTTTAGGCCTAAGTAACCTCTTAATTTCATCAGATAATCAATGATCACAAGGATAGTTGAAAATTTTGTACAATGACTTGATAAAATACTCTTCAAAATGAACATAACCTAAGTTGACAAACCTATTATCCCACATAACAGTCCATAATTGTATTAGTAGTGGTTTACCCTCTTTGTCAAAATTTGCAATCTTTAATTCCTTAGCCACATCCCTATTTCTTACCCATAATAAATTATTATATGCATGAAAAGGGAATAATGCTTGAAATGTAGTATAGGGGATCCATTTTTAATTGCCATTAGTCTTGAATGAATTTCTTTGAAAATATGTGAAGCATAGTCAAATGGATAGGCATTATGGTACTGAACATCAAGGACAATCACCATTGGTACAATTGACATAAACTCAAGGGCCTCTATCCCTAACACCTGACACACTGAGAAGTATGTGTATTTTAAATAGGGTTCAAATAAGTCAACGTGAAAGGGAGGCCCATCATTTTCATCAAGTGGAACCATAATTCCATCCTTTTTGGGCCTATGCAATGTTAATCTCCACCCCCTATAGGTTGTATCCATTCTCTAGTAGTCTTTGTCTAAAGCTTCATGTAAAATAGTTTCATCACATGTGTCATTTAGGTCAAAAATTTCACAAATTGCAGCTTCAAACATATGTATAAAAGGTTTTCCCAGTGAATTGCAGATAGCCTTTAGGTCTAGATTGTAGTGGGTAGCCAGGAGTTTTACTAATTCCGCATTCACAAATACATTAGGGAAAACCAATTTTCCTAGGTTAAAGTTCCATGGATTACATACTGGCTCAAACCTATCCCTTTGATGATAATGAAACATAAATAGCTCATAACCTTGAATAGGGGTCCATACATCCCCTATATGCCTACACTTGTCTTCAAATATTTCTACTTTAGCCCTGAGTTGCAAAAAAAATCTAGATTTTGGTCTTGAATGAGGTAATTGGTCGATAAGATCCTAGTTTAGTCTTCTCTCATTTGTTTTTTATTCTTCCCTTGTTTCAATTTTCTATTTCTTGCCCCTAGGTTGGCTACCCTCACTCTATTTTTTTCTACTCTTTGATTTCCCAAAGCTTGAACCCTCAATTTTATCTTCTCAATATGATAGAATTGCAAATATAACTACAAGGAAATTGCAAACTTACTTGAATATTTTTGGCTGCACTAAATTTTATGGCCTCTGCCCACTCTCCCGTTCCTTTCATTTCCAATCCTAAGAATTATCCTCAATTATTCTTTTTTTAATTAGAGAATTATCTATACAATGTACATCCATGCAAGCATTAATGTCCAGCTTTGAACACAAGTGTAATAGGTTTTTTGAATTTCTCATTGTCAAACCGAATGATTATATCGGTGAGACTTATTCAAACTCTAGCCGATCTATGTATTTGAACCAAGCTTAATATTCATTAGATAGATATCTTCTTTCATGGTTGCAAAGATAAAATAGTTTTCCTACTGATGCTGAATAATTGGTTTTTCATTTTCTTTTAATGCATATCACCTTTGGGAAGAGATTTGTGAAGTCACTTAGATATCAAATTTGTTGCTAAGTGTTACTTTGATGATCTTTGATCCATCGATATCACCATTGGCATGAGAATGAGCATCACTAAGGGATTTGAAAGTTACTCTGATGTTATTAGTCTCCCCAATGTATTTATTTCATTGTCTTCTTCCTTTGGATGAATCAGCAAGACTCTCACCGAAACTACTTTCATCGATGTAACATATGATGTCAGAAGGTGAGGAAAAACTCACTCTGATAGCACATGTCTCCCTGATGTGTTTCCATTTGTTTTATTAGTGAGACAATGTGAATTTATTACTGATGAGGGTCCATTGGCATGACATGTATGCTCAGGATGACTTGAGGATTTCACTCTGATAGTGTTAGTCTTACCAATAACCCTTTTGTCAGTGGGAAAACAATCCTTATCTTTCTGAATATGCATCCTTCAAATTTGTTGATCATTGTGACACTGTTGAACTTTTTCCGATATGCAAGAAATTCTAAATTTGAGAGGTTGTGACTTATGGATCGAAGAGACATGTACCTAGTCACGCTGATATGAACTATTTGTTTAGAAGATTTTACACAATGATTAGCAGAGGGATTTTGGTGTGTCAAAAGGTCAAATCTAATGGGATCATTGGTGAATATGGCATGTGGAATGGATTATAGTATTTTTTGTTGCTCTTTGCACTTATAATGTGGCTACCTTGTGGGGTTCATGAATGTAAGCCATTAAAAGTGTGATTTTTTTTTTACATTCCCAATAGTGGCTCTAACTGGGGATGTATACCCCTTATGGGTATATTAAGAATTCAGATCACTAGAAGAGTAGACCAAGTGACATAGGATGGAAATGTAAATGAGGGAAAAACAAGAGTGGTGGAAATGATATGAAGTACTATACTACTATGCATGGAAAATATTCATTTTAGAAGGTTATCCAGGAATCGTCCATGCACTAAAAATCCCTGGCATTCACCTATTCTACTATGCATGGAAATGATTTAATTTAAGAGGTTTGTCAAGAATTGTCCATGCAATGGAAATCCTTAATCCTCTATGCTCTTCAAGAAAAGAATTGTTTTAGGAACTATCCATGTACTGGAAATTCTTGTTCTTCTCCTGACACATTTTGGAGATAGTATGAATCCTCACCTCCCTTGCCAACAATAACAAAGGGTCCTAACCATAAGGCCTCAAATTTTCCATGCTTTCCTTTGTCATGACTCCTAGCATTCCACATGATAACTATATCATCTATTTCAAACTTCCTATTTTTAGCCTTCCTGTCATACAAGTATTTCATTTGTAATTGTTTCTTTCTATTATGTTGTTGAGCTTGTTTCTGATTTCAATGAGCTCCATCAATTCTTCCATCCTTTCCTCCATGTGTTCAAGAATGTCCAAATCTTCTTGCAAAATGAACTTGTAGACTAGTATTAAATTATGCAAAGGGAGTCTTGCTTGAGTTCCATACACAAGCTCAAAAGGTGATTTACCAATAGCCCTTTTCATAGTGATTCTATCAGCCCATAAATCAATCCTCAGCCTAGAATCATAGGCATTTTTTTTGTTATCCAACATTCTTTTTATGATCTTCAAGATACTCTTGTTGTTGGATTCTACCTACCCATTTTCTTGTGGGTGGTATGGTGAAGAATATTAAATTATTATACCATATGATTGGAAAATCCCTCGAATTCCTCTAACCTAAAACACATTCCATTATCAATTACAATCCTTGCTGGAGCTCTGAATCTTGTGATGATGTTATCCAATAAGAAATTTGTCACAACCTTACTAGTTGCTTGCTTAGTGGGTATAGCTTCTACCCACTTTGTGAAATAATCTGTGGCTACCAATATCCATTTGTGTCCTCCACTAGAATTTTCTATAGTTTCCCCTATGAAATCAACTCCCCATTGGTGAAATGGAGCTTCAGCCTACATAGGTCTTAGAGGAAATGCTCCTTGATACTTAAATTTTCTGGAAATTTTTTGACATGCCTCACATTTCCTAGTGTAGTCATGTGCATCATTGAAAACCCTGGGCCAATAATACCCTACTTTTAATGTCTTATGAGCAGTGGTTTTTGCTGAGAAATGCCCCCCATATACTCCTTCATGCATCTCCCTCAAGACATTCTTTTCTTTATGTTAATCTAAGCACAACAATAAGACACCATCCCTATTCTTCCAATAGAGGTCTCCCTTCATGAATACATATTTTGAGGCCTGCAACTTTAGTGTCCTTTTTTTTCTGTTGTCATCAAACCCTTCTAGACATTTCAAATGTTTGAGATAGTACACAATATTAGTGTACCATGGAGTGTTTTCAATACTAGTGACCATATCTTCTTCATCATTCACATTGCATACTTGGGAAGCTTCCAAATTTGTTTCAACCATCAACTTGGCTAATCCTTGTCCCCTTACAAGCTTGATGATCTAAAACTCAATATCAAACTCTTGGATTCTATTTATCCATCTACACCTACACACTGTTGTTTCACTTTGTATGAATACATCTTTCACTGCAGCATTAGGAACATAAGCTATCACTTTTACTCCTACTAGATATGGTCTAAATTCCTTGACAACTCTTACTAATGCATAGGCTTGTGTTTTCACAATATCATATTTCAATTCTATATTTTGGAGGGATTTTCTAAAGAAGGAAACTAGTTGTTCATACCCTTCATCATTCTTTTGAAGCACCATTGCAGCAACTATGTGATAAGATGCGAATGAAAAGATCTAGAAAGGTTTACTTAAATTTGGAGATTTCAATACTAGAGCTTCTTTCATTTCCTTTTCTTATGGATATGAATCCATCTATAGCTTTAGCTATCCAATCAAATTTTGCACCTTTCTTTAGCATATTTGATATTGGTTTTACTATCTCAGCGAAGTTTGATATAAATATTCTTACAAAATTGATTTTTCCAAAGAAGGATTGAATTTCCTTAACTGTCATGGGGATAGGTATCTTATCAATGGTCTCCACTCTTTTGGGATCAATCCTTACTCCCTCCTTAGAGACTATATTCCCAAGTAACTTTCTTTTTGTTACTACAAAATGACACTTTTTTGGATTGAGTGAAATGCCATATTCCAATGCTTTTAGAAATATTTTTTCAAGGTGAGCCACATGAGCCTTTTCCTTTTTGGAGTATGCAGTTAAATCATATTGGTAGACTACCATTATCACATTGATAAGGTCAGCAAAAGAAACATCTATGGCCCTTTGGAAAGTTGCACTAGCATTTGTGAGTTTGAATGGAATCCTAACATAAACATATGTTCCCCATGGAGTAGTGAAGGTTGTCTTGTATTGTTCTGATTCTTTAACTTTCACTCGGTTATAGCCTAAAAATCCATCCATCATGGACAATAACTCATAGCCTATGACCCTTTATAGCATAGCCTCCATGTTTGGAAGTAGATAATTGTCCTTGAGAGAGGATACATTCAAGTTCTAGAAGTCTACACAAAAGCCTTATATCTCCATTTTTATTTATGTCTGGTACTAGATTAGAGACCCAAGATGAATGTCTAATCAGCTTGATAATACCTCCTTCCCTAAGCTCTTCATTCATTTTAGGATCCAAAGTTGGGTTTATGGGTCTTTGTTTTTGCTAGAATGGTTTTTCACCTGGCTTTAATGGGATCTCATGTTGGAACAGATCTTCTCTATATTCCTTAAGATCCTTATAAGATCATGCAAAAAATTCCTTGTATCTCCTTAACAATGCAATCAAAATTTTCTTGATTGTTGGACTTATCTTCTTTCCAATGTACTCTTTTTGCTGCCAATTTAGTCCCTAGATTGATTTCCTCAATGTCTTTTATCTTTACTAGTGTTTGCTTCATGAGATCACGCTCATTTCCATCAAACACCCTTTCTAGTGCTACAAGACCTTTAGGAAGTTTGTTGGTTTTGAGTTGCACAAATTCTTTTCCAAACATAGTCTGTTTTCCATCTACTTCTTCCACAAATGCATTAAAATCAATCTCCTAGGCTTCATACTAATCAATGCACTGTAGAAACTTGATGAGATCAGTGTCATCATTGAAAAATTTCCAACTACAGATGTTATTAGGGATGGTAGGTCTTGTTTTGAATTCAACTTGAGATACTCCAACTAGGGTAATATCATCTCTTTTAAGAGCTACATTGGCTAGGAAATATACCATTAAGTTCTTGAACCTATCTATTGATTCAATTGAAAAGGAATTAAATAGTTCAATTGTGTCCCACACAACATTTTTGGACTATTTTAGCCTTTTGTTTCTTGCAACATATATTGATCTGATATGTGAAATGATCAACTCAGAGTATCCAAGAACAATCAAAATTTTGATTTTGTGTTTGATGGCCATATTCCAACCAATTAGTAGGGCTTCATACTCTACTATGTTATTTGTACATTCAAAGGTCAACAGGAATGAATATTTGAATGTAGCACCTTCAGGTGAAATAAAAACTACTCCTTCTCCATTACCTTCTTGACTACATTCTCCATCAAAATACATCTTCCATACATCGTGTTGATTCTAGGAAACATGCTTATCAATTGGATCAGTATTCACTAGTTCAGATTGGGAAGGCTCTATTCTGAAACTTCCTAAATCCACATAAAAAAGTAGTTTAATTGATCTTTAGCGACATAGTCCATAATCTGATTCACCCTTGGCTCTCTATATAACTTGACTTCTTCACCATTCACTGGTATTGTGGCATAGGACAAATCAAATTGTATATTTCCTCCAACTATTGTAGTCTATTTCCTTGACAAGAGCATTCCAAAATGAGGGGGTGTGTCAATTATAGTTATGTCAATATTATATACTACCTACAGATAGGCAGCCAACTTCACCTCTACATCTTTCTTAATTCCTACCACTAGGACATGCCTACTATCCATAGTGTAGCATTTTCCACCAATAGTGTCTACCCACATGCCAAGTTATTTCATGACCCCTACTAACATGATGTTGATAGTAGCACCTGAATCTATCATACAGTTTCTTACCAACTTATTATTTATAAGCAATGTAGTAAAGAATGGATCAATTTGTGGAGGATTCACCAATGCATCACCAAGACAAACTTCGGAAACCTTCACTTCTTCCTACTTGTTGTTAGTGATCTCTTTGTTCTCAGATTTTGTGCTTTTATTAGTTCCATTAGATATTATTTGAATAGCGCTATCCCTATACTCTTTTATTTTCATCATTTATAGTAATGGCATGGACATTTTTACCCGGGACAAGGCTTGTGTGAAATCAAAAGAGGTATTTTTTGTTTTGGTTATCTTCTTTTGTTCCAATGGATCTCCTTTGTTCTCCTCTTTTTCTCTTTTGTTTGTTTCATCAGACTTTTTCTTGTCTTTATGCAACTCTTTTTTTTCTCCTTTGTGAACATGTTTTTGTTCATTATTATTGAGTTTCTTATCTTCTATCTTTTTTGGTGTTCCTATGTTTCTCCTTTATCTTTCAAAAATATCCCTCTTGGAACACCCTCATCTTCATTTATTGTTTTGTTTCTTAATCAATACTTTCTTTTTTCATGTTCTATTGCAGCAATGGTCAATCTATTAATCTCTTCCTCAGTTGGTCTCCTTACATTGTATTTACTTGACTGGGATGGTGCACAAGGAGAATATGGTTTGTCATTACTTTCATCATAATAAAAAAAGACTTGTTGTCCTGCCATATGACCATTGTATCTTCGATTATCAACATCATACTTGTATCCTTCTTCTTCTAAAGATGAATATCCCTACTCAATGGGATAGAGGGTGTGAGAGGTTAAATATATCATATGATCTTCTTCATCATTATCTATTGTTATTTCTTCTTCTTGTATTGATTGAGCTACAACACAATGATTAGGGGAATGTGGCAGTTTGCAAACTTGACACCAAGGATTATTGTTAACCATGTATGCTCCCTTCTTCTTTAAGGGATTAGGAGTCTCCTTATTCTTAGGCCTATCAATTATGGGCTTTCCATCCTTCCAATTCGTGTTATATGGTATATCATGCAACCTTGGTCTTTCATTTCTATATGCATTCTATTGCCTATTTTGAGGGTAGAGAATATTTTGGGGAACCCTGAGATTATCTCTCTTACCAATCATCCCAACAACCTTTCTATTGTTCTCAAATTTTCTACATGGGTTTGCAGTATTTTGTGGAGGGAAATTCAAGGGTGGCGGATTAGGGCAGTATTGGTACCCATATTGTGGCTGATCATAATTTTTTTGTTGAATGTGGTGTTGGGGTTACCTATTTTCCTAGGGCACATATTGATATTGTGAGGGATATTACTGACCTGGAAGTGGATTGTGTTGGGGAGCATTGGTAGCATTTAGATGTTGGGATCCCTAAGATGGTATATTATGCTGAAAATGTTCTCTTTGGTTTATGTTTTGTGGTGATCTTATGTTCTGAGATGCCCCTTGTGAATTGATATTACCACCTTGTTTATGTGGTGGGACATACTTTGGTGGTTTTGATGTATTAATACTCAGTTGAGATAATTGTTGACTCAGCTCTATGTTTCTTTTTATCATCCACTGTCTTCTTTCAAGCTCCTATTCTTGCCACTACATTTGTATTTCTAATTCTTGATTAGTCATGTGCTAAAAATATTCAACAAGAGTTGATTTATCCATGAGCCCACATTGGCTACCTTCCTCTTGTCTATGGGCCATTTCATGATCATACTTCTCCTACCTCTATCTTCATTCCTCATCTCTCTAGACATGGGACTCCTGCATCTTTTCTTGGTCCATTTCAAAATGATAAATGATACGATCATTATTTCCTTGTTCAAATGGAGTGTGGGGATCTCCACATGGATCATTGTTGGGACCATCTAATTCATGCAATGGGCCAAAGCTATTTTTTACATTGAAAACTTGTTCTAATGAGTTTCCTTCATTCATAACATCTGCTTGGGTAGATGTTACTTTAAACTTGTTCTTGTTTTTGTTTGTTTTTATGGGAGGAGATCCATGTTTATTAGTCCATCTCCCATTGTTCTTCTTGGTACTATCCTCATGTAGGGATCTTCTACCATTCATATCGTATGATATAAAGTATCTCTAATGTCTGTCGTCTGTCCTTTTTGATCTGATGCTTACTTTATCTTTCATAAAATCTCTTCAGAGTTGTTACCTACCCTTTGAAAGTAGGAAAATGATTTAGTTTGTTCCCACTGAAGTCTTTTAACTCTGGAATGAATCTATGATGGAAGGCTTGAGTTCAAAATTGGGTCCCCAGTAGAGTCGCCAATCTGTTAGGTCTCAAAAATGTTGGTTGAGAAACTATGAGAGGTTTCCAAGCTCTTGGTACATTTCAACCTAATGAACAAGGCCAAATGGTGTACTTGAACCTTCTTCTCTTCAGGCTCTGCCAAACCTAGGTGGGTTTACCTATGCAAATGAAGTAGACTTAAACTATGTGTTTCCTATTTGCAGAATCTATAGACAATGAAGATTGGAAGTGGAGAGATGTAGGCCTAATTTGGTATAAATTATATAACTAACATCAAGGTGAAGTTTATTAATATGTTCAGTTAACAAATGTAAAGTTTGAAAGAAAATTTGATAAAATTAAGTAATGAAATAGGTAAGACCAATGCCTTGTTGGGTAGATGGAGTCAAATGAAAATCTAGGATAAGCGACTTATATTGGTTGCAAATCAAACTGTTTGGTACTCTTATGTTGGTTTCTATAACTGTGCAAGCAAGTGATTGACAAACTCTACTTATTGATCCAACTAACAAAAACATGTTACTTATGATTTATAAAAAGGGTTTTTAATCCTTTCTTAAAGGAACTAGATGAATAATTCACACAAGAACAACAAATGATATCAAATTAGAGACAAAATGGAAATCCTAATTATATGGTTCTTCTTACTAATCCAAATAACACTTCTAGATTACTGTGATTAACTAAAATATTTAATTCTTTTAAAGAAACCAATTAATCACATCACACAAGAACAAAAAATGTGCCTTGATAAATTGAATACATACTTGATATACCAATTTAAATAATGAGGAAATATTAAGTTGGAGACAACCAAATAATTGTATATTTTCAAAAAACAATTGATACCAATATGAAGCCACAAAATTATAGATCTTTCAATGATTTCCTCAAAATTATGCTTGCAACATAGTCTTTTGAAATGTAAAAATCATGGAACTCTTCTGCTATCTATCTATCCCTATACACCTATATATTTTTATCACTATGTAACTGACTTATATATCAAAGCTTTGAAGAGGATGCACCCATTCGTGAATGTATTTTGAAACTTAACAACAACTAACAATAATTAAGCATAAACAATTAGGCTCTGGCAAGCCACAAATGGAATCTAGTAATATGGCCTAAATAATGCTACCTTAAGTAAGTATCGACATCATTTGTGGCATTTCTCACAATGATTTCCATGGTTACCATATTCTCCAAGTTCTCAAATGATTCATCCAATACTGATTCTTCACTTTTGGCTACTTCCAAGGCTTTATGATATATCATCTTGCACTCTCTTATCCACTTGTTTCAGCCCTTCAACTCTCCATTATCTTTAAATAATGTAGGCACTCCTCTCTTTGTAACATTAGTTAATCCTTTTGCATCTTTCCGGAGTTCCTCATAATAGTCCTTGTGTTTCTCCACTACCTTTTTAGCATTTATGGTAGCCCTATTATCAAAATCACCTTCCTTTCACATTTCCTAAAGCTTCTCCTATATTTGATCATTTATTATTCTATGTTCCTGAATTGTGGCTTGATTCTTGGAATGGATTGACCATAGATTATTCAGCCAAATCATTAATTTAGCATGCCTTTTATGAAGTGCTCTAGACATTGTATCAAACCTGAATTTATTTACTTGATCATGTATATTTGATCCTTCACCCTTATCCTTTGATTGTAAACTCTCGCCTTGAGTCAGTAACTTAGTATATTCCTTCAATGTATTTTTAACCATATCCTTGAAGAAATCATTCTCTTTGAGTATCCTCTCATTATTCATTTTATACATTTCCTTTTACTTAATCAACATTTGGATATGATATTTATTTAATTTAGCAACATTAATGCTAATCTCGGTTGTAGCTACAAGATGAATCTTTCCAACTTTTAGTGTCATGACATGGCTGAAGGCTTTTTCAGTTTCAATAATTATAGACTTCTTGTGCGGTGGGTACAAGGCCCAAATCATGAGAGAAATTTCATTAGGATTATACTTTGATCCCATGTACACCTCTGTAACTCCTCCAGGACTAAGCTTATGTGTGGCACTATTATTTTGCACAAAGTTGTCAAAAACAAGATCAAAATTCAGGTCCAAACCTAGGAAAATCATTACACCTAACTCCTCCAATAATTTTCTTCCTCTCTCTAGAGTCATATCTTTCATCTCATTCTCTACACTCAACTTCAAATTATTCAACAACCAATCCTCATTGTTTAGTGTTATGTTTGCAACAAAATATCTTATAGATTTCCCTTTCTATTTGTACAGGAATGATCTAAATTCAGGGGAATTTATAATCTCATCATCAGCAACAAAGGATTTATAAGTCATTTTCCTCGTGTTTGTATCAAAGCCCTCTTCAATTTTTTTCTCTCTAAGGGGAGACTTATAGTCCTTAACTCTCAATTTAGAAATTTTATTATTTGGGCCTCGAGATTCTTTATCATCAAATGACTCTTCACCAGAGGACAATAGATCTATTTCTTGCATCTCCTTTATTATTTTTGTCTACCCTCTTGTTATATTCACCAATAGTTTCTTCAGCTTCCTTCTCTTCCATGTTCCTGATTGTGTCATCATAAGGATAAGGTATATGATCATACCTACCCAAATTCACCTTTTTTCTAGCAAAGTCAATGTATCCTTATGGATTAAACCCTTTCCTTGGTGGAGCCCTTTTCAAATTGAAATGCAATAGTTTATCCAAAATCAAGTCATACCCCTCCTTTAACAGTACAGTAAAATCTCCAAAGCATAAAGTGCTTGGCATGAATGCCTACTTTCCAAAGGAATCTAGATTCATAATACTTGAATAGTCCATCTGTCTAACAATATCTAAGTATAAAATTCTATTTGGTACTGTCTTCAACAAAATAAATGGTGTATCATCAAAACCATAAACCTTGATCATGGTGGCATCCTCAAAATAGTACCAATTTCCCCAAATGTGACCAATAGGTCTATTGAAATCCTTGGGACTAAGGAACCTCTTAATTTCATTAGATAATTAGTGATCACAAGGATAGTTGAAAAAATTGTACAACAACTTGACCAAATACTCTTCAAAATGAACATAACTTGAGTTGACAAACCTGCTATCCCAACCATAATTGTATTGGTAGTGGTTTACCCTCTTTGTCAAATTTTACAATCTTTAATTCCTCTGGCCACATCCCTATTTCTTTCCCATAATACATTATTATATACATGAAAAGGGAATAATGCTTGAAATGGAGTATAGGGGATCCATTTTTAATTGTCATTAGTCCTAAATGAATTTCTTTGAAAATATGTGAAGCATAGTCAAATGGCCTATCATTATGGTACTAAACATCAGTGGAAATCACCATTGGTACAATTGACATAAAATTAGGGGCCTCTGTCCCTAACACCCGACACATTGAGAAGTATGTGTATTTTAAATAGGGTTCAAATAAGTTGACGTAAAAGGGAGGCCCATCATTATCATCAAGTGGGACCAGAATTCCATCCTTTTTGGGCCTATGCAATGGTAATCTCCACCCCCTATAGGTTGTATCCATTCTCTAGTATTCTTTCTCTAAAGCTTTATGCATATTATTTTCATCACGTGTCATTTAGGTCAAAAAATTCACAAATTACAGCTTCAGATACATGTATAAAAGGTTTTCCCAGCAAATTACAGATAGCCTTGATGTTTGGATTGTAGTGGGTATCTAGGAGTTTTAATAATTCCACATTCACAAAGATGTTAGGGACAACCAATTTTCCTAGGTTAAAGTTCTAGGGATTACATATTGGCTCAAACCTATCCCTCTGATGATAATGAAACATAAATAGCTCATAACCTCAAATAGGGGTCCATACATCCCCTATATTCCTACACTTTTCTTCAAATATTTCTACTTTAGCCCTAAGTTGTACAAAACTCCTGTCTTTTGGTCTTGAACCAGGTAATTGGTCGATAAGATCCTAGTTTAGTCTTCTCTCATTTTGTTTTGATTCTTCCCTTATTTTATTTTTTTGTTTCTTGCCCCTAGGTTGGCTACCCTCACTCTGCTATTTTCTACTCTTTGATTTCCCAGAGCTTGACCCTCCATTGTATCTTCTCAAGATGATAGAATTCCAAATATAATTACAAGGAAATTGCAAACTTACTTGAATATTTTTGGTTGCACTGAATTTTATGGCCTCTCCCCACTCTCCCATTCCTTTCGCTGCTAATCTTAAAAAATTCTCCTCAATTATTCTTTTTTCAATCAGAGAATTATCTATACAATGTACATCTATGTGGCCATTAATGTCCAGCTCTAAACACGAGTGTAACAAGTTTTTTGAATTTCTCACTATCAAACCAAATGATTATATCGGTGAGACTTATTCAAACTCTAGCCAATCTATGTATTTGAACCAAGCCAAATATTCATTAGATAGAGATCATCTTTCATGGTCGAGAAGATCAAATAGTTTTCCTACCAATGCTAAATAATTGGTTTTTCATTTGTTTTTAATGCATATCACCTTCGGGAAGAGATTTGTGAGTTCTGGTAAAGCAAATGTATACTCTCTGTACTCTATTTCAGCACCTATCCCAGAAGGTAACTTTCTACTATACATCTCATAATAGCTATTTACCCTCTTGCAATGTCTACCCATAGGTGCTCTAATCAACTAAGGTATCATTGTTTTGTTCAAGTATTAAAATATTCTCTCACAAAAGTATTCAAAAGAAAAATTAGATTACTAATTTACTCTCTAAACATAAATCAAATTTATGATTCATAGAGTATTTCAACAGTCAGTAATATCATTCTTATGACTACTTTCTACTTTCCATCATAAGCATTTTACTTTTAAAAATGTACTAGAAACAAACAAAGGTATGTCACAAGTATGTGTATGTACATAGATGAAGTCTATGTGTATAAACATATATGTTCCTACTTAAGTTTGAAATTTGTACATACATTCTAAAATAATCATTAATTCAAATTGCAATCTTAAAATAATATTAAATTGATGTTTCTTTTGTCAAATATAAAGAATCAAAATAATTCTATGCTAACAATTTTGCACATATTGTTATTGCATTCTCGCAACTGTGATACTCTAGCATTGTTTTTTGCATAAGAACATTAATTGTTTAAATAGAAAAAGTATTATTTCCTACTAAATAGTTATAAAAAAAGTTGTTTACATATAAACATTTAGTGTTTAAAAAAACAAGTATTGTTTCCTACTAGACAGTTATAAAACAAGTTGTTTGCATATGAGCATTCATTGTTTAAATAGAACAAGTATTGTTTCCTACTAAGTAGTTATCAAACAAATTCTTTACATACGAATATTCATTGTTCTAATAGAAAAAGTACTATTTCCTACTAAATAGTTATAAAACAAGTTGTTTCCAACTAAAAAATTTATTGAGCAAGGCTATTTTTAGCTACAAATATAACTTTTCAACAAAACAGTATCATTTGCAAAAGAATAATCATTATTTACATAAACACAACACAGTTTCAAACTAAACATTTACATTTAAAGAAAAATAATGTCATTTACTCTGTTTGCTGATCTCAAGCTGTTTACATGCTAAATGATCAATTTACAAGTAAATTTTCACTATTTAAAAACAAAATAGGTTTTCCACAATGTATTGAAAATAAATAAATCAAATAGCCCAGTTTCATACATAAGGATAGAATATCTATTATTTAGATCTTGAACACTTTCATCATTGAAAATTATATGAGCAACTTTAATATTATAAATAAATCTAAGTTTGACATGTTTGTCGATTGATCTTATATACGTTTCTAGATTAGATTGCATAAGATTTTTTGCATCAACGTTTCGAATCACACTCTGTGATCCATCATTAAGATGAAGAGATCAAGGAGAAAAGTAGTTAGTTGCAAACCAAGAACAACATAAATAGGAAAACTAGAGGGAGAGGAGATAGGAGAAGGGAAATCTACACAATAACTAAAGAAGACAAGACAAATAAGATTTAAAAATAATAAAATAGATAAAGAAAACCAGGGAGACAAAGAAGCCATAAAATAATGAAACCAATTAAAAGGAAGAAAAACAAGGCCCAAAGAATAACACAACATAAGAGAAAGGGGGGAATAAAAAGGGAAAAAAATAAATTGGACAAGAAAAGAGAGACAGGAAAGAAAATCCAACTTAATTAAATTAAAGACTATTGGCAAAATACTAATGCAAAGGTTAAAAATTTAAAATTTATAAATAAGCTATACAATTAAAAGAATAAAAGAAATTAAAATTAAAAATTACAACCTAGCATTTATGTTATAGTTTACTTACAAAATTAAATTAAAATTAAACTATGACATAAATGTTAAGAATAGGAATAAAATGAGATTAAGAAAAGAAGCAAAGTGCTAAGAAAAATAAACTTGAAAAAGAGCTAGAACATACAAGGAAGCAAAAAAAAAATTAAAATAAGAAGAAAGAGGCTTCTAGAATGTGCAACAAATAACAAGTAAAAAAATGAAATTAATATATACTATGTAATTTAAAGCAAACAAATGAAGAGAGAAAGAAGATTGTCAAGAATGAAAAGAAAAGAAATGAAAGGAGATAAGCCAACACTGGAAAGTAAAAGAAAGAAGTGAATCCAAGAAAGAAAGAAAGAACCAAAATAATAGAGGTGCAAATCAAAATTTAAATAATAAATAGGTATGAAATGATATGAAAATAAATGAGAGCCAATTTATATGCATACAAATGAAAACCAAAAAGGATTAAAAAGGAGTAAATAGATCTAATCAAGGAGATCAAAATAAAAGTGCAAGTTAAAATGAAAAATAAAATTTAAGTAGACTATCATATTAGTTTTATAAAATGAGGAGGTTGCCACCTTAGTCGAATTATGCCTTAGATAAACCTTTTTCTCTTTCCAAGGGGTCATCTATGAGCAATTTTATGTTGTTTCCATGGGATCCCCACTCTCTCTAGTGCACTTGAAATTGTTAAACATAAATCTAATGAGGAGGTAGCCACCTTAGTCAAAT
The DNA here is from genome assembly GCA_007258455.2 of Sequoia sempervirens. Classification (NCBI taxonomy): domain Eukaryota; kingdom Viridiplantae; phylum Streptophyta; class Pinopsida; order Cupressales; family Cupressaceae; genus Sequoia; species Sequoia sempervirens. The sequence goes on from VDFB02252616.1 coordinate 53,875,738, forward strand.
TATGCCTTAGATCAACCTTTTTCTCTTTCCAAGGGGTCATCTATGAGCAAGTTGATGGTGTTGCCATGGGATCCCCCCTCTCTCCTATCATAGCCAACCTTTTTATTGAGCATTTCAAAGAAATGGCTCTTCAAATTGTTAAACACAAATCTAATGAGGAGGTTGCCACCTTAGTCAAATTATGCCTTAGATCAACCTTTTTCTCTTTCTAAGGGGTCATCTATGAGCAAGTTGATGGTGTTTCCATGGGATCCCCCCTCTCTCCTATCATAGCCAACCTTTTTATGGAGCAATTTTGAAGAAATGGCTCTTCAATCCTTCCCTCTCAAACCAAGGTGGTGGAAATGCTATATGGAAGATACTAATGTGTTTTGGCCACATGGCTTAGAAAAATTGGAGGAATTCCATGCCCACCTCAGCAACCTTGTCCCTTGTATCTCCTTCACTAAGGAGATTGAATATGATAACTCTCTTCCCTTCCTCGATATCTTGCTTCTCAAAAAACCTAATGGATCCCTTGGTTGGTGTGTGTTTTGAAAGGCCACCCACACCAATCTTTACCTCCTCTCTTCTTTGCACCACCACCCATTCCAAAAAAATGGTTTCCTTAAAACCCTCGCATTGAGATCCTATGAAATTTGTGATGAGGATAACCTAATCCATGAGTTGGACCACCTTCGTCACATCTTCAAATTGAATGGGTATTCTAGTAATCAAATTTCTAGAGCATTTACCCGGGCCAAGGTGAGATTCCTCTCAAGTGCTAATCCTAATTCCCAAAATAGCTTTGATCTCTTGGGGGTCGTTTTCCCTTACGTCAATGGCTCATCCCAGAAAATCTCAAGGATCCTCCATAAAAAGGGCCTCCAATGTGCTTTCAAATCCCTCACAACTCTGAGAAATTGAATCCCCTCTCTAAAAGACTCCAAGAACATTCTTCTCAACTCTGGAGTCTATAAGCTAGTGTGTTCGTGTGGGACTCCCTATATTGGTGAAACAGGTTAGTCATTTAGCACTAGAATCAAAGAACATAGCGCTAACATTAGACATAATCAGATCCTCAAATCTACTCTAGCCGAACACTCATCTTTTACCAAACACCATATTTTTCTAGAAAACACTCAAATCTTGTTCAAAGAAGACAATTTCTTAAAAATAAAATTCAAAGACGCCATTTAAATCAACAATCATCCCTTGAACCTTAATCGCGATGAGGGGTGGAGGTTGAGTCGGGCTTGACATCCCTTTTTTTCCAACCTTCGTACCCAAAATCTTCCCTCCCAGTAATTCCAGGTTGCTTCCCTTCTCTTTTTCTTTGTTCCTTGCCCTTGCTTAGTGTTATTTTCTTCCTTTCCATCCCCTGGTCCCCTAGGCTCATGGGTGATCTTCTTCCTCTTAGGTTTGTTATTTGTCCTAATTTTTCTTAGTTGTGTTCTCCCTCCTTTATCGTTCTTCTTTTCTTCTTTTTTGTCTGTATTCACCCTTTTTTGTGTATTTTTTTGTGGTTTTTCTTTACTTTGATCTTTTTTGGTTTGTAAATTGTGCATATTCATTTGCATCCTTATTTTTTCTTAAATTCAATGCATTCTTATTTCTTTATTTTTTAAATTATTTACCTTTTTCCTCCCTTATATTTTTCCTTTGTTTGTTTGAGGGTATTGTATTTTTATTTTTTGTTTATATTTTCTAGCTCTAATTTTCCTTTTCTTTAATTTGTTTTATTTTGTCTTCATTTTTTATTTGTATTCTTGGCTCATCCTTTACTTACTCTTTTTAAATTCTTTGAAATTCTTTCTGGTGTAGGAGCACCAATCCACTTCGTCTAAATTTGATCTAGTTTTTTTTTTATAGGTTTTCATAGGGGTTTGAGGTTTTTGGTTGAGTCAATAAGGTAGAAATTGACCATTTAGCATGTAATAGGTATTCATCTTTGTTAAAAATGCAATGTTGTCAAAATGATGCACAAAATGCAAGAATTTTTAATTAAAAGTCTTGGATAGAATTTGGTGTGTTGAGTCTTGAATTTTGTTGAATAAGGTCTTATTGGACCATTTAATATTGTAGTGAGTCCTTATAGTCATTATTAGGAGGTTTGGGGGCTTAATTTGCTAAATTAGCAAAAAAAATCAATTGTTGACAAGGCAAAAAATGTAAAAGTGCAATTTTGAAGAAGCCCAATAGTTAGTTGGGATTTGAAAGGTATTTGGTTGGTTTGAAGGGTAGTTTTAGGGGGAAAGTATTTAAATATGTTCACTCCATCGATGTAAAGGGTTGTTGAAAACATTGTGAAGGAGAACCAATAAAGAGAGCCCCTATTTGCTTTAATTTCTATGTTTTTATAGTAAATTCTATATTACTAGTCATTTGTATGGTTCCATACTATAGCATATCTTTCTGAAAGTTTTTGAATTCAATAGAGGAGTGAATTACTTGCATTCAACACTTTATTTGAGTGTTTCAAATTGTAATTGGTGAAAGTTTTCTCCATTTTATTGAAACTAGGCTAGTATACCCTATTCTTAAGGTTTGAGGCTTCAATCATGGAATAAAGCCCATTCCACCTTATACTCCCTATTTCTAAGTGGAATGGGATCATGATGTTAGGTTTAGGATGGTAGAGTAAGATTTTTTGTTGGTGTGCAAGTTTTGGGGGAAAAGTAAGGACTGTCTTGTGGTAAATTGGTGAATTTAGGTATGAAAGAGATAGGTTGTGAAAGAGTTTGAGGAAATATAGTGAGTAAGGGATGAGAGATGATTTTGTGAGTTTTGGAAGGCATATTTAAGAGTGTTGGAGGTATTGATAGTGTTGTGGGAGGTTGGAACCATAAGTTTTAATAAACCCTACCCTTAACATGTGAAAAGAAAGGGTTTCCTATTACAAAGGCTAGATGAGGTTTTGTATTTCTAAAAATTGTTGAAATGGGCCTTTTGTTATCTAGTGTGAAGGTCTTAGAGGGTATTCATATTTTTCTGCAATATTTAGAGGAAATTCCTTTGAAAAAGTGACCTAATTGGTCTACTAGGACAATGTAGTTACATGAGTTTGAATGAGTTGTTCCAAGGTGACCCATGAATATTTTTGGTTATGTTTGAGCATGCATTGAAGGGTGTTTGAAGGTGTCAAGGGTTTGATTTTTGTGACATTCCTTGTGAGGAAAAAATTGAACAAATTGGGTCTACAGACCTACTAATGCAAAGGGAAGAGCTTGTGTGAAAGGAGTGTTTTGTTAGAGTTTGTGAATCTGTTTGTTGTTGGAAAACACTTGAATTGTGTTGGTTTAGATCAAATCCATCAAGCTCTACATCAATTAGTATAAGAGCCTAGGAAATAGATCTTTTGAAAGTTGAAGGTTGTTGATTGGAGAGAGGAAATTTGGAAGTTGAACAGTCAAAGTGTCAAGATGCCTCCAAAAAGAGATAATGTGGATAGGAAAATGCAAGAGATGGAAGAGAAGACTAAGAGGGAGATCAAAAATTTGAGAAAATCACAAAATAAATTGGTAGCAAGGTTGGAGAATATTGAAATAGGACAGAAAAGAGGAATGATTGTGAGTGAGGAAAGTGAGACTGAAGATGAAGAAGATGAAGAGTTGGATCCTAAAGACCAAAGAATGGTGGTGAAACCATGGTAGGAGGGTCCTCAAAGGGAACAATCCAGACCATGCAACAAGAGTCACACAACAAAAGCAACATGGAATATGGAGGAAAATGCAGATTCAAATATTCTTATTAATAGAAATTTCAATTACAAACAACTAGCAACATCCGAGCTTACAAATTTAGTTGATAGGCCTGATACAACATGTTCAAAATTAAAATGTTCTAATATGCTCCTTAATGAAAGTGAAAATCTTAGAGATCAAATCCATATTCTAACTTTGCTTCTTTATAATGATCGATTACAATACTTTATATCATGTCTTGAGATCTAGAATCATCTGCATCGGCCAAAGATCATTAAAATCTCCAATGAAAGAAAATGTAATGTGTGCATGAATAGGTTAGCCTCAAATTTGAATTACTCCTCGATGAATGCATGAGATGAAGTGTGGAACTTGTAGACATCCAAATTTGACCACTCCCATATGGTCAAATCCATCTCCTTTATTCATCTATTTCACGATATTAATTAAATGATTTATTTAATTAATATTTCTCATTTTCCTAAGGTTCCTAAATTATTTAATTTAATAATTAAATACTTTACCCTTCATCCCTTCTTCTCTAAATTAAATAAATATATCAATTTATTTAACTTTGTCATTTAGCCTTTTTGAATTTAAATAAATTTTAAATTCCCTCTTTTCTCTCTCTTTGTCACATCCTCCATAATCTTCTTCTAATATGGATTAGTTTAATTAATCCATGATTAGGATGTGCACACCCTTAATTAGGATTAATGTCACATCCTCCATATTTTGCCACTTGTCTCTAATCCTTCATTAATATTCTTAATCACCTGTTTGCACAATCTTAATCTAATCCTCCTGCCATCTTTGGTATGTCCTCCAAGTCAACATTTCATAAGTGCTTTCTTTCTAAAGCCATGACCTCTTCCCCATGTCAATTAAAAATTTACATTTATTCATTCAATGCTCCCCTCTTCCCCATGAAGGTTGTTGGGAAATTCTAAATCCTCTCATAAGTCACATCACTCACATTGGACAAGGACCTATTTTATGAGGACCTTGTCTTATCCTCAAGGAACTCCCAATCATGTGAATTTAAAATTCATATTTATTCCCCCAACAACTTCTCTCTTACCCATGATGATAAGTGAGAAATTTTAAAATTCCTCACTTGTCACCATCCTTCCCACATGGGGACACAAACTTCCTTTTTGAGGAAATATTCCCCTAATCCCAAGGTACTTGCAAGTGCCTCCACCTCACATGTCCTTTTTCCATCCCCCATTCCACATGGCAAGATGTGAGGGCTTGTGAGTCCTCAACTCACCATAGCCCTTAATCTTGTCCATGTTGGCTAAATGCTATCCATTCAAATCTCTAGAGATTCATCCCCTAAAATAGAGGATTTGGTCTCATTTTTCTCATTCATGACATAACACATTCTAGAATAACACACATTAAAGAAATCCAGTACTCTCAAGCACAAGCAATTTAACTCTCAAGCACTTGCATTCTTAGCAACCATTGCTGCATTTTGAAGCTTTCATTGCATCCATTCCATACACCTATCCAAATACTCAAATCTCTCATTGCATTCATCATACAATCTAGATCACTTTGCATAGCATTTTTATTTATTTTCCATCAAGGAGCATACATCCAATCTACATCAAAGGGCCAACCAAAAGGATAAACTTGAACAAAGTTATAATCTTGTTCTTTTATCTTTCTTTTGTTTAAGTTCAACTGAGGCTAATCATGAGGTGGTGTTTTGTTGTTTCTCCTTGTTGCATTTATATTATTTTGCATCTTTTAGGGTAGGAAATCGCGCTGCACACATTTTTGGCATGTCTGGTGGGACCCACAAACGGGTCTGCTCTTTTCATGTTTTTTGTTGTTTAAAATTTTGCAAGTTCAGGTTACATAGAGGTGACTTTGTAGTTAACAGGGGTGATTCTTCCCTCAAGAAAAGTGACCTTTCCCTCAACAGAGGGGATTCTACCCTTGCAGAACCACCCATCTATGAAGCACGGGAAAATTTGCTCCCTGTTTCCTGAATAGGGGACCCTGCTACTGAGTTGGGTGAGCCAGCTTCTAACAAACAGGCAATTTTTCCCTCAAGAGAGGTGACCTTGCCCTCAATAGGGGTGATTCTGACAGTGAAGGACAACCCTGCTATCAATAGGGGCGATTCTACCCTAGAAAGAGGTGACTCTGAGGTAAACAATGACTTAACACTAATACATTTGACTGCAAAATATAATGAAACTGTCTAATGAAATATGTAAAATTTGATGTTCGTCGGGTGCTTGTAAAATTTGATGTGTAATTTCCAATTTTTTGAAAGTTTATCCCCGGG
>VDFB02252616.1:53881825-53919401 GCA_007258455.2 Sequoia sempervirens
TTCCTAAAGGTCTTGTAGCACTAGAAAGGGTGTTTGATGGAAATGAGCGTGATCTCATGAAGCAAACACTAGTAAAGATAAAAGACATTGAGGAAATCAATCTAGGGACTAAATTGGCAGCAAAAAGAGTACATTGGAAAGAAGATAAGTCCAACAATCAAGAAAATTTTGATTGCATTGTTAAGGAGATACAAGGAATTTTTTGCATGATCTTATAAGGATCTTAAGGAATATAGAGAAGATCTGTTCCAACATGAGATCCCATTAAAGCCAGGTGAAAAACCATTCTAGCAAAAACAAAGACCCATAAACCCAACTTTGGATCCTAAAATGAATGAAGAGCTTAGGGAAGGAGGTATTATCAAGCTGATTAGACATTCATCTTGGGTCTCTAATCTAGTACCAGACATAAATAAAAATGGAGATATAAGGCTTTTGTGTAGACTTCTAGAACTTGAATGTATCCTCTCTCAAGGACAATTATCTACTTCCAAACATGGAGGCTATGCTATAAAGGGTCATAGGCTATGAGTTATTGTCCATGATGGATGGATTTTTAGGCTATAACCGAGTGAAAGTTAAAGAATCAGAACAATACAAGACAACCTTCACTACTCCATGGGGAACATATGTTTATGTTAGGATTCCATTCAAACTCACAAATGCTAGTGCAACTTTCCAAAGGGCCATAGATGTTTCTTTTGCTGACCTTATCAATGTGATAATGGTAGTCTACCAATATGATTTAACTGCATACTCCAAAAAGGAAAAGGCTCATGTGGCTCACCTTGAAAAAATATTTCTAAAAGCATTGGAATATGGCATTTCACTCAATCCAAAAAAGTGTCATTTTGTAGTAACAAAAAGAAAGTTACTTGGGAATATAGTCTCTAAGGAGGGAGTAAGGATTGATCCCAAAAGAGTGGAGACCATTGATAAGATACCTATCCCCATGACAGTTAAGGAAATTCAATCCTTCTTTGGAAAAATCAATTTTGTAAGAATATTTATATCAAACTTCGCTGAGATAGTAAAACCAATATCAAATATGCTAAAGAAAGGTGCAAAATTTGATTGGATAGCTAAAGCTATAGATGGATTCATATCCATAAGAAAAGGAAATGAAAGAAGCTCTAGTATTGAAATCTCCAAATTTAAGTAAACCTTTCTAGATCTTTTCATTCGCATCTTATCACATAGTTGCTGCAATGGTGCTTCAAAAGAATGATGAAGGGTATGAACAACTAGTTTCCTTCTTTAGAAAATCCCTCCAAAATATAGAATTGAAATATGATATTGTGAAAACACAAGCCTATGCATTAGTAAGAGTTGTCAAGGAATTTAGACCATATCTAGTAGGAGTAAAAGTGATAGCTTATGTTCCTAATGCTGCAGTGAAAGATGTATTCATACAAAGTGAAACAACAGTGTGTAGGTGTAGATGGATAAATAGAATCCAAGAGTTTGATATTGAGTTTTAGATCATCAAGCTTGTAAGGGGACAAGGATTAGCCAAGTTGATGGTTGAAACAAATTTGGAAGCTTCCCAAGTATGCAATGTGAATGATGAAGAAGATATGGTCACTAGTATTGAAAACACTCCATGGTACACTAATATTGTGTACTATCTCAAACATTTGAAATGTCTAGAAGGGTTTGATGACAACAGAAAAAAAAGGACACTAAAGTTGCAGGCCTCAAAATATGTATTCATGAAGGGAGACCTCTATTGGAAGAATAGGGATGGTGTCTTATTGTTGTGCTTAGATTAACATAAAGAAAAGAATGTCTTGAGGGAGATGCATGAAGGAGTATATGGGGGGCATTTCTCAGCAAAAACCACTGCTCATAAGACATTAAAAGTAGGGTATTATTGGCCCAGGGTTTTCAATGATGCACATGACTACACTAGGAAATGTGAGGCATGTCAAAAAATTTCCAGAAAATTTAAGTATCAAGGAGCATTTCCTCTAAGACCTATGTAGGCTGAAGCTCCATTTCACCAATGGGGAGTTGATTTCATAGGGGAAACTATAGAAAATTCTAGTGGAGGACACAAATGGATATTGGTAGCCACAGATTATTTCACAAAGTGGGTAGAAGCTATACCCACTAAGCAAGCAACTAGTAAGGTTGTGACAAATTTCTTATTGGATAACATCATCACAAGATTCAGAGCTCCAGCAAGGATTGTAATTGATAATGGAATGTGTTTTAGGTTAGAGGAATTCGAGGGATTTTCCAATCATATGGTATAATAATTTAATATTCTTCACCATACCACCCACAAGAAAATGGGTAGGTAGAATCCAACAACAAGAGTATCTTGAAGATCATAAAAAGAATGTTGGATAACAAAAAAAATGCCTATGATTCTAGGCTGAGGATTGATTTATGGGCTGATAGAATCACTATGAAAAGGGCTATTGGTAAATCACCTTTTGAGCTTGTGTATGGAACTCAAGCAAGACTCCCTTTGCATAATTTAATACTAGTCTACAAGTTCATTTTGCAAGAAGATTTGGACATTCTTGAACACATGGAGGAAAGGATGGAAGAATTGATGGAGCTCATTGAAATCAGAAACAAGCTCAACAACATAATAGAAAGAAACAATTACAAATGAAATACTTGTATGACAGGAAGGCTAAAAATAGGAAGTTTGAAATAGATGATATAGTTATCATGTGGAATGCTAGGAGTCATGACAAAGGAAAGCATGGAAAATTTGAGGCCTTATGGTTAGGACCCTTTGTTATTGTTGGCAAGGGAGGTGAGGATTCATACTATCTCCAAAATGTGTCAGGAGAAGAACAAGAATTTCCAGTACATGGATAGTTCCTAAAACAATTCTTTTCTTGAAGAGCATAGAGGATTAAGGATTTCCATTGCATGGACAATTCTTGACAAACCTCTTAAATTAAATCATTTCCATGCATAGTAGAATAGGTGAATGCCAGGGATTTTTAGTGCATGGACGATTCCTGGATAACCTTCTAAAATGAATATTTTCCATGCATAGTAGTATAGTACTTCATATCATTTCCACCACTCTTGTTTTTCCCTCATTTACATTTCCATCCTATGTCACTTGGTCTACTCTTCTAGTGATCTGAATTCTTAATATACCCATAAGGGGTATACATCCCCAGTTAGAGCCACTATTGGGAATGTAAAAAAAAAATCACACTTTTAATGGCTTACATTCATGAACCCCACAAGGTAGCCACATTATAAGTGCAAAGAGCAACAAAAAATACTATAATCCATTCCACATGCCATATTCACCAATGATCCCATTAGATTTGACCTTTTGACACACCAAAATCCCTCTGCTAATCATTGTGTAAAATCTTCTAAACAAATAGTTCATATCAGCGTGACTAGGTACATGTCTCTTCGATCCATAAGTCACAACCTCTCAAATTTAGAATTTCTTGCATATCGGAAAAAGTTCAACAGTGTCACAATGATCAACAAATTTGAAGGATGCATATTCAGAAAGATAAGGATTGTTTTCCCACTGACAAAAGGGTTATTGGTAAGACTAACACTATCAGAGTGAAATCCTCAAGTCATCCTGAGCATACATGTCATGCCAATGGACCCTCATCAGTAATAAATTCACATTGTCTCACTAATAAAACAAATGGAAACACATCAGGGAGACATGTGCTATCAGAGTGAGTTTTTCCTCACCTTCTGACATCATATGTTACATCGATGAAAGTAGTTTCGGTGAGAGTCTTGCTGATTCATCCAAAGGAAGAAGACAATGAAATAAATACATTGGGGAGACTAATAACATCAGAGTAACTTTCAAATCCCTTAGTGATGCTCATTCTCATGCCAATGGTGATATCGATGGATCAAAGATCATCAAAGTAACACTTAGCAACAAATTTGATATCTAAGTGACTTCACAAATCTCTTCCCAAAGGTGATATGCATTAAAAGAAAATGAAAAACCAATTATTCAGCATCAGTAGGAAAACTATTTTATCTTTGCAACCATGAAAGAAGATATCTATCTAATGAATATTAAGCTTGGTTCAAATACATAGATCGGCTAGAGTTTGAATAAGTCTCACCGATATAATCATTCGGTTTGACAATGAGAAATTCAAAAAACCTATTACACTTGTGTTCAAAGCTGGACATTAATGCTTGCATGGATGTACATTGTATAGATAATTCTCTAATTAAAAAAAGAATAATTGAGGATAATTCTTAGGATTGGAAATGAAAGGAACGGGAGAGTGGGCAGAGGCCATAAAATTTAGTGCAGCCAAAAATATTCAAGTAAGTTTGCAATTTCCTTGTAGTTATATTTGCAATTCTATCATATTGAGAAGATAAAATTGAGGGTTCAAGCTTTGGGAAATCAAAGAGTAGAAAAAAATAGAGTGAGGGTAGCCAACCTAGGGGCAAGAAATAGAAAATTGAAACAAGGGAAGAATAAAAAACAAATGAGAGAAGACTAAACTAGGATCTTATCGACCAATTACCTCATTCAAGACCAAAATCTAGATTTTTTTTGCAACTCAGGGCTAAAGTAGAAATATTTGAAGACAAGTGTAGGCATATAGGGGATGTATGGACCCCTATTCAAGGTTATGAGCTATTTATGTTTCATTATCATCAAAGGGATAGGTTTGAGCCAGTATGTAATCCATGGAACTTTAACCTAGGAAAATTGGTTTTCCCTAATGTATTTGTGAATGCGGAATTAGTAAAACTCCTGGCTACCCACTACAATCTAGACCTAAAGGCTATCTGCAATTCACTGGGAAAACCTTTTATACATATGTTTGAAGCTGCAATTTGTGAAATTTTTGACCTAAATGACACATGTGATGAAACTATTTTACATGAAGCTTTAGACAAAGACTACTAGAGAATGGATACAACCTATAGGGGGTGGAGATTAACATTGCATAGGCCCAAAAAGGATGGAATTATGGTTCCACTTGATGAAAATGATGGGCCTCCCTTTCACGTTGACTTATTTGAACCCTATTTAAAATACACATACTTCTCAGTGTGTCAGGTGTTAGGGATAGAGGCCCTTGAGTTTATGTCAATTGTACCAATGGTGATTGTCCTTGATGTTCAGTACCATAATGCCTATCCATTTGACTATGCTTCACATATTTTCAAAGAAATTCATTCAAGACTAATGGCAATTAAAAATGGATCCCCTATACTACATTTCAAGCATTATTCCCTTTTCATGCATATAATAATTTATTATGGGTAAGAAATAGGGATGTGGCTAAGGAATTAAAGATTGCAAATTTTGACAAAGAGGGTAAACCACTACTAATACAATTATGGACTGTTATGTGGGATAATAGGTTTGTCAACTTAGGTTATGTTCATTTTGAAGAGTATTTTATCAAGTCATTGTACAAAATTTTCAACTATCCTTGTGATCATTGATTATCTGATGAAATTAAGAGGTTACTTAGGCCTAAAGATTTCAATGGACCTATTGGTCACAATTGGGGTGATTGGTACTATTTTGAGGATGCCACCATGATCAGGGTTTATGGTTTTGAGGATACACCATTTATTTTGCTGAAGATAGTACCAAATAGAATTGCATACTTAGAGATTGTTAGACAGATGGACTATTTGAGTGTTATGAATCTAGGTTCCCTTGGAAAGTAGGCATTCATGCCAAGCACTTTATGCATTGGAGATTTCACTATACTGTCAAAGGAGGGGTATGACTTGATTTTGGATAAACTATTACATTTCAATTTGAAAAGGGCTCCACCAAGGAAAGGGTTTGATCCAGAAGGATACATTGAATTTTCCAAAAAAAGGTGAACTTTGGTGGGTATGATCATATACCTTATCCATATGATGACATAATCAAGAACATGGAAGAGAAGGAAGTTGAAGTAGCTATTGATGAATATAATAGGAGGGTAGAGAAAAGAATAAAGGAGATACAAGAAATACAACTATTATCTTCTGGTGAAGAGTCATCTGATGATAAAGAATCTCAAGGCCCAACTAATAAAATTTACAAATTGAGAGTTGAGGACTATAAGTCTCCCCTTAGAGAGAAAGAAATTGAAGAAGGCTCTAATACAAACATGAGGAAAATGGCTTATAGATACTTTATCTCTATTGATGATTTTATAAAGTCCCCATAATTTAGATCCTTCCTGTACAAATAGAAAGGGAAATCTATAAGAGTTTGTTGCAAACATAACACCAAACAATGAGGATCAGTTGTTGAGTAATTTTAAGTTGAGTGTAGAGAATGAGATGAAAGACATGACACTAGAGTGAGGAAGGAAATTATTGGAGTTAGGTGTAATGATTTTCCTAGGTTTGGACTTGAATTCTACTCTTTTTTTTGACAACTTCTTACAAAATAATAGTGCCACACATAAGCTTAGTCCTGAAGGAGCTACAAAGGTGTACACAGGATCAAAGTATAATCCTCATGAAGGTTCTCTCATGATCTAGGCCATGTACCCACTGCACAAGAAGTCTATAATTATTGACACTAAAAAATCCTTTCACCATGTCATGACACTAAAAGTTGGAGAGGTCAATCCTGTAGCTACAGCCGAGATTGGCATTAATGTTGCAAAATTAAATAAAGCTCATATCCAAATGTTGATTAAGGAAAAGGACATGTTTAAAATAAATAATGAGAGGATACTGAAGGAGAATGATTTCTTAAAGGATATGGTTAAAAATACATTGAAGGAATCTACTAAGTTACTGACTCAAGGGGAGATTTCACAATCAAAGGATAAGGGTGAAGGATAACATATACATGATCAATTAAATAAAGCCAGGTTTAATACAATCTCTATAGCACTTCATAAAAGACATGTTAAATTAATGATTTGGTTGAATAAGCTATGGTCAATCCATTCCAAGAATCAAGCCACAATTTAGGAACACAAAAGAATAAATGACTGAATATAGGAGAAGCTTCAAGAAATGCAAAAGGAAGGTGTTTTTGATAATGTAGACACCTAAAAATGACCTAGGCCTGCAAGCTTCATTTTTACCACTTTCGTCCTAGCATAATTATGACATTTAATTATGTCCTTGGTCCACATTCGACTATTGATTAAATAATTCATAATTATTTAATTAATTCATGTCATTCATTCTTCATGATTATTAAATATATAAATTTTATTTATTTATTAAATACGTCATTAATTGGCTAAGTCTTCCCTTAATTAAATAAATTTCTTAATTTATTTAATTCCCCTTTCTCATATATTTCTTCCTGATTATTAAATAAATGAATTACATTTATTTATTTAATATGTCACTAATCCTCTTTATTTAAAATTTTATTATTTATTTATTTATCTTCTAAATACTATTTTTATTATTTAATGCCAATTTAATATTCTCTCATTTTAAATAAATTAAATTATTTAAAATGTCATCACAATCTTAACTGTCAGTCCTTTTTGATAAATAATCTGAAAAAGATTATTTATTATCTCATAAAATCCATAATTTGAATTAATTTTATTCAAATTGACAACTAATCTTCCAAAAATCAAGCAATCGGGTAGATTCTTGATTTTCCAAATCGAATCTTTAGTTCAAATCTTATCTTCTTGATTTTTCAAATCTCGCAAATCAGACAATCTTTATCTTCTTGATTTTCAAAAATCTTTATTTTATGATTAATTTGTCTCATTTATTCTCCACCGTCGATCCAATTATCTGAGATATTATTTTGACAATTCAATTAAGGATTTTTCCCTAACCCTAATTAGGGATTCTCAGATTTAATCCGGATCTCTCGTTGTAGGTATTTCTTAGAATTTAATCTCATCTGTCTGCTCAAAATTGTGTTTTCTATAAAAGACAATTTTGCTCATAATTTTGGGATCTGACAACTTCATTTTTAATTTAAGTCATTATAGTCATTTGACATTAGAAGTCATTATTTTCATAGACATTGTCATAGTCATAGGCATTTAGACATTGCATAAATCCTTCAAAGCTTGTTGTAGGTCTTAGACATTTGCAGATTGCTCGCACAACGAATCTGAGGGCCACAACATCCAGCAAGCAAGAAGGTGCTATGAAGGTGAAGCATGGAAGGAAAGGAAGGTATAATTGTTCTTTGTTGTGATTTTCCATTGTTCTTGATAGATTCTTTGGATTTTTAATGTTTATTGATCAATAAGCTAACAATCTTTATCTTCTTGATTTTTTGCAGATTGCTCACACAACGAATCTGAGGGCCACAACATCTAGCAAGCAAGAAGGTATTACAAAAGTGAATCATGGAGGTCTTGGTGATTAGGTATAATCATTCTTTCGTTTACTTCCATTGTGTTTTGTAAGATCTTTGGATTTTTTATGTTATTATCTAACAATCTAACAAATCTAATTTTCCATTGATTACATTGGTGAACCCAACATTTTGTAGAAAAAATTGTGTTTTCTTGTTTGTTTTCACTGTTTTGTAGGTTACAGCCAATAAGTCATATGAAATCCCGTCACCATCTTTTTGAGCACAGAAAAATGGGTGAATAAAATAATTTAAAATGTTTTTTGAGTTTTGTAGATCTCGGTCTCAGCTTTCCAGAACTGCAGACGGTTTTAAATTTTGTTAAGATTTGAGAAAGTTATGGCTATTTTACTAATCACTGTTTTTTTAGTTTAGCATTTAAAACCCATGTTTCTTTTTGTCTATAACGTTTTTTCTATGTAGAATTGTGGAAAATACTTTCTGGGTTTTGAAGGTTTGATTTTCAGCTTTCCATGGATATCTACCACTTAAAATTTTGTTAAGTTTTGAAAAAGTTATCACTATTTTAAGTTTGCTATTTTCATTTAAGTTTTTATTTTTTATTTTTGTTACTAATATTTGTTGGTAGCATGTGGCATTGGAGTTTTTCGTGGATTGAAGACAAACACTAAAACTATTAACGGATTATCTTGTAGGTTCGATCGTCAAAGACCAAACATCAAAACAATGTGCTTGCATTTTTAGTAGTGTAACACACATTTTATTTTGGTGCAATTAAAATGAACCTCTGTTTGATCATGTTTGAATGTGTTTGCAAAACGGTAGGTGAGTATGCTCTCAGCTTGTGAAAACTCAGTGATCAGAAAACCAGACTTGTTTTTATCTATTTTTACCCTTCACGATTTGGTATATCGAAGTATCCTCTCCCTTGCGCATTCGTGCGATCCTGGGTGTAAGAGAAACAGTTACTGACTCTAAAACTTGGGCCTGTTCTGGTGGGAAAAAGTACTCACCCTAGGACGACTCAGACCGGTAGCACCCTGACACCGAGGGACTTCCAACCAATATACAAAAGTGGGTTCTTGGGGAAATCCCAAGAATCACGAGTGTGGTTCCGACGAGATGGATCTAAAAGGGGACTCTCGCCACATGGATCATGCCCCATGAATGGAATGCCAAAATTAAAAACCTCTTGTTTTAGTGTCCAACCATTCTATTGGCCGTTGCTTGGTATAGTGCAGGGTACAGTATCATGCCCGAAGACACTCACTACTGATCCCCTTGAGTAGAGATAGCAGTTCTTGGGAAGTCAGTACCGAAGAATTCAAATTTTGTGTGCTCGAATGACATTAATGAGCCGTGGAGGGGAGCCAATGCCACCAAAATTCTAAGCTATCCGCTCTCGAGAAGGAAAGGTGTTTATCACCAATCCGGGGTATATCGATGGGCTATATCAAGTATACAAACCCTTGGCCTATTGGCCTTTTAGGATTGTGCTTGTCTTATGTGTGATTGCTTACATTCAAACCACTGTGTTTGTCAAGTGCTTTTTGATTTCATCACAGTTCTAAACAAAACATTCAACACTAAAAGGTCAAACTGTCAACATTTCTGTTTTTCAAACACAAACTCAGAAAATCAATTTACTGTCCTCAACAAGTCTCTGTCAAAAATTATCCTGAAATTGCTCAAAGGTTGCACTATTTTTCCATCATCTAGCTTTGGCACCTTTAGGTATTGTTTTTTCAATTGTCATTTCAGCCCTTAGGTGTCATAGTCATAGTCTTTTGACATTAGTTTGACCATAGGTTGTCATCTTCCATACCTTGGTTTAGGTTAACCTTGTCATACTTTGCAAAATATTTACTTTCAAAATTCGATTACCCTTGGACTGTGTCATCATTCTCCTAGTCATTGTCCTTTTGGTGAAATTTTTCCAACTCATTAGTCTAGTTTAGAAAATTCACTTGTACTTTGTCATCCTTGTCATTTTCAAGTCCATTGGTATTTCCAATTAGAAAGAAATGATTGCACTTTGAGTGCTTAGGTACTTCCTTTTGCCAAGTCACATTAGTCCTAGTTTGTATCTTGCATACCCTATTCTGAAAATACAAAAATACTTGTCATCTTAAATCTTGCATTGGTAAACTTTGAGTCAACATTGTCATTTTAGGTCATCATCACTTTCTTGCATTGTCATCCTTTATCCAAAAAAAAAAATCCAAAAAACATAGGCTAGTGCCATCCTTGCATTTAATTGTCATTCTCATCATCCTCATTTGAGAAAATCCCTTTTACAGTTGAAACTAGGCTTCAAAGACAACAACGACAAATGGAAAACTTTGGACAGGATTCCAATCCCAACATCGATAATAACACTTATGACACAAACAAACATTGGAATTTTTCCAACCCATTTCACAACATGAACATTCAATCTTCCATGAATATGCCATCTTCATCACAAAAAATTTATGAACCATTCATACAAAGAGACCAAAATGGACAAGTATATTGGAAAGACATAGAAGCTGCAGCGCAAAATCCTGCTATATTCTCCTTTGTAAAAAAATCAGTCTTACGTGACCCTCAAAGGTATCTAGCCATGCTTTTGGATGAAGGGGATAAGTTACCACAAGGCTTTGACATAAATACTTTGCCACCTTCATCCATCTACCCTCACCATCAATAGTCACTTGACACAAATCCTGTCATTAATTCACAACACACATCCAGTTATCATCCTTATCCTAACTTTGACAAGGGAAACCAACTGTCCACTAGTCCATTCCAAGTCTCCACATCATATGCTAGTCCTTCACCTATCAATCCTGTCAATGTCTACATGCCCTATCAACCATCTATGAACTCATGTCAAGTCCCCACATCATACCATACCGATCCAGTCCAAGTCTCCATGTCCTATTTCAATCAACCTTACACCAATCTAGTCGAAATCTCCATGTCATATCCTTGTCCTTCAATAATTAATCCAGTCCAAGACTCCATGTCATATCCGGTCCAAGTCTTCACGTCATACCCTAGTCCTTCACATACTAGTCCAATGCAATTACCCATGTCATATCCTAGTCCTTCATATACTAGTCCAGTCCAAGTTCCCACGTCCTATCCTAGTCTTTTGGTCATTAATCCTTTTCAAGTCACCCCCTCACAAGCCACATCTAGTCATGAAAATTCTATCATAGTCCAAAGTCAAATCCCATTTAATAAACTTGAGGATACATGTCAAAATGAAAGCCCAAAGCATGACCTTATAATGTCACCCTCGTGTCAAGAACAAGGTAGTCCATCCCATGACCTTATTTCCGATTGTATCATCCACGACAACCCCATCTTTGACCAAGAAGTCCAAATCCATGACAACCCCATCTTTGACCAAGACCCTACCATTGACAAAGAAGTCCAAAACTATTCACTCCTTGACCTTTACGCCTTTCATGATCAAACACTTGCCGACCGTATACAAGCCTCGACTATTGACAATTCCCACGATGAGACACTTGACTTCATGGGACACATAGACGATATTCCTCCAGAACAAGAATCTTCCACCAGGGACATGCTTGCATATGATCAAATTATAGCTGAAATCATTGGACTATATGACACTAAACATAATGATGGCTTCAACATTTCCTTGGAAGCACCAACAAAATCTACTGAACTTGACACGTCACACAATCAGACCAAAGATATCAGTCTGGAATATGTCCAACATGAAAATGAAGCTAAGACACTTTATCAACTAGGGTCATCTATCTTTGTCAGAGTAGGTTTTCCTGCAAATGAAAATATTATAAGTGATAGTGTCCATAGACATCATGATGGGTTAGCATCTTGCTTTCAAAACAACAAATACCCCATCACAAATAGAATTTGTCAAAGCATGCAATATCAAGGCAAAGGACTAGGCATACACGAGCAAAGCATTCTAGAACCAATACAACTTCAGGAAAATTACATAAATCAAGGTCTTAGTTATTCCTTAGATAGCAAATCAAACGATGCCAGTGGTACCTCCTTGATACTAGGGGAAACTTTGTCAGATGCAAACGTCAAAATGGAATCCATAAGAAATCCTTGTCATAAGATTGCTGCCAACACCCCCTCCACCCACACCATGAACCATTCCATCATGAATCAACCTCCCCTTTGGGACCAACAAAAACAAAAGTCTTACAAATCAAAAGATCAAAATCAAATGTCAAAGGCCATTGAATCAAACAAAAGGAAAAGTGGACAAATGAAATTAAAATGGATCCCAAATAAAGATGGATCAAACAAAGACACCAAGTCAAATACAAAATTTAATCACAATGTGGAGCCCCAAGACAAGAGAACTCCCACATATAACACATGTCCACCTCCTTCAAAATGGTCATCAAGAAAGGAATATAAAAGTGTTGGTTCTAAATGCCATCCCTCCAAAATTCGTCATCCACCATCCCAAGTTTGGAAAATAAAAAGTCATTCATCCAAATGTCCAAACGACCTTTCCACGTCTACCATCATTCGTCATAACTCTACATCTCGTTTAAAGTCCAATGATCCCACATCACAAATCCATCACATCTTGGCAGCAACTCTTTACCACAAGGACTCTCATGGCACTCTATTGCAATGTGTGTATTTTGATAAGGCCAACTCTAGTATCAGAAAGGATCACAATAACATCGATCAGTTGTATACAAGTGCTATGATCCTGACAAGACAAATCCTTCAACAAGGTCATTATTGGCATATCATGGCACCAGTCTCTACATCGGCACCATCAGTGGATTTATAATAGTTAGTGGTAATCTAAAGCATTCAGGCTATCCACAAAATCAGAAATACAAAAAAAAATTAAAAAATTAAAAAAATTGTCACCTCGATGAAAACCTGGCAAACAGGCGTCTTGATGACACCAAAAAAATAAAAAAATCAAGAAAATAGTAAAGAGAAAAGTTTCATCCAATGGTGAAAACCTGGCAAACAGGCACCCTAGACAAGTACCATGATGAAAACTTGGCAAACAGGCGTCATGTGTAAAATAAATCATCTATGTGGAATATTACACTTGGGGGCAAGTTGTCTCATTTTCCCATGCCTTCCTCATGACATTGATGTCCATCTAAGTCCTATCATTTCCACACATTTTTTCCACCTACCTTGGTCTTGACATAAAACTGGCACACATAAATCATGCTTTAGGAAAACTTTTGACATGCCTATCCTTTGGTCATACATTATTCATGAAACATCATGTCATTGACCATCATAGTCTTATTGTCCTTATACGACATAGTCCTTGAAAATCATATGAAAATTCCATTAGTCTCATGTCTCTCATCTTTTACCAAGGCCACCCCATATCCTTTCATGCATATAACCTATCTTGGCTTTCCTTGTCAAACGGTCTAAGGATAATCATCATCCCATCTAGTCCTAACCAAGTCATTCCAAATGCAACGAGTCTAATTCATACAAGCACATTATCCAAAATTTTACTTGACTGTGTTCCTGGCCCAGCTGTAGACCTCCATACTTTTGTCACTTTATCATCATCGTCCTCATGTTGTTTCGGGATGCGTCCTTCCCACGTCAAACAACATTGTCATCACCTATCAATTGGTATTCAACTTGACTAGGGACACAATCATGTTTGTCCTTGGATTCTCATGTGTATGCATCAGTCATATGCATTTGTCACGATCCTCTTAAACGTCAAAAAGACAAAAACATCACAAAAAAGTCCTGAAAAAAGACAAAAACATCACAAAATGTCCTGAACAAAGACCAAAAAACATCATAAAATGTCCTGAAGAAAGACCTAAAAATCATAAAACGTCCTAAAGAAAAACACAAAAACATCCAAATTAATGTCAAACTCCTAAAAATGGAGTCAAATTCAGTCATGTCAGTCATTCCATGTCATTGTCAAACTACGTTGTCTCTGCGCATTTGCTACGTAGGCAAGACTCACATTTTGAGTCCCCGAGACATTAGGTTAGTCCTTTTAGGTTGGTCCAAATAAAATCATGGCATTTTTCACAATCATCACATCGGTCAAATAAGTCAAACATAGTCAAACTTAGACACAAGACAGTCATTTGAAACATCAAGTCAAAATTGGTCAAAATCAGACAACACAGCCAATCAATCATACAGTTAACATCAGTCAACTTGCCAAAACATATTAGTCAAAACAATGTCAATCCCGTCACTCTTTGGTCCTCTTCAAAATGTGTCCTTCTTGGAGTTAGACCTCATCAAAATGTCCTTTGCCTTTTCAGGATGTGTCCTTCCTAACAATAGGACCCGTCAAACTGTCAACACCGTCAAATTGGCAAAACCCTTAAACTGTCCAAACTGTCAAACCGACAAGAATTCAATCTTTGGCAAACAAACATTGGCAAACAAAATTAAATGGCTATTAATTTTTCTGGTCTATCTTGTCTTATCTTTTGACTATCTTGGCTATTTTGTCTTATATTTTTACTGTCTTGTCTTTTGGTCATGTTACTAGCTACCTCGAGGATGTCCCATGAAGGATTTAGAGGTGCGATGAGGTCTCCTGGCCTATTTTATTTTCTTTGACTACTGTCTGTGGATTGTCTTGATAAAAAGACTGGGGCAACTTCGCCCTTAGTATGAGTTAGGACATTCCTTGTCTGTGACTATCTATTTTTCAAGTGGATGACCTTGCACACCTTGGTCTATATCATATCATGGTGTTTGTTGTCTATTTGTGTCATTTTTACTGCCCAATGATGATTAAGAACAATGAATATTAGTCCTATGGCAATGTTTTGAAGGATTTGGTCTAGGAACTAACATGCATCTTCTTTAGTAATGTCATCTTCTCTCTCTCATCTCATATAGGCATTGCATCCATATCATCATCCATATCTTTTGCACTAACATTTCTTTGTCTCTTCATATTCTAGTCTTCTCATCAATTTCGAGAGCACACCCATGTTCTTGGAACCTGTCTTTCCTCTCGAGGGGGCATACCATAACCCTCCTCGTCATTCTTCCTCATCTTATTTTGCACTGGGGCACTTTTTGACTTATTTTCTTTGTCACAATGCGACAAGTGACATTATGACAATGAGGGGCAAAATGTAGACACCTAAAAATGACCTAGGCCTGCAAGCTTCATTTTTACCACTTTCGTCCTAGCATAATTATGACATTTAATTATGTCCTTGGTCCACATTCGACTATTGATTAAATAATTCATAATTATTTAATTAATTCATGTCATTTATTCTTCATGATTATTAAATAAATAAATTTTATTTATTTATTAAATACATCATTAATGGCTAAGTCTTCCCTTAATTAAATAAATTTCTTAATTTATTTAATTCCCCTTTCTCATATATTTCTTCCTGATTATTAAATAAATGAATTACATTTATTTATTTAATATGTCACTAATCCTCTTAATTAAATAAATTGATTAGTTTATTTAATTAATTAATCTTATCTTCTAAATTAAATAATTAAATTTAATTATTTAATTGCCAATTTAATATTCCTCTCATTTTAAATAAATTAAATTATTTAAAATGTCATCACAATCTTAACTGTCAGTCCTTTTTGATAAATAATCTGAAAAAGATTATTTATTATCTCATAAAATCCATAATTTGAATTAATTTTATTCAAATTGGCAACTAATCTTCCAAAAATCAAGCAATCGGGCAGATTCTTGATTTTCCAAATTGAATCTTTAGTTCAAATCTTATCTTCTTGATTTTTTGAATCTTGCAAATCAGACAATCTTTATCTTCTTGATTTTCAAAAATCTTTATTTTATGATTAATTTGTCTCATTTATTCTCCACCGTCGATCCAATTATCTGAGATATTATTTTGACCATTCGATTAAGGATTTTTCCCTAACCCTTATTAGGGATTCTTAGATTTAATCCGGACCTCTCGTTCTAGGTCTTTCTTAGAATTTAATCTCATCCATCTGCTCAAAATTGTGTTTTCTATAAAAGACAATTTTGCTCATAATTTCGGGATCTGACAACTTCATTTTTAATTTAAGTCATTATAGTCATTTGACATTAGAAGTCATTATTTTCATAGACATTATCATAGTCATAGGCATTTAGACATTGCATAAATCCTTCAAAGCTTGTTGTAGGTCTTAGACATTTGTAGATTGATCGCACAACGAATCTGAGGGCCACAACATCCAGCAAGCAAGAAGGTGCTATGAAGGTGAAGCATGGAAGGAAAGGAAGGTATAATCATTCTTTGTTGTGATTTTCCATTGTTCTTGATAGATTCTTTGGATTTTTAATGTTTATTGATTAATAAGCTAACCCATCTAAATTTCCATAGATACAGATAATAGGGATACCATAAATTTTGAAGAGATAGTGAAGAAATAGAAGGACTATTTTGAGGAACTTTGGGCATATGTGAAAGAATTAACTAATGTTACAAAGAGAGGAGTGACTATATTATTTGAAGATAATAGAGAGTCGAAGGGTCAGGACGAGTGGATAAGAGAGTGCAAGATGATATTGCATAAATCCTTGGAAGTAGCCAAAAGTGAAGAATCAACATAGGATGAATCATTTGAGCACTCAGAGAATATGGTAACCATGGAGATCACTGTGAGAAATGCCATGGATGATGTCAATACTCACTTAAGGAAAGATTATTTTGACCATATTACTAGAGTCCATTTGTGGCTTGCGAGAGCCTAATTGTTTATGTTTAATTATTGTCATTTGTTGTTAGTTTTCAAAAGATATTCATGAATGGGTGAGTCCTCTTCAAATCTTTTATATATAAGTTAGTTACATAGTGATAAAAATATATAGGCGTATAGGGATAGATAGATAGCAGAAGAGTTCCATGATGTTTACATTTCAAAAGACTATGTTGCAAGCATAATTTTGAGGAAATCAATGAAAGATCTATAATTTTGTGGCTTCATATTGGTATCAATTATTTTTTGAAAATATACAATTATTTGGTTGTCTCCAACTTAATATTTCCTCATTATTTAAATTGGTATATCAAGTATGTATTCAATTTTTCAAGGCACATTTGATGTTCTTGTGTGATGTGATTAATTGGTTTCTTTACAGGAATTAAAATATTTTAGTCAATCACATTAATCTGGAAGTGTTATTTGGATCGATAAGAAGAACCATATAATTAGGATTTCCATTATGTCTCCAATTTGATATCATCTATTTTTCCTGTGTGATTTATTCAACTGGTTCCTTCAAGAAAGGATTAAAATCCCTTTTGATAAATCATAAGTAACATGTTTGTGTTAGTTGGATCAATAAGTAGAGTTTTTCAATCACTTTCTTGCATGGTTATACAAGATATATACCAACATAAGAATGCCAAATAGTTTGAGTTGCATCCAATATAAGTCACTTATCCTAGATTTTCATTTGACTCCATCTAACCAACAAGGCACTGGTCTTACCCATTTCATTTCTTAATTTAATCAAATTTGTTATCAAAATTTACATTTGTTAACTGAACATATTAATAAACTTCACCTTGAGATTGCTTATACAATTTATACCAAATTAGGCCTACATCTCGCCACTTCCAATTGCCATTGTGGATAGATTGCACAAATAGGAAACACATAGTTCAGGTCTGCTTCATTTGCATAGGTTCACCCACCTAGGTTTGGCAGAGCCTAAAGAGATGAAGGTTCAAGTACACAATTTGGCCTTGTTCATTAGCTTGAAATGTACCAAGAGCTTGGAAACCTCTTGTGGTTTTTCAACCAACATTTTTGAGACCTAACACAATGGAAATCAGTATCATACATCACTTTAGCTAAACTTAAACTAGGCATAAGATATAGATAACACTGAATGTATGTCTGTAATATTTTCTTTTGATTTATCTTAATGACCCATTCGAAGGACCTCTCGATGATTTCTAATAAAACAATTTAGAGAGAAAGAAATGGGGAATCAATCATTATCTTTTGTTTGTTGTTATTGTGGATACTCTTGTAAAATAATCTTGGCACATACTTTCTTAGTTGTGTGTAGGAAGGTCATTTGGATTATGTTGTTGACTATTGTGTATGCTTTGGTCCAATATATTCTAAGCTTCTAACTTGCATTGCAATGACATTTCTATATTTCAAGGTATGAACAATAACTATCCTATATGTTTGTCAAGTCAAATTCCATTACATTAGATACAATGTTGTCCTGGATATCAATACCTTGATGCATCATGTCTATTTGTTATATCAAACAATAAGGAATGATGGAAAATCCCAATCTCAAAGTGTGAGCATCTCTCCTCCATTTTATCCTACATTTTACATTGTCTCATCATCATCTCTAATAAAGTATTGATGGATCAAGGACTTGGATTCTTTAAAGCAACCATCATCAAAAATCATTCATTCTTTATTCTTCTATCTTCTCTCCAGGCTAACCTCATATCATGACATTCAACAAAAACATCATAAATGCATCCACCCTGCATACACCAACCATTAGCATAAATACATCTCATAATCATAGCATAATCATTGCATATCGCATCATACATTCTTCATTATCATTTGAGTTGTGATAAATAATATAGATTTATTATTCTAAGCATCTTAAAATGTTGTATATCATGAACATTTGCATCCATACATCCATATGCATACGTCATCAGCATAAAACATGCATATAAAATATACAAAAAGAAATGCATCCACATCATTTGCATCCATAACATTTGCATATCATAATCATCCATCCATGTCATATTGTGAAAAGATAATGAAAAACAACATAACATTGCATCCATCCATATCATGATCATCACATGTGACATAAGCATAAATAAAGTGCATCCATACATCATCAAATATATGCATCCATAATATATCATCCATATCATGAGATAAAGTGAACACATCATAGCATGAATCATGCATATTCATATCGTATACATATCAAAAAATGTATCATAGTATTGTGGACACGAAAATTGTGCTCATTTGTAGAAAGTATAATATGTGACCTAATTAGGTCCTATTTTAGACACCTTACATCAAACACCACTTAAAAACTGCATTTATAGGCCCCTAATGCTCATGATTTTGGGATTTAAGGCCTATGTCACTCAAAAACCACTTAAATCTCAACAAGCAACACTTAAACAACTCAAATTTTGTGAAACACACCTCAAAAATTCTTGGTGGGAATAAGTCACCCAAGGTGGTGACTTAGTCCCTTTTATGGTATTTTCCACTTTTGAGCTAGAAAATCACTGACCTAATTAAAATTTTTGAGGGATGTCAGCCTATGAAGTTAAAATAATGAGTAATTCGGTGTTAATGCCTATAAATATATGCTTTTAGGTCATTTTTCTCATCTCCTAGTCATTTTACAAAGCAAAAAACAAAAATTCAAGAGCAAACCATCTTTCACAAGAAGTTTCATTAGTCTTTCTATAGCTAGGTTAAAGCTTAAGGGCAAAAAAATAGGGTTTTTGCAGGTCTTCAAGCTCAATTTTTGTTCAAGCTATCATATTACAAAGGGTTTATCATGGATGCCTATGGTGACTCGTGGAGAAATCTAGGTTGAGGAGATGCAACTGGCAATCAAATCACACCTAATGACTTGTTTCCAAAGTGATTCCATCTTCCATTTCCTCTCTATCTTCATATTTAAGGTTTGCATAACATTTGCATGCTATTTGCATTCATTTGAAATGTTGTAGGATTTCTTGTATTGAAGTATTGCATCATTCAAGTGTCATTTGCTTATCTTATTCAAGCACATTAGAATAGGTTTTTGTCTCATTTCAGATTTTCCAAGTCTTAGACACACGTAAGGCTAGGGTTTTATGCAGATTTTATCTCTCACAAAATTTAAATACCAACTAGGGGTTTGACCGAGGAAAACCCCCCATTAGAAATCAAACTATCTTATGTTTTGCAGGGTTCTTCAAAGATTCAGATTTGGATTTTTTCATCAAAAAATAAAGTTTAGGTTGTGGGCTTTCATTTCCACTTTCAAATTTGCAAAAAATACAAAGTGGACTAAGTCTCCCATAGTGGCGACTTAGTCCCACTACACTGATTTTTTAGGGATTTTTATAGTTTCAAGTAGTCATTTAGCAGAAACAACTTTCTAGGCAATTTCCTTAATCTGGGACTAAGTCGCCCAACTTGGCATAAGTGTCCTAGTTGGCTCAAAAATCAAAATTTCTAGAATTTCAGAGGTCTCTACAATCTCCATTCAGCTCTTCATAAGTTTCTAGGTGCATAGTTTATGTCTTGCATCTTTATTTTTCTCTTTATTGCATCTATTCCATCTTTCTACATATCACAATGTGCTTTCCAACACTTTGTATTTCTTAGGTTTTGCATCATTAGTTCATTTTATTTTCAAATCAATGCATTAGTACATCATAATTAGACACATTACATCTCACTTTCATTAATCTTGAGTGTAGACATTCACATTTTGGATAATCTCTCTCCTTTTAGGTGAAAAACCCTAGAAATGTGAAGAGCATTAAGGCACCAAAATCATTGTGTGAACCCGAATTTTGAACATATTTACTTCTAATTTTAAGTGCATCCTAGGTTTCATTTGCATTAGCATTGAATTGGGTATTGCATTGTTTAAATTGCATCCTAGTGTTTTCAAAACTACACTAGTGAAAAGCTCATTTTAGCTTGCATTATTGCATTCCATTTCATTGCACAATAGTGAAATTTTGCATTTACACTGTAGATTTACATGACACAATACCAAACACATTAATATTCATTAGAAAATTAAAAAAAACTTAAAAAAACACCCTACTAGGACTAATTTTCCACCTTGGGTGACTTAGTCCTAGTGCAAATTTTGCATTTTTGTTTTCTACATTGTGTTTCCTATTTCTATAATTACTATTAGATTCAGTTATTATTCTATTTCTGTATATTTTTCATGTTATACTTGAATCATTAGAATTGGTATTATTTACTTTAATGGCAATCATAAATAGCATTATAATTTTACAATGTTCATTTTACACATTAGTTCCTAGCTCATTTAGATCAGATTCATTAGAAAAAACAAGAAAACACTTCACATCAACTAAACCAATCAAAAAAATGCCTCATTTTAGGACAACCATATCATCCAAACCTCTTACTAGTGATGACTTGGATGGGTTAGATGAAACCTTACAAGGTTTCATCTCACTAAGTCCATCCACTAACTCTTGCGATGACAAACCTAAACCAATTCATGACAACCTATCTCCCAAACCTTTTAGTAGTGATGACTTTGGTATGTTAGATGACACCCTTGTGGACTTCATCTCACAAAAGCCATCCACTAAGGTTTTTTGTGAGCAACCAGAAACAAAAGATATCAACCTCCTAAACCTAAGTTTACCCTTTATCCACCACAACATGATGTTATTGCACACACACATTACACTTGAAATAGCCCTCAGCCACCACAACCAACACAAACCTCCTTACCTTTACCCAATACTACACTGCCTAGTCCTCCTTGATTACAAGAGTATTGTTGTCCCTATAGCACACATGCCCCATTCGAAATGGGGACCCTCTATTTTTTGCCTTCGTCAAGTCAGTTTTTGCCTTCACCTCATTTTGCATGCCCCTTTGTTTTGAGTTCCAAATGGTCAAGGAGTCCTAAAATTATCATCTTGAGTTGAACAAGTTTCACCACCCTTGGAATCTTCAAGTCTTTTTCCTTTGCTGAGTTCCTTTGGTAGTTTTCCTTAAGTCTTTAAAGTTGGTGTCCTTCTCTTGTTGCGTGTTCACCCCTGCAGGTCACTCTTAGTGGGATTCCATCCCTCTATTGTTTTCCTAACAGCCGATCCAGGACATCCACCCACATCATTCATCGCTGCCCTAATTACCAAGCCCCTAAATGGTGATTACCTAATTGTTGCCCACATCATGGGCTCCGCCATTCCCACCACTAATCATTTTGAAACCCATGTCCACCAAGCTCATCGGTCGTCATACAACATTTAATGTGGGTAATTAATGACAAACTTTCTATAAATAGCAAAGGTTTTCTTGTCATTTTCACTGACAATAGTTAGAGATTTGTCAGTGCTCTAGCTACCTCTGCCACCATCACACTCGCATCGCTTGGAGAATGAATTCAATTGCTGCTTTCATCTTGATTCTTTGGGACTAATGAGTGAGTTTGACATCACCATACCTTTGTGCCTTCGAAATTTGTTTTTGGAAAATTTGTAGAATCTTAAGGTAGAAAACTAAGAATTTCTTTAGGCAGCTAGTTAAGCATCCAAACCTGCACAAAACCCATGTTAGAAAATGTTGAAAATCCTTCAAAATCAACCATTTAGGACCATGCGGGACTTGACCCTTTGGCCGCCACTCTTGACTAGGGCTTTCACCCTTAGCAGGCCCACAAATTTGGACTGACACTTTCCTGTTTTCATCACTATTGAGACAACAAAAATTATAAGTTAGAGTCAAAGGTCTTCTGATCATTGTAGGCCCGATCTTGCGGACTTCCATTTGCAAGACACCCCTACCTGCTTGTCATTTCTCAAACACCACCTCCCTCCAATTTTTCACACAACACGTCCCACCTGGCCCACATCCTAAATGAATACACTTAAGTCTCAAGCCATCTACGGGCCATTCTTCATGGTTTTCACTACCCCTTCACTGCCAATTTAATGCCCATCATAAACAACGAAGCCCTCACTTCCCTCTACCTCACAAAACCCACACATCCCAACACCTTCCCAAGTTTGCTCAAAAGAAAATAGAAGTATGGATCTTTGTGCAGACCGGGCCTTGGAGACTTCCATCTATGGGCCACCTCTTTCCCTTCACTATTTTCAAATGGCTAGGGAACCCCATCCATCCATATTGTAGACCTCGTGCCATTCATTTCCACTCGATCCCTTCATACACAAAAATTATGAACTGTCAATGCGGGCATACCGTTGTGAGTCGTTGTTTGTGGGTTATCGCTGCATGTTCACCATTCACGAACGACCATGAATCACCATCTACTCACCTTTTGGAGCCCAATTCATCTGTTGCTTCCTAGCCCAACTTGAATGAATGACCCATCCCAAAGCCTTTTTTAGGCTCGATGGTGTGGACTATCATCCTATCTTTGTCTTCTCCAAATGGTCGCCTCACAACTACTTCTTGCATGTCTCCACCCACATACTCCAGAGTGATCAAACCTTAAGAGAAGAGTCCATGTTGCCCTTTCTACCTATGGGTCCCATAATGTGGGACTCTACTTGTGGAATTCTACCATGCTAGCACCATTCCAAATGGCAGAGCTCAAAACGCCCATGATGACCTTAGCCTCTGCACCCTTTTGACCCACATGAAAAATGATTGAATTGGAACTTCCAAAACCTCATGAACAATTGACCCATGTTCCTAAATGCTTTAACACCTTGATTGAGCCTTGAGTTTGAAATGAAAATATCTTGCCACTAGTGGCAGCATGCAGGCTGCCGTGACTCCTATGTCATTTATATGCTACCTTCCCTAGATGACTGCCAGTCTAGGGAAACCTACATCCCTCGGCCCACACTACCTTATCTTCCCCAAACGAAAGTCAAATGATGAATTTTAATGGATTTTATGATCTTTGAATGATGAATTGCTTGATATAACATCCATTTTGCAAGATTCTACTAATATTTCTCTTGTTTTTCATGAGAATGTCCTTACTGCGCTTTAGTTTGTATGAATTATGGAATCAACTATAGGACCTTTAGGAGAGTCTATAGAGAAGGAAAATGGGAAGAAGACCACCAATGTTCCCAAAGGAAAGGAGGAAAAGGACCAAATGAAGTACCAGTTCCATGAGGTGGAAGTCACCTTGAAGGTCACGTCTATGTGGGATTCGATATCAGACACCAATATGGGGCATGTAAACATAGACAAATTCTAGCAGAGGCTCACAAGCAAACCCATTATGGAGGATGCTAGGAAAATCAGAAAGAGAGATTTGGTCAAGGCAGCTGGCTTCCTGCCTACTCTTGTAGCTCTAGAGCTGGTAATAGCATGCAAGGAGACTTACCACCATGGCAATAGGAAGATTATTGACCATGAAGGAAGCATGTTGGAAGACTTTTTGGCATGATCCATAGGAGAAACCTTCCATATCCCAACATTTGATCCTATAGAGAAAACTGAAAAGGGGTATGCAGAGAACAGATGGAAGGCCAATCCCCTAGCATGTAAGAAGTTAATCAACCAATATTGGTTGAAGGAGAAGAGAGGGAGTGCCACTAAGGTACCACAGGAGCTTTTTCGAAGTAACTTCCATGAAGAGTACCATGATCTGGTTAATCTATTGAGTAGAGTGATGGGCCTCCCTAGCACTGTATTCTTCTAGGAATGAATGTTCTACTTTGTTGAGGAAATCCTTTGGGGAGAAACAAAATTCCATTGGTCCAAAATCATCAGTGAAAACTTGCATGAATAGTTCATGGTCATGAAGAAGACTTCACATTCTATATGAGCTCTTACATGTTGTACCTCCTAGCATAGCCTTTCCCATATAAGGGCCTCTTTGTTGCACCAAATCTAGATCCAAGAAGGGAGCTCAAATTATATGACTGACACTCACAAATACAATACAAAAACTTCAAGGACTATCACAAGGTTAATGATTCCTTTATTAGGCATACCATTAGGCTCGTTAGAGAATATTTTCAAAGGAGGGTTTCCCACAGTGCCCTTGCTTTAATTTAGAGGTTTGAGTTTCTATTTATTTAGTTTCCCAAATTTACGTACATCAGAACATAGGGTTTCACTGGGAGACCATACAAACTTCCATAGTATACTAATGACCGACTAATCATACTAGAAGTCTCTTGGAAATTGTAGAATGCCCATACTCTATTGAGCAACAAACATAGGGCAGACATTCCCTACCTTCTCATCTTTAGCCAAGGCATGTATGCTATTCCCACATCCCAATGTGTGGAATATTCAGAAATGGAAATTACGGAGTATAATATGGATCTTCAAAATAGCCAGACCAAGAATGGACCCTTATGGAAAATTAAATAATTTTTTTGGAAGAGAGTATACCCACTTGCCCCATATTGAATACTTTTGGGCCAATTGTCAATATGATAAGGAGGTGCGCATGCGACACTATATGTGGATGACCACTCAATTTATGAAGACAATCAATCTCTTCCTGGTCCTTGATCAAATTGTAGAGGACACCCTTGTGGATCCTAGGTACGATGCAGTTGCTAACTTTTCGTTGCCCCTAATAGACTAGAATGAAGAAGAGGTCAATGACCTTGATATTGTGACTAAACCAATTAAGATCAGAACAAGGCAATGGGTGTTAGAAACTAGTAATCTGTTGCTAGACTAAAATACTTCCACAAGAGAGAGAATGGCTAGAATGCTTGCTATATCAATATGCAAGATTAATTAATGATTGAATTGATACAAATGTACAAGATGAGGCTTGCTTATAAAAGGAAAGCATGCACAACCCTAAACCTAACTTGAGCTACAAGTTAGCTCAATTAGATAAGGATAAGAAAATACAACCTAGCACTTAATTAAAAGCCTAAGTAAACTTATGAAGATGTAATTAAATAGTTAATTACACCAACACCCCTGCATAAGTGCAACTTAGGGGGAAGATTATAATGCAAAATACTATGGGTCCCGACAACTAGGCCATGTTAGGTACCCATTTACAGATGCAAATGAAATGCAATCTCTCATAAAGAGGAGAAAAGGGGAAAACCCAGTGGGAAGAAAACCCCTCTCCAAAAGAGAAAAAATAAAAAACAAGGCATGATGAATGTAAAAATGATGTATGGAGGACTCAATGATACCCCCCAAGGACTACATCCATCATGAATATACAATAAATTACCTCCCCATAAGAGGGAAGTAATGAGATAATATATCCTCTGCATGCTAAAGAAGCTCCAAAGCCAATGAAGAATGCCTGAAAACAAAAGATGACCCAATGTCTGCAAGCAACACATCTCCCTTAGGAAGAAACAAATCCATAAGTTGATGAAGAAGCCACTCCATATCCAACTGAAAGGAGGAAGAATGAACGCTCAACATGTATGTCTCTGAAAATTGAGTAGGAGCCTCCAATCTTGAATGAGCCACAACATAATCATGGTCAAACTCAACCAAGAAACATGACAAATCAAGTGATGGAGGAGACTCGTGAATATCAATCTCCAAAGACAAAGAAGATGGTGTAACAGTTGTGCTGAAACTGTCATCAAAGAGGAGAGAAATCCCCTCAAGTGTGTCCTCCAAATCTGTAATATGAGACTCTAGGAACAAGGTAGAAATCCCTATCAAATAATCATCCCACAAAGCAAGATCTAAAAAACTATGATTATCCTACTGAACAGAAGCAAAAATGGCTAAAGAAGCAGGAGGTGGAGGTGTAGGAAGCTTAGCACTGGTCTCTAAAATACCAAGGTGTAGATGACCAAACTTCTCCTCACTAATATGGGTCACACTCAATGGAGTGTGTGATGCAGTCAAAGGAACATTATTAGGTTCTGAAGCAAAATGTGAAAAAGAATATACTCGAGATGAATGATCAACCATCCTGATTGCAACAATATCCCTAGTCTCTAAGTCCCTTATGTACACCCTATCAGGAGTGAACTCAACTATTTTACCTTGACCCCCATGAGTAATTTGATAAATAGAAAGGAGATTAGTGGTCAAAGAAGGAACACAAAGAACATAATTGAAAGTGCCTTCCCCAATACCAATAGAACCCTTCCCACTTACCTTCATGAATGTATTGTTACCCATCAGAATGTGAAGTGAATTACAAGGCTCAAAAGAAGAGAACATTTCCTGTGAAGATGCCATATGATGAGATGCCACTGAATCAAGAAGCCATCCTTGAGAATTAGGACCTGTAGAGGCCAAGAGTGCATGCCCTTTCATATTATGTAGCCCAAAAGTGGATGTTGTGTTCTCTGACTGTGATGGTGAAGAAGAAGTAGAAGACACTGATGAGGGCAGCTGAATGTTATTCTTTTGAAGAAGGTGTGTGAGTTCATCAATCTTCTTATTATAACATCTATGCTCATCATGTCCTAACCTTTTGCAATATGCACATTTGGAATTCTTCTTTTTTGATGATTCCTCTTTTGAAGAGGATGAGGAATCAAGAGTGCCATGCGAAGGAGAATCTTTACCTTGCTCATTTGACTTTTTTTTCCTTTTTGTGCTTCTTTCCTTTGCCACTAGAAGCATTTGTATCATTCGCAATAAGAGCTTGAGATGTTGAAGACTTCAATGTACCCATGTGCATCAACTTTGCTTGTTCCCTTGTGATTTGTGTAGCAAATTCATCAAGAGAAGGTATTTTATATGTATCACCAAGAGCATCCATTGTAGCATAGAAAGTAGAAACAAACACAGAATATGAAGAACCAACCTTTGCAAGAATAGAAAGTATCATCTGTTCATCCTCTTTAACAACCCCACATTTTGATATCTGCAATCTGATAGAGTTGAGCTTAGAGAAAAAATCTTGAATATTGTCAAAATCCGAAGGATTAAGACCCATCAGTTCATTTTCTAACTTAAATTTCCTTAGCTTGTCTAGCTTACCAAAGAGACTCTCTAAAGTAGTCCAAATCTCCTCTAGCCACAAGGTCAAGAAAAAGAAAAGAGGTATCTATTTGTCAGCCTAAGCATAAGGTTTATACGTAGAAGGCCTCAAAAGGTGATACCTTGAAGAAGGCAAAGAAAATAGGAGGATTTAGCGAGATTCCTACAATCGAGGAAGATCCTCAACATGAAGGAGAAGAAGAGACTGAGCAACCCAAGTTGCCACCTGCTACCTCTACTCCAACTATGACTATTGTTGTCGCCACTCCACTACCCCCTACTTCTCCAACTAATCCCATAATGGTGTTGGATTCCTCTTCAGCCATGATATCCCCTCTATCATTGGCTTCATTGCCACCATCACTACCTAATTTATCCACTATCGTATCCTCAATGGCCACAACTACTATGCCTTTGCTTACCTTTCCTGATGCCTTTGCTAAGTACATGCAAGGAGTACCTATAGAACTCTTGACAGTAATTATGAATCCTACTATCGAAGCTTTGATGGCTCAGATCACTGCTAGCCTACCTATCCCTCCACCACCCACAAATCCACCAAGGATGGAGGCGACCATGCAAATATCCAAATAAATGGAGAAGAGACAAAGAGAAATTACTAAAGGTATAATGGAGGAGCCTAAAGATTATTTCAAGGATGACTAATTTGAACACCCCAAGGGAAGAGTAGGCCTAAGTATAGATAAGATGGGAACTGATGAAGAGAATTCACAATCTTTAGAGGAAGACAATGAAGCTATAAATGAAAGGTGCATCATAGATAATTTTGATCAAGAGTTTGAGGAGGAGATCTCTCAACAGCTCAAGGATATGGGAGAAGAAGTTGAATTTGAGAAACAACTTCTCAAGGAGAAGGAAGCAGACGTGGAAGTTAATATAGAGGTATCCACAGGGCCTCCTCTAATTGGGAAAGATGAAGGCCTTATTCAAGAGGAGTAAGTGCCTCTCAAGAGAGAAGAAGAAAAAAAAGATAAAAATGAAAGGGAAATTGAAGTAATGCAGAGTCCTAGGCTAGAGCCTCACACAAAGCTCAAGAAAAAAGTAAGGGAGGCATCAAAAATAGAAGGTGCCACTATGGAGAGCATTGCTCCCACCAAGTATGACCAAGAAAAGACCATATTGATTCAGTACTCAAATGAGGAAGAGGAGAAAATAGAACACGAAGCTCTGAAGCATG
Source organism: Sequoia sempervirens (assembly GCA_007258455.2). NCBI lineage: Eukaryota > Viridiplantae > Streptophyta > Pinopsida > Cupressales > Cupressaceae > Sequoia > Sequoia sempervirens. The sequence goes on from VDFB02252616.1 coordinate 53,910,931, forward strand.
AGGAAAAGCAGGACTCCCAATATGAACAGAGAAAGGAGGGTGACCATGAGTCACCAAAAGGGGAAGCTCAACTACCTGATTGGTTAGATAACAAATTACAAAAGAAGACCCCAATCCTCGCAGACCCTAAGTCTCAACTTGAAACTATACTTGATAGGGCACATACAAAGGCACCAAAAGAAAAGAAGTCAAGGATCCAATCCCATATAACAATTGATGTATCTAGATTAAGGATTGTGCAAGTAGCCACCCTAGTGACAGATAAAGGAGAGGTTGTTAGCTACAATATCTCTACCATCAATCTAGGAATGGCTATGAGGGAACAAAAGATAGATGAATTTTAGGGGTTGGTAGCCACGATTGTTGAGCAGATGAATAATGATCAATCCTCCAAGGAGGAGTTGAAGGCACAAGTGGTGAGCCTTAGTGCCTACATTCAGTAGTGGATGTCCCTTGAGCAAGAAGCCCTGACTACTTCCTCCACACCCTAGTTGCTATCTCAAGATGAATTCTCCAAGATGGATAAAATGAGAAATTGGACCAAGTCTACTTTGCATTGGTTTAGGAAAGTCCTCTACAATTGTGATATGGGTATTGGCCATGCTATCTAAATGGCCAAAAAAATTTGGGAAGTAGAAAAATAGCTTGAGGGAATGGAGAGAAATTGTAATAACTTCCCTGAATTATATAGGATTGCATATCCTAAGCATGAGGCTATGCTCAAATTGCTTGAGAAGACATGGGAAAAAGAGCTGCCTTAGTGAAGGATGATCATTGGCTGATCGAGACATGGAAGATGGGCATGAACCATAGAATACACATCCTAGAAAGAGTTCTCTATGAGGTAGAGCTTGACATTGAATGGTTCAAGGAACATAGGATAGACTATGAGGAGTATTGAAAGCTCATGACAGATTATGATATGCCCGTTGTCGAGCTAGACCCAAAGAAGATCAAGCCATATTTCCACAAGAAATTAGAGAAAGGGGCCGCATATTCATTAATGCCAAAATTTATGGATTTTTCTACTGGGGCCCTTGCCCAATCACAACAAGTGATCAAGCACACACCTAAATGTACAAATAATTGGGAGCTAATCACAGGAAGATCCAAAAAACTAACCTTCCAAGTGTTCCAATCAGATATCATGGAATGGAATAAACTTCAGGAACTGATGGGAAAATTTGTAGAGTATTCCACTATCCAAAATAATGAAGGAAAGCCTATCATTGATGATGAGTTTCTCACATTGTAGCTGTAGGGAAAACCACTACAAGACAAAGTGCCACAGTTCCAGGCCACTAGAGGAAAAAATAGGGAAAAGATAAGGAATGTATTTTAAATTGTAAAATATTGGGGGTAGGCGAAACCCTAATTTGTAATGAATCTTCACCACACAATGAGATTAAATCTTGGCCATTCATTTTTCTTTTGGGAAACTATAAATAGGGGGTCTCCTCTCATTTTCAAAGAGAGAGTTGAGTTGTAATGACATGTTGAAATTTCAATAGAAGTTCATTTCTTTTGGTGGACTCTTTAATTTTTCTCACGTTTCATGATTCATCTCCTCATAGTCAATAGATTTGAGTAGATTTAATTTGTTGTCTTCTGTATTTTTCATTCTTTTAGTAGTTTAGTGAATGATTTTCATTGATGTTGAAGAATACTATTGTGTTGATGCCCTTCCTTGTTTATGCTTTTTGCTATTTGTCGATGATAAACAACAATGTTAAGCTAGTCTAAACATAAATTCATTGGCGCACTCAAAATTTATCCTTTATTCATAATTTATGGTGAATGAACAATTGAAAACATGTAGACCTTAGAAGAATGCACTAGTTTCATGATAGTGTTAGCTAATTTGGTTAAGTGGAACTTAGTTTCAGGAAGTTTGTCCACTGTGGCATCCTCTATTATCACTGTTCATCGGTAGTTGCAGGTCTAGGAACTTCCTCCTTTACCTTCCCTTTTGACCTTTCTTTGAAATAGTAGTTCAGGAAAAGTTCCAATATAATTGTAAATCCAAATCTAATGATAAAAGTGGAGTTTTAGACTATTGTTTTGAACTTGCATCAATTGCACATCATCCTCAAAATATTAGGAACTCCATTTAAGGATCCAATCTCCCTTCAGCTTAACATATGTAAGGCCACCCTGTGATTATTAAAAAATCACATGAACCAGCTGAGACATTCCAAGAAATTCATGACCTAACACCTAAGAGACCTTGGGGTAGTAATCTGGTACTTGTTTGTAGATTTCTACCTTTCAAGAGAGGTAGCATACTTATGTGTTGCCTATTTTGAGAAGGTGGAAAAACACCCATCAACAAGTATGACCTTTTTGAGCAACTTAAGAGCACCCCTGCCAAAATATCCCTTTGGGATCTTCTTCAAAATTCACCCAATTATCATTCACTACACCAAATAGCCTTGCAACAAATAGTGGTTCCTCCTAGTACAAATGCAAATGATATGGCAGCTCTTCTAAAAGAAATGAATAAAATTAATGTAGACATTACCTTTCATCAACATGAGCTCCCTCCATTAGAATTGAGGAAACAAAATGAGGCCCTTATGATCATTTTCCAATATAATACAATAGGCATCAAGCAAACCCTCATTGATAATGGATTTTCCCTCAATATGTGCAGTGTGAAACTCCTAGACCGTTTATGTGTGGATAAATCACAAATCAAACCTGATTCCTTATCTATCAAAGGATTTGGCAACACAACAAAACAATTTCTCAGTATAATCACTTTACCTATAACAGTTGGAGTGGCTACCTTCCAAACTCCTATTCATGTCATGCCCTATGATCTTGCATATAATCTTCTCTTTGGAAGGCCATGGATTCATGAGATGCATGTTGTACCTTCGACTCTTCATCACATAATGAAATATGTCTATAACAATAAAGTATATGAAGTTGAGATAGACCTCGAGCTTGAGAGTTGTTTGCAACTTGAAAAAGGAACAAGTCCTCTAAATATTTTAATTTGAGCATCTCATATTGATCCTATTGAAACCAATAAACAATAAGAAGAATCTGTGTCTAAATTGTTAGATGATGATTGGGTAACATTGGAATTCACACCTTCATTTATGGATGAATACATAATTACCTGAAAAGAAGATGAAAAACAAAAAACAGCCAATGGTTATGTTAACTCAGAATTCTAAAGAATCTTCTCCTACCTCTATCTCATCTTCTTTAGAAGGAAACATAACTTACACAACAAATTTTGATGAGATAGATTATCAACAACCACCCAATCCCAAAGAAATTTTAAGACTTTATGAGCACATTTACGAGCTTATGAAACAATTGGGATACAATGGTAAAGGATGTGGAAAACATGAACAATTCATTCATGTTCCTATTGAACCTAATACACAAGAAACAAAGACTAGTTTGGGATATTCCTTTTCTAAGACAATAAAAGAAACTCAATGACCATCTCTCAATATCAACACCATCACATGTAAACCAAGAACCATGCCTACACTAAAACATCCTAAATTTCTTGATATGAATTCCCAACCATCTTGGAAGTATCTTGAAAGTGATGAAGCCTTGAAACAAATGTTAAGTGCTATTGATATATAAATCATCTTCTTCCAAACAAAGTGTTACCTGTGCTATGATAAGTTCCAAGCCACACAATACTATTGATAATGAGAAAACCATGGCACCATCTGTTCCTAAATCTCCTAAGTCAAATGCACTCCCCCTAGGAGATAGCATCAATATACCAATGGACATAGAAGATAAAGAAAAGGTTATTAAAATTAAGAAGTGCATTGATGATGAAGAACAAGAGGAAACTACAATTTTTCTCCATGATTTTCTTAAAATATTTGCTTGGAAATATTCAGATATGCCAAGAATAGATCCAAAGATAGTAACACATAACATTGTTCTTGCAAAAAATGCTAATCATGTTCAATAGAAGATATAAACAATTAATCCCAAGATATTCTTGTATGTTAAAGGAGAGCTTGAAAAACTCCTTGATGTAGGTTTCATCTACCCTATTGATTATTCTCCTTGGATCTCAAATATTGTCATAGTTTCTAAACCTAATAATCGTATTAGGATACACACAAACTTTCGTGACTTGAATAAAGCATCCTTAAAATATTATTTTCCCCTTCCTAATATTGACATGATCATGGATTAAACTATTAGATTTGCTTTGTTGTCATTCATACATGGATTTTTAGGCTATAATCAAATATTTATCAACCCAAAAGATGAATACAAGACAACATTCACAACTGTTTGGGGAACATTTTGTTGGATTGTGATGCCTTTTGGACTAAAGAATGCAAGAACAACTTATCAATGATCAATGACATTGATATTTCATGATTACATACATAAAATATTGGAAGACTATGTTGATGACATCCTTTCTAAGTCCTTAACACGACATGACAATCTAAATTTCCTTCAACAGATTTTTGAATGCATCTATAAATACAACATGCGACTAAATCCAAAAAAGTGTGTCCTTGGAGTAGATAGTGGAAATTTTTTAGATTTTGTCATATCTCATAGAGGCATTGAGGTGGACACAGAAAATTGATGCTATTGTAAACATGCCACCTCCTAGGAACATCTCTCAATTACACACATTACAAGGATGATTTCCAGCCATCTATTATTTTGTCACTTCTTTAGCTAATAGAAGGTTACCTTTCACACATCTACTCAAGAAGGATGTTCCTTTTGATTGGAATGAGGATTGTAAAATAGTATTCAATAGTTTGAAGGAATACCTTACAACTCCACCTATTTTATAGCCTGCCATGCCAAACAAACCATTCATCCTTTACATAGTCGCATCTGCCCATGCTCTTGTAGCATTATTGGCTCAACAATGTGAAAATGGAAAAGAACACCATGTTTATTACATTAATTGAACTCTAATCGGTTATGAAACCTGATAAATGGGTATGTGTAGGATCATCATGGAAAAAATAGGCCCTTAAGTGGCGAAAAATTCAAAAAAATTAGAGTTAGGTAACTTGATGTAAAAATTTGAATAAGTTATCTATATTATTTCAAAAATATGTAAGAATAGAATCTATAGCAAATTTAATGTAGTTTCTAAACTACTAGGTTTATTTAAAAGAAAAAAAATCTATTGGGTGAAAATTTGAAATTTCAATGCAAGTAGCACTTAAATTTCAGTGAAAAAATAAGTAGGTGTCTATCTGGCCACCCTAACCACAATTAAATGATAATAAATTTTTATAAGATTTTAGATATAAGTAGAGGACTCATGTCTATATGTGATGCATATACTTTTGTAATTTTTTTCCAATTAAATAATTAATTATGATTTTTTTATTACAAGTTTAAAAAATATAAGAACTCGTATGTTTGACCACCTTAACTTGGTCAAAACTTCATGATTTTTTTAATCCTATAGTATGTGAAGCATAGAATGTGACACATGTTTCATATTAAAAAAATGTGATACCATTTGAAAGCTATAGATGTTTTTTCAATCAACTATCAACTTGACTTATTTGTAATTCAAATAGAAAATGAATAACAATTATTTATTAAATTGAAAGTAAAGCATAATTTATATTGGCAAAAGATGAGAATCTCCTTTAAAAACCCTTTTCATTTCATCAATTTTGGGTAAAAAGTTTCAACACCTACACGTTACGCCATACCCATCATACAACATTTTTTGGCCCATCATGATCCTGCACATACCCATATGCCAATTGAAAAACAATTTTTAGCCCTTGTATTTACTACTAGTAAATTGTGACATTATTTACTAAATGTTGAAATATAAGTTATGACAAAATTTGATCTTCTCAAACATCTTTTTCACAAAACAAACTTATAAGGATGTTTAGCTAAATGGGTTATGTTATTGACTGAATTTGACCTTAAGTTTGTTTTGCAAAAAGAAATTAAAGGCCAAGCCTTGACTGGCCAGTTAGTTGATGCTCCTTCTCCTTTAGCACTACCTAGCAATGACCCTTTTCCCAATAGCATGCTAACAATACACATTTCTACATGGGAATTATACTTTGATGGATCCGAGTGTAGAATAGGCTCTGGTGCTAGAGTAATCTTAGTTCCACCTATAGGAAAGCCTATCCCCTTGTCATATCGACTCAATTCCTATGTATGAATAGCACTACTTGATATGAGGCATTAATTTCTAGGTTGTGTGCCACTTTAATCATGGGTGTCAAAGATATTAAGATCTTTGGTGACTCACAATTAGTAATTAAACAAATCAATGGAACATATCAAGACAAACATGAGAGATTATCCAAGTACAAAGATCTTATCATTCATTTTTTAAAGAAGTTCCAGACATTTACCATTGATAACATCCCACGAAAAGATAACCCACTTGTGGATGCAATGGCAAGTGTTGCCTCTCTTATTTTTCCCCAATATCATTCAAAATATTTCACATTCACAATTCACCCTATTATGAAACCTTCAATTGACAAAAATACTGAAGAGGTTTTAACAATAGATGAAGAAAACTCGAGTATGATGCCATATTCAACTATTTGAAAAGTGGTACCTTTCTTGAGCCAACAACTAAAAACTATGTGCTCATTTATGAAAGCTTGCATCTAAATATGTCATCCTCGCAGATGTGCTATATCGAAGTTCATTCAATGGTATCTTACTACAATGTTTGAACAAATCCAAGATACCTCTCACACTTCACTGAGCCCATGAAGGTGCTTGTGGTGGACATTTTGGAGGACAAACATTGGTTCAAAAACTTATTCGCATAGGGTATTATTGGTGCCACATGGAACGTGACTGCTTTAATTATGTTGATAAATTTCATAATTGTCAAGAACATAGCAATTTGCATCATGCTCTTGCTAGTGAAATTCAAACTCAAATTCCAATATGGCCCTTTATGGTTTGGGGATTGGACATTATAGGAAAAATTTCACCTCCTTTCACCGAACATACCTTTATTTTAACTGCAATTGATTATTCTACAAAATGGGTAGAGGCCATTCCTCTTCGATCTACAACAGCTGAGGTGATATGTCATTTCATTCTAGAACACATTATTTCCTACTTTGGACTTCCTTCCGCATTAGTTTCTAATATGGTACACCATTCTAGAATAATGATGTGAAGAAATTTTTAGGGAATTTTAATATCCAACACTAGTTTTTGACACCATATTACCTACAATCTAATGGTAAAGATGAATCAACTAATAAATTTATTGAGAAAATATTGAAGAAAACTGTTAATAAAAATCATAGGGATTGGAACACACAATTACATTATGTGCTTTGGGCTTATCGTACAAGTGTTAAATCTTCCACAAGGACCACACCTTATACTTTGGTATATGGTAGTGAACCAATCATGCCCTTAGAATTAGAAATAGCTACAGTAAGAGTAGCTCTTCAAGGCATTGTTGATGATATGTATTATCAAAAAAAATGATTACATCAACTAGAGATGCTCGATGAACAACATATTAATGCTCTTGAACATCTTCAAGCTTATTACAAAAGGAAACATAATCATTACAACCTTAATGTTATCCCTTGATCCTTCCAAAAGGGTGACTTAGTTCTATCTGCTAATTAGCGCAGCATCAATGTTGACCCAAATGAATGTGAAAAATTTAGTTCCAATTGGTTAGGACCTTATATAGTTGACAAATCTTCTGGGGCTAGTGCATACATGTTAACCGAACTCAATGGAACACCCCTTAAAAAATCTATCAATGTCACGCATTTGCATTGGTATTATGTCTAATCCCTTTGAATAGTATGAATTATCAAGTAGTATTGTTAAAGTTATGGGGTCTTATCCTATATACTTTCATATTTCCTCGTTCTTAACAAATAACTTGTGCATCTGTCTTGAACACTATTTAGTGATTATTTATAATGAATTTAGGTTTCATGCTATTCAAATTCATCTTGTGTGTTATGATAAATTCAATTTAATTTAGCATAACATACTCAATCATCATGTTGTATCTAAAATGAAACCATAATATGTTTTATTTAGATAACATAATTTCTGTTAAATCATGAAGACATTAATTAAAGTAATCTTGCAAAGGTTATTTAATTAATCACATTTCCATTTAACATTTACAACACATTAAGATAGCTCATAAAACATTAAAAACTCATATATATATCCAAAGTTTTTTGTACATATCATCATAATATACATCACCAAGGTCTGTGAGAAATAGACCCCTTGGGCTCTTGTGCTCATGATCTAATACTTGGATGTCATGAGATGGTTGTGTGTGATCATGATAGTGATCCACCAAATATGAGTGCAAACTCCAAACCCTATACTCACCCAAGAGCTAGATGATGCTCTTCTGCTATTTGATCTCTCTCTGCTTGTAGTCGTGCTATCTTTGCATGTAGTCTCTCCAGCTCTATTGGAATTTGGGACTATTTTCCTATGGT
>VDFB02252616.1:53919501-54252469 GCA_007258455.2 Sequoia sempervirens
AAGTTGAAGCTGAAGAGGGAAAGGCACCCACATCCGTATTGGATTGCCTGGTTGCAGAAAGACCACGAAGTTTTGGTCAATAAGCAGTGCCTAGTAAAGTTCAAGATCGGGAGCTACCATGATGAGGTACTCTGTGATATCATCCCCATGGATGCATGTCACATGTTGTTGGGGAGGCCGTGGCAGTTTGATAGGCGAGCTATACATGGTGGCCATGCAAACACTTATTCCTTGACAAAGAATGGGGTTCGTCACAAGTTGAAACCTCTGAAGGAGACCGAAGAAAAGGTATGCAGTAGTGCTAGAATTTGTTATGTAAATGGAAGAAAATTTTTAGAAGGTATGAAGCATGGCGTGTGTGTTATGCGTGATTCTAGAGTGAGTAAGGAGGATAGTGAGAAGGTTCGGGAAAGTTTAAAGGATGTTGGATGAGTTTTAGGATATTGTTTTTGATAATGTATCACGAGGGTTCACGTAATAAGAAGAAAATGGAGTCCTTCAGTTGACTTGATTCACAAGAAGCGAGTTTGCGAAATAAGGCAGCTCGCTTAGAATGACTCTAGAAAGAAAATGAGGAGTTGAACAAACAGTTCAAGAGTTGTTGAGAAAAAGGTTTGATCTGAGAGAGTTTGAGGTCATGTGTGAGTACCTCGTGCTGCTTACCAAAGAAGGATGGGGAGTGGAGGATGTGTATAGATTTAGAAGCCATAAAACAAGATAACAATCAAGTCTGATTCTCCTTCCAAGGATGGATGACTGATGGTTGTTTGAGTAGAGCTGGTACTTCACAAGATTGTCGAAGGTGGATACCACGGATCCGGATTGAGAGAGGAGAATGAATGGAAGGCCTTCAAGACCAAAGAAGGGCTTATGCACAGTGGTTAGTCATGTCTTTTGGGCTAACCAATACACCGAGCACATTCATGTGTCTCATGAACGAGGTACTAAAAGAATTTTTGGGAAGTTTTGTTATTGTGTATTTAGATGATATTTTGATTTTCAGTAAGGCGTTGGATGAGCATCTGATGCATATTCGGAGAGCCTTTGAGAAGTTAAGAGAAGAGAAACTGTTGATTAATCTGAAGAAGTGCAGTTTTGTGAAGAGGGAGTTAGTGTACTTGGGGTTTGTTGTCTTAGCAGAAGGTCTCAAGATGGACTCAGAGAAGGTGAAGGCTATTCTAGAATGGCCTACCCCAAGAATTGCTACCGAGGTGAGATCTTCCATGGTTTGGCTAGTTTTTATAGAAAGTTCATTAGAAACTTTAGTAGTATTTGTGGACCCGACAATGAGAGGGATAGAAAAGAATTCAAGTGGAGCACTGGAGTGGCAAAAAGTTTTGAACTGTTGAAGTAGAAGGTGACAGAGCAACCTGTTCTAGCCCTCCCAGATTTCAACAAGGTGTTTCAGGTGGATTGTGCCATTGGAGCAGTGTTGAACCAAGAAGGTAAGCCCATTTCCTATTTCAGTGAAAATTTAAATGAAGCCAAGAGAAAGTATTCTGTATATGATCAAGAATTTTATGCAATAGTTCAAGCATTAAAGAAATAGAGACATTATTTGTTGCTAAAGGAATTTGTTCTATATACTAATCATCAGGCCTTGCAATACCTAAATAGTCAGGGAAAATTAAATCAGAGCATATGAAATGGGTAGAGTTTTTGTAGAGTTATACCTTTGTTTTGAAACATAGGAGTGGGAAGTCAACTAGGGTTGCAGATGCCTTAAGTAGGAGGCATACATTGATGACAAAGATGCAGATTGAAGTGGTTGGGTTCAGTGAACTCAAGAAAATGTATGCAAAAGATCCTGATTTTGCAAAGGCTTGGAAAGCTTCCAAGGAACCTGTTACAGTGGACAGGACAAGGTGGTTGTATTTCATAATCCAGGATGGCATATTATTTAAGGGAAGTCAATTGTGTATTCCGAGGAGTTCCATGAGGGAGAACCTGATAAAGGAAAAGCATAGTGGAGGAATGGCAGGACATTTTGGTCGGGATAAGACCATTGTCATTATCAGTGAGCATTATTATTAGCCTCAGTTGTCACAGGATGTAAAGAAGTTTGTACAAAGCTGTAGGGTATGTCAGATGGCTAAAGGAGTGAGCCAGAATATAGGCTTATATCAGCCCTTACCTATACCAGAGAGGCCATGGGAGGATATAAGTATGGACTTTCTTCTTGGTTTACCAAGGACACAACAAGGGAATGATTTAGTCTTTGTGGTGGTTGATAGGTTTTCAAAGATGGCACATTTCATTCCATGTTAGAAGACCCATGATGCAGTCCACATTGCTGACTTGTTCTTCAAAGAGGTGGTGAGGCTACGTGGTCTACCAAAGAGTATTGTTTCAGATCGTGACACCAAATTTGTGGGGTACTTTTGGAGGACCTTGTGGAAGAAGCTGAAGATAGAGCTGAAGTTCAGTTCTGCACACTATCCACAAATAGATGGGCAGACAGAGGTTGTTAACAGGAGTTTGGGTAACCTACTGAGATGTTTGGTAGGAGATAAACCCAAGGGATGGGACTTGATCTTACCCCAGGCATAATTTTCTTACAACAATTCTATCAATAGAAGCACTGGTAGATCACCATTCCAGATTGTGTATGGAGGTAGCCCCAGAACAACTCCAGAATTGAGGAAGATGGACCAAGAGAAGAAAATAAGTGTTGAAGCCGAAGATTTTGCATAGCACATCAAGAATATACATGAGAAGGTAAGAAAACATATTAACAAGATGAATATGCAATATAAGGCTAAGGTAGATCAGAAGAGGAGGTATAAGGAGTTTTAGATTGGTGATGAAGTGATGGTCCACTTGAGGAAAGAAAGGTTTCCAGTGGGAACATATAACAAATTGAAGATGAAGAAGTTCGGTCCCTGTAAAATATTGAAGAGGCATGATTCAGGGAATGTATATGAGGTAGAGTTGCCAGATGGATTCAACATTTCCCCTGTGTTCAACATTTTAGATTTGACAGAGTATCATGAAGGTGGAATGGAGGAAGCACCAGCAATAGGGCAGTATGGGATTCCAGCACCTACTCAGAAAGGGAGGAGATTGAAGCAATCTTGGATAGTCATGTGGGAAGGAGTATCAGAAACAGGCAGTATGAAGAATATCTGGTGAAATGGAGTGGAAGGCCTGTGGAAGATTCATCTTGGCTATCTAAGGAAGTAGTTGACCGGTTGGGTTTTCCTCAACCATCGAGACATGACGGGGTCACTTCTCAAATTACCGGGTGTCTGATGCAAGAGCATCCAATGGTGTAAGAGAAATCTTGCATCACCCAAAAATAGTTAAATTTCAAGTTTCTCGGTTTTTAGATGTTTTTTACATTTTTGGATACCCTTTTTTTCATAATGAAATTCCCAATGTATAGTTTTTATTTTCTGTTTCTGGCTGTTTCTGGGTTGAAAAATATTGTAGTTTTAGTTTCCCAGATTTGCACCTGAAAATCTTCTGAGTTAGATTTGAGGCACTTAGAGTTCCCCAAACGGCCCCAAAACTTGTCAAAATCGGCATAGCATATTTCAAGCGCGTTATTGACTTCGAGACATTTCTAACGGTTCAAACGGTTCACGAATCGGAATCCCGGATCAAAAGTTATGGCCCCGGGAAGTTGGCACACTTTCTAGAAGATACAATTACAAATGCTGTTTTGAAATTTGAACTTCATGTTGTAAATTTTCGGCGCCAAACTGCCTAAACTCAAATTTGAATGTTGTTTTGGCTCCAAACTAATGAAGAGTTCTATTTATGGGGGGGTTTCTAATTTTTGGGTAACTTTTTGGGGACAAGCTCGCATATTGCAAAAGGGTTATTTTGTGGCTGTCTGTAACTTGCATGTGTTGTAGAACTTGGGGATTTGAGATCCTCTGCATGTAAGAAGCTCCATTTTCTGAATAATAAAATTTCTCTTGTTTGTGGGTTATTTTCTAAGTCTCGGGCTGCGCCCTCATCAATAATATATTATTATTATATTATATTATAATACAACCCACTCCCTCAATTCAATTTTTTTTAATTATCCACTTTAATATCATATTGTCTAATTTTTATTTGTGACTAATTATTTGGTCATTTATTTAATCATCTTTAGTTGTTGTGACTAAAATTTTTAGTCATGTAGTCATATATTTTCCAAATTCTACTAATGTTATTCACGTGACTAAAATTTTTAGTCACGTGACTAAAAGTTTTATTCATGTAGTCATTTATTTTCCAAATTCTACTAGTGACTTGGTGGCAGCTGGAAGAGAAAAAGTTACATCTGGATATCAGCATGGTCACATGGGAGCTATTTCTGGACAAGTTCAGGGCTCACTTCTTTTTAGATCATTGAAGGCAACGCAGGGTAGATGATTTTCATGGCCTTAAGTAGATGTCGATGTTCGTTGAACAATATGAGCAGTGATTTTATGAATTGAAGCAATATGCAGGAATCAGTCATGATGAGGGAATGTTGGTTTAGCATTTCATTCAGGGCTTAAAAGCTTGAATCAGTGGTGGAGTTAGAGTCTTCGAGCCGAAGACAATGGAGGTAGTGGTTGAGAAGGCTCGACTAGTAGAAGAAAATTTGGCAATAGCGTTGAGAGGACGCACTAGAGTTTAGATCGGCAGTGTCCCAGCATCAAGTTTTGGTTCTAGAGGTGGATAGCCTCAAGCTATAGGGTTTTCTAGGAATTTTTAGGCACCCTCTAAGGGTGGTCCACAGCAGCAACAACAGTCACAACCCAAAGAAAAAAAATCACAGTCTCAGTAGGGAGACTGATCTTAGAACAGGAAGAACCGAAGCTAGCAATGTAATAGACCAAATCATTTTGTGCAGCCTGCACAAAGCACACAGTTGACACCTTCACGAGGCAGTTTTCAACATTCGAGTGCACTATCTAGTGTTAGAGGATTTGGGTGAGGCACAAGCTGTTTCTCATGTGGGAAATAGGGGCATATTGCTAGACAATGTCCATAAAGGAGTACTTCAGGTTTTAGCCAGAAACTAGCTGCTTCTGAGCTGACAGTGGGTGATGTGGGTAGAGCACATCAGGTGTTTGCGGTAGTGGACAATCATCAAGCAGAATATCAAGGCACTGTGATCGAGACATCAGGTGTGTTGCATGACACTAGTATTTCCATACTCTTTTATTCTAGTGCATCTGACTCTTTTATATCTCCTTTAGTAGTAGAGCGATGTAGATTGGTGGCATCTAGGCAAGGCATAAAATGGCAGGTTGAATTTGCCTCAGGGTCAAAGGTTGTAGTAGAGAAGCTTGTTCAGGGTTGTAGTCTAGATATAGGGGCATTGACAACTAAGGTGGACCTCTGGATCCTACCACTTGGCTCATATGATGTCGTCTTGGGAATGGATTGGTTGAGTGCACACCATGCCATGATAGACTGCTGTTGTAAAGTAGTGTAGTGCTTCGATGATTCAGGAAAGGAGGTGGAGATCATGGGTATTCAAAGGCCCATTTCATTATGAATAATCTCTGCCATGCAACTAAAAAGGTTTTTCCGGAAAGGTTGTCAGCTTTTTACAGTAGTAGTGAGTGATCTTGAGTCAGAGGATAGTCGAGGGGTGTCATTGGATGATTACCCACTCCTTAAGGGGTTTTCTGATGTTTTTTCGAGCGAGCTACTAGGTATGCCGCCAAAGCAGGATATAGATTTCAGGATTGATCTAATACCTAGAGCTAAGCCTATATCTCAAGCTTTGTACCGAATGACAATGCAAGAGCTTCAAGAACTCCATCTACAATTGGAGGAGCTATTGGCTAAGGGGTTTATTTGGCCAAGTGTTTCCCCTTGGGGAGCACCCGTAATTTTTGTAAAGAGGAAGGATGGTTCTCTTCGTCTATGTATTGATTATAGAAAGTTGAACAAAGTAATGGTGAAGAACTGATATCCCCTACCCAGAATTGATGATCTTTTCGATCAGATAAAAGGAGCGAAGATATTTTCTAAGATTGATCTCAAATCAGGGTATCATTAGTTGCAGATTACGGAACCAAAAATTCATAAAACAACATTTTGCACTCAATACAGACATTACGAGTTCACTATGATGTTGTTTAGGTTGACAAATGCACCTTCAGTATTCATGAGCTTAATGAATGGGGTGTTCCGAACGTATTTGGATAGATTTGTTCTTGTGTTTCTCAATGATGTTCTAATTTATTCCAAGTCTATGGAAGAACATGAGGAACATCTAAGATAGATGCTACAATGCTTAAGGGACAATTAGTTGTATGCCAACCTGGAAAAGTGTGAATTCTATAAGACTGAAGTTCAATATTTGGGTCATGTCATTTCGGGTGAGGGAATTTCCATTGATCCTGCAAAGATTCAGGCCATTGTGGATTGGCCCGTACCCACAAATGTCTCAAAAATTCACAATTTCATGGGACTAGCAGGCTATTATTGACGGTTCATCCAAGGATTTTCTAGGATTGCACATCCCATCACCTCTCTCCAGAGGAAGGGGAAGAAATTTATTTTTTTAGATCAATGTCAGTTAGCATTCTAGACTCTTAAGGAAAAGCTGACCAGTGCACCAATTTTGGTAGTACCGGATCCTACGGGGGAATTTGTAGTATGTACGAATGCTTCCTTGGAAGGTTTAGGGGCCGTTTTGATGCAAGAAGGGCAAGTGATTTTGTATGAATCCCGTAAACTTAAGGATCATGAATTGAACTACCCCACACATGATCTTGAGTTGGCCGTTGTGGTTCATTCTCTGTTAAGATGGAGACATTTCCTTTTAGGGCGTTAGTTCGAGTTGCATACAGATCGTCATAGTTTGCAATACATCTTCACGCAGTCGAACCTGAATGCAAGATAGAGAAGGTGGATGGAATTCTTGTACAAATATGATTTTGAAGTAAAGTATATCTAGGGAAAAGAGAATGTGGTGGTAGATGCTTTGAGCTGGCGTAGACATGAGATTGCTACAGTGGCTCTCAAGGTTGATTTGAGGAGTCAAATCCTCACCGCTCTTTCCTCAGACAATTGGTATCAAGAGCTGAAATCTAAAATCGAGTTAGGCAGAACTCTAGAAGGAAAATTTGTTGGATACTCACTAGATTGTGATGGTGTCTTGCACTATGTGGGCTGAATGTATGTACCTCCTACAGAGGGTTTTCGCACCCTAATCTTGACTGAAGCCCATCGGGCACCTTATTCGGCACATCCCGAAGTTAAGAAAATATATGTGGATCTGCGCTCACTATATTTTTGGGTAGGATTGAAGTGTGATATCACCAATTTTGTGGCTAGATGTCTAGAATTTCAGAGGGTTAAGGTTGAGCATCATCATCCGACAGGTTTGTTGCAGCCTCATCTTGTTCCAGAATGGAAGTGGGACATTATCTCTATGGATTTCATTGTCGGATTGCCTATGTCTTCCAGGCAACACGATGCTATCATGGTCACTTTGGAAAGATTGACCAAGGTAGCCCATTTCTCTCCTATCTGATCTTCCTATACTACTTCTTTGGTAGCCAAGGTGTTCATGGAAGACATTGTTTGATTGCATGGGATACCACAAAGAATCATTTCTGATAGAGATCCAGTATTCAGATCTATGCTATGGACATCTTTGCAATGGTCCTTAGGGACTCAATTGAACTTTAGTTCTACCTACCATCTAGAGACAGATGGTCAAACTGAGAGAGTCAATTAGGTGCTCGAGGATATGCTTCGCATGTATGTCATGGACCAACAATCACATTGGGAAGATTATCTACACTTGGTCAATTTTTCCTACAACAATGGTTACCACAGATCATTCGGCATGGCTCCTTTTCAGGATTTATACGGTTGTCCTTGCCGTACCCCTTTGAGTTGGGATCGGTTAGATGATAGGGTTCTTCTTGGACCCAAAATGATTTGAGATATGGAACAACAGGTAGCTCGCATCTGAGAGCGTCTTGTAGTGGCTCGAGATAGGCATAAGAAGTATGCTGATGCACATAGAGTTAATTGGCAGTTTACAGTTGGTGATCGGGTGTTTCTTCGAGTACGTCTGCAGAAGAGCCCTATTCCTTATGGAAAGGGTTCTAAGCTTGTGCCCCACTTTGTAGGGCCGTTTGAGGTGTTAGAAAGAATTGGTCCTATTTCCTACCACCTAGCCTTGCCACCTAGTCTATCTCGGATTCATAATGTTTTTAATGTTTTTATTCCTTAGACCATATTATCTTGATGTTACTCATGTACTTGATTGAAATTCTCTACAGGTCGAGGACAGGTAGCTAGCTCTCGAGCCCGTGGTTGTGCTACAACATCGTAGACTCGCCCTCAGGGGTAGAGATATTGAATAGGTTTGGGTTCAGTGGGACCCAAATGATGAGACTTCGGCAACGTGGGAAGATGCATCCCATATTAGAGAGGCTTACACATATTTATTTACTGGCTTCTAGGAGTAAGCCATGTTCTAGGGGGGAGGATGTAATACCCCTCATGTTGTTGATACTCTTTGATACTCTTATGTGTTGGTTTGGTACTTGGTTTGTGATGGTGATTAGTTCACCGACTTGGTTGTGTGTGGATTCATAGTTTTGTTGGTTTGCTGCACTTGACATTACTTATGATGTTTGATGATACATTATGTGGTAGTTATATTATTTGGTTATGCTATGGTTTTATTTAATATTATATGTGGTGATGTTGTGATTCTATGTTGTTATGGTTTTTGATGTGTTTCTTAGTGAGTCTTAGTGAAAGGATGGAGTAGCATCACTCGCTTGCGAGCGCCCTACTACCTTGCCATTACCTTTCATGGTGTGTTTGCAATGGAGATTTACATACTACTTGACATTTGTTTCTATGTAGGATGCACTTACAGGACACTGACTCCACCTGCTTGATAGGTCTGAGCATGTCCCATAAACCCAGCAGGTATGATGTTGAAAAAGGAGTTGATAAGGAAGTGTCCCTGTCCCAAGTCTGTCACCTCGTTGTGAGTCTTTCGATGTCCTGGTCTTGACCATGTTCTCTGTCTTAGTATTGTTGTTGTTTATTTATTCTATTTGTGGATAGTTGTTATTTACTTTATCTTTATTTTATATGGGATTAATTAATGTTATTTTGTTGATATGATTAATTATATGTAATTGTAATTTAGTTAAATGTTGGATTTAAAATATTGTAGATTAAAAGTATTTAATTAATTAAAAGGTATAAAGTAATTAATTTAAATAAATAATGTTTGTGATAATTGTAAATTATCTTTTTCAAAATAATAATATTATAAAATCTAAGGATAATATCATGTGAGGATAAATGTGAAATTAATGAATTTTTTAATTAAAATTTGTGAGATAAGTGTGAGCTTTTAAAGCAATAAAAAGAACCAATGGATGGGTTGGATTTTTGGAAAAAGAAAAGATCTTTATTTATTTTTCTTTATTTTATTGTGAGAAAAGAGAAGTTTCTACACACAGAGAGGAATGGTTTTTGGTTGTGTTTGGAAAAGAAAAAGATAGGTTTTGGTGCATCTCTATAAAAAAAATTGTTCTTGGAAGAAATAGATTATTGATCCAAAAGCTAGCTAAAAGAAGAAATTGGCGAAGAAACTGCAAAGGAAATTTGTTTTCAAAAGAGGAAGAAGCACAGTCGTGCTGGTGGATTCGACATCAAACGAAGGACTCCAGGTTCTTTTGATATATATTTATTGTTTTGGTTTATTAATTCATTTTTTTTGTAAGGGAAATGAAAATCATGTTTGCCATATTCAAAAATCAATATCTATGTTTTGAAAAAGGGTTTTGTTGTTGAAAATTTCCAGTGTTAAACCTTTAAATCGTCTGTAGAAAACTATTGAGAAACTTTCTGAATTCTCTTCAATAAATTTAGTTGTGAAATTCTTGTTTTGAAATAAAAATCAATTTATTATGGAATTAAAATTGTGTGCCCAGATTTATTCTGTGCCTAGAGATTAAACTGGACTGTTGATTCATTTTATTTATTTTATTTTATTTATATTTGAGGGAAAATATATATATACCTATATATGTATATATATGAATATATATATGTATATGTATATATATGAATATATATATATATATATACATGTACATATGTTATATGTTGTCTTTTTAAATATATATATATATATATTCATTTTGAAATTCGTGTTCTATTGTTTTAAAAAATAAAATATATTAAAAAAATATATATCCATGTTGCCAGGATTGTGTCTTGCATTTTTTTTTGAAAAGAAGAGAATATATATATAAAAAATAAAATAAAATATAAAATAAAATATAAAATAAAAATTTATATATTATGGGGGGGAGTGGTCGGCTACCTCCGTACCACCCCCGACCCCTAGTGGTACTGCGCAACAACCACAGGCTGCACACAGCAGCCGATGGCTGCGGCCTCCCCATAGGGAGGTACGCAGTACCACGGCTGTACAGGGGTTTCTTCTATTAAAAGCTTCCTTTTAAATTTTGACTTTATTTAAGTTTGATATTTTATTGATATATATAATATATATATTATATATATACATATATATATATGTATATATATGCATATATATGTATATAAATATATATATAGCTATAAAATTACAGAGATTTTATATGGGTAATTTTTTATTTTTATTTTTTAGACTGCAGGAATCGGGTAGCACGACCCCCTATAAACTGCAGTAAACTTTTTAACGTGAACACGCCCTCCGGTACCACGGGACGGGGGAGACTAGAACTCGTGACCAGCAGAGCCGCAACGGAATTACTTAGCCAACCGAGCTAGGGCCCCCGCCCTTTATATGGGTAATTTTATTATCTAATTTAAATGCATAATTTTTAATATATGTTTTATTATAATATATATACGTATATATGTATATATGTATATACGAATAAAATCGTATATATATATATATATATAAAGATGGTTATTTATGTCGAGATTATGAAATAATTAAATTAATTTGCAGTTTTATAGTTTAATCGAGTAAATTAGAAATAAACTATGTGATTTAAATTAAGTTGAATATTCTTGAGTAAATTTATTTATTTATTCTTGGTGAAATTATTGTCTATTGAAATGTGTTATATGGTATTGTTTTATGTAATTGTGTACTCTCAAGATTATTCATTGAATCAATTGTGGTTTTCTCTTAATTGGAATTATGTCATGTGGGAAAAATCCTTGAGTTAGTTTATCCTTCTGCAGGAGCTTAAGTTACTTATTAGGGACTTCCAGAGGTGGGGAAATTGATGTTTTATATTTGATCTTTTAAATTGATATTTGTCCCTATTTTTGGATATAGTTGTGACTTGAGTCTACACATGGGTTGTACTATTTTTATGAGTGTTGTTTCATATGATTTTGGCGAGATGGTTTTTCCTCGCAGATGTTCCATTCATGGTTCAATGTTCTTGTTGGTACTATCCCTTGGTATTGGATTTTATGTTTTGGGTTCTAGGGAGAATGGCTCTACGTGGGCGTCGACGCACAAAAGGGTTGTCAGGATAACCCACATTAGAGTTAGAGTAATAAGTGATCTAACCTAATTAATTAATTAGGGGGTGGGTAGTTAAACATTAATAAGATAATTAAGGATGCCTCGTTTTCCTGTTAGGGCTTTCATAGACTAAAGGTGGGCCGAGAAGGCCGTGGTTGGCAAGATCGTTGCCTCGTCTTCACGAGGGGTTAATGGTTCCACATGAGTCACCCTATAGAGCGACACCTTGAGATAGGTAGTCAGGATAACCATAGATGGAGGCGACACCTTGTGATAGGTTGCCTAGATAATCCATGTAAGGCCATGCAATGACACTCTCCTCTAGCATTCCCTTTGAGTTGTTTTATTGAAATCCTTTGGAAGTGGTCTATTGTTATGTTTTGGAGATTTATTTTTGTTATGAGATATTTCTTTGTGTTCTCTTGCTTTTTGTGTCTGGAGTTTAGTCTTGCATTACTGTTTGGATGTTCTTGGTCGGGGATCCTTCCTTGTTTACTCCTAGCACGAGGGTGGTCGGGTGGAACATGCTACGCACCCCGTTGGGTCCCCTTATGATGCAGTTGTACCATTCAGTGTAGAGTTTTGCAGATGCAGTTAATCCAGAATTCATATGTTACCAGATGTATATTTGTACTCCAGATGTATTTTATGTATTGATGTATCACTCCCACATGTGTTGCGAAGACTTATGATATAATTTTGTATATGTGTTCATTGATATGTACTGTTAGCTTGATGTAATGTATTATTGTACTATGTATATCATTCTAGAACTACCATTTGTAAACACTGTTGATGTTATGTTGTATCTGTGGAAATATGTACTTAATATCTTCATGATTAATTTATTGTATTTGCATGTATGGTTTTATATGGATTATTCTTATCATTTTGGTTATCTATAATGAATGTTTTAAATGATGATATGTGAATTAATGGATATGTAATTGGTGATTTAATGTTTCATCTATTAACTTTGTTATGGGTTAGTTTGGTATTGTCACCTCGTGTACCCCAAGGGACTTTGATGTGCAACTTGAAACATTAGTTATGTTGGAATACTTAAATTGCATTCCTTATGTTTAAAAAAAAAAAAAATGTTGCGTTTTTAGTTGTTCCTTTGGGGTTTGCGCGATGGGGCATTACATGGAAGACTGGTGATCAATCTGGTGTTTAAGTGTGATGCTAATGCAAGAGCATCCAAGGGTTCCAAGCAATCTTGCAAAACCAAAAATATTTTAAGTTTGTATGTATGTGTTTTATTTTTATTTTTCTTGCAAGCACATTTATTTTAAATCCTCAACTCCTCTAGCATAGTAAGGTTTGTTGTCGGGATTGTGAAAAATTAATTAATTAATTGATTCACTTTTTTTTATTGCTTTAAAGATATTTTAGAAGAGTTATTTTTCCAAAAAGGAAAACTTCCATTTCCAAGCTTGTGAGTGGACATTTATTGTAAAATTGTAACTCCATTCAAAAATTTTGAAATTGCATTTTGTTGAAGGATTTGAATGATTGGAATTGGTGGAATGGAGAGAGTGGGTGTAAGGAGGGAAGATAATTTTTGAATGGTCATTGAATGCTCAAGATAGGAAGAGGAAAACCATGTCCAAGGAGTAAGGGAACATTTTGGAAGTTTGACTAGATGGTAGAGGAAGATGGCATGGAGTCATATCTATGAGACCCAGTCTTAGTAAAATGACTATAACTTTGTCATTTCTAATCAAAATCAAGAATTTCAAAATGTTCTGGAAAGTGAAGAAGGAAGCACACAAAACCTAGAAACAGTTTTAGAATATTCAAAAAAATGAGGGAGTAGTGATAGACATAATTTATGATAGGTTTTAGGAGCTCTATGAAAGAAAAGAAGAGGGCAACATGGAGTTCAAGAGAAAATGTGCAAAATTTTTGGAGAAATGGTATGAAGAGTTTTGGGGAAATGAAAGGAAGCTACAAGAAGAGAATGAGGGGAAGATTTGAAGTCTTTTTGTATTGAGAAAATGATGTAAATGTCTCAAACTAATTGAATGTAATAAAAAAACTTTCTTGTGATTGCATTTCTTTTGTTTTATAAATTGTTATTTGTTGCAATAGAGATATGTTGCATTGTGAATTTGTGAGAATTTGTTTGTGCTTGCATCAAAAGGTATTAGAGACATAGGTTTTCAGTGTATAAGTAGATCATTTAATGTGAGGAAACTAATGCTAGGACTGGTGGGTGGATAGAGGAAGCACAGTAAAATTGTCCAGGAAGATTGAGAGAATTTTTGCAAATGTGTGAGGAGTCCTCAAAAATTGAGAGCTAAGAGGGACAAGCCATGGAAATGCATAGAATGTGAGTTGAGGTGAGATTATAGAAAATAATATGGGGTGGGTCATGAGGAGACCCATGAGAATATTGTTCTGGGAACAATATTGGGAGAAGGTAGAAAATGAGAAGTTTAAGAAGATGAGACAGATGGTGCATGAGGAAGTGAAAAACATCAAGATGAGCATAGATAAATTAAAGAAGAATATTGGTAAAAATGAGAGGATATTGGTGAAGAAAAGTGAGAAGAAGAAAGAGGATAGCAAGAAGAAGAGTTGAGAAAATGAATGTTGTAGCCCAAGAGATAAGGAAAAATATGTGAGAGCAACCCTATAAAGGATGAAGATGTAATTGTGATTGTAGTGGTAGAATGTGAAGAAATTGTAGCTATTGATGAAATTGTAGTAATAGAGGATGTAGTTGCAGTGATGGAGTTCCAGGAAGTTGCAACACAAGATGAAGAAAATGATGATGGGATAGCAAAAGAGAAAGAGGTAAAGTTAAATTTTCTTGAATTTAGTGAAGAAGAGCTTACAAAACTTGTTATTGGAGGTGAGAAGATGGATGTTGAAGCGAAGAATGAGAAAAAATATGTTGGGACAACAAAAAAGAATGAGGTAAATTTTAATGTTGAATTTAGTTGTGATGATTCTATACCTTCTTTGGTGAGAGTAGAAGAGGATGTCAAGAAAGAAGAGAGCATATAGATGAAATTTTTTAATTTCCATGGAGTAATAAATGTATATTTGAATAAGGATGCAATAGATTTTGATTGTTGTTTGGATAATACATATTTGCATATAGACATTATAGAGGATGATACACGTGAAGCTTGGTGGAGGTGGTTACTATATGGTGGGGTTGAGCCCATGAATGAGATGAGGAGAGTAGAGTGTATTTAGTGGAGGAGGGAAATACATGGTGGATGTGAATCCATGAGAGGAGAGAAGAATGGTGAATGGAGTTGTGGAAGGAGGATGGTTCTTGTGCTGGTGAAGTTCTCAAAGAAGAGGAAGAAGAAATAATTTCAAGTGCACTTTGGATAGCGATGGAGTACATTGTAGATTGCTTACAATTTGAAATAATGGTTCTACCATTCAAATCCACTTTTGTGAGCCTATGCTCACAAACTTTCTAATCTAGATGTTTAATGTAGGAGCATCCAAGGGTACCAAGCAATCCTACACAACCAAAAATATTTTAAATTTTGATGTATGTGTTTTGCTTTGATTTTTCTTGCAAGCTCCTAAAATTCAAAATTTGAATGTAATGAAACTAACCATAATTACCAAAGATTTAACACCAAAATGTAGTACAAAAAGAATTGTTTGAAAAAATTCCTTAAAGAGATGTCATCTCATGGAATGAAATGATATGATTGTAGAATGTGCACAAAATGGATTTTGCAAGGAATCTCTCAAAATATTTGAATTAATGAAGCACTCTAGAACATCGACACTGTAAGCTTTGCTTGTGTTCTAGATGCATGCAGTCATCTAGGTTTAGTGGATGAGGGTTGCATATAATTCACACGTCAATAACCCTTATTTCATTACATAAATAGTTGATCATTAGGTGTGCATGGTTGACCTTTGTGCCTGTGTTGGCTATCTTAAGGACACCCTAAAAATTATTACTAAGATGCTAGTTAAACCTTTGGTTCCTATGGATCATATATTAATATAGGTTGAGTATTCCAGCAACACTGCTTTTTTAGTTGGACCATCAAAATGTTGCAACTTATATTCTTCTCTAAAACATTTGTGCACAAGCAGGCAGGTGTGTTGAGGTTCAAATAGTAAGGAGATTGATGAAAGATAGAGGAATTAAAAAGATACTTGCATGTAGTTGGATTGAAGGGCATAAAATGGTACATGATTTTTTGTGTAGGAGATAGATCACATTCACAAACATGGGAGATCTATGCAAAACTGGAGAAATTGGCTTGGAAAATGAAGGTAGCAGGGTATTTCCAAATTCAATACTTTTACTTAATGTTGTGGAATAGTAGAAAAAAGAATCACTTATCTGCCATCGTAGTGAAAAGTTAGCAATTACATTTGGTATGTTAAACATGACCCCTGGCACAACTATTAGCATTGTTAAGAACCTTCGAGTATGTTCTTATTTTCACATTGCATCTAAATTCATCTCCATGATTGTTGCAATAGAAAATTTTCTAAGAGATGTGAACCATTTCCATCATTTTAAATAGGGACAATGTTCTTGTGGAGAATAAATTGGTGATGCTAAATGAAATAATCTAAAAAATAGGCTTACACTATAATAATGTGCACTACATCAGATATCCAATAATAATGAAGGGACATCCATCAAAGCATAACAACATGGACTTTTTTTTCATATGTTGTAGTTACAAGTGCCCTACTAGACATGCATGAAAATGTGGAAGCAATATACACAACACAAGTGAATTGTTTCAAAAAAATGCCTCAAAGAAATATGATATTTCATTTTATAGTTTAACCATGATACCACACTGTTTTGAAATGATCCTTGTAGTGATGTGGGATGTTACCGCTACACCGCACCATTATTGATTGGCCTTCATGGTAATGCGGGATGTTACCGCTACACCACACCATGTATTCTTGTCTCTTACGGTGGTGCAAGAGAAGTATTTGGTTTACCTCCATCTCACACATTTATTGCTCAGACTTTGTGGTAATGTGGGATGTTACTACTACATCATATTGTGTCTCCTTGGCTCTTGTGGTATGGTTGTATTATGAAACTTGTCATGACCATCTACTACCTTAACACAAAATTCTTATGAAACTTGTCACTATTTATAGGAACCTTTTAAATTACATTCATATCTTTAAGGAAACTATCCTATAGGGATGATAGTCTGAAGAAACATGGCAATGGTTACACCAATAAATAGTTAACTAGAAACCATGAATTTTCAATGCATAATGGAGAATATACAAAGATTTAAGTTAGTGAGAAAACATCCTTGAATAATTTTCATCAAAAGTATGACAATCTAAGAGTTCATAGTATAAAATCATACACCCTCAAAAACCTAATAGTCATAATAGACCTAGTGATATCTTTCAGAGTCATAAGAATAAATTCATAAGAGAATAGATGTAAGAGCATGAAAAGACACTGAGATGGAAGGGTAATTGGTAGAGTTGAAGAATCAAACCTATAGTGAGAAGGTAGGGAGAAAAAATTAATTTATAGTCAAGAGCATCATGGAAGTTTCTCAGGTGACTATATTTGGGCAAGGAGAGAACTTAGTGACAACATTACCATCAAAACAATAAGGATGCTCAAAAACCTACCAAACCCTAGGAACTTTTTCATCACCTTGTAGAGATATCAAACATGCATGAAAATATTTTACAGGAGGGCACAAGACTAAAATCATCTCTATCTTTTATGATGACAAAAAGTAACAAAAATTTAGATTTACAAGTGATGAAAAGAAGTACATGGAAAGTATATTACGCTAAATTTATTTTTTTAATAAAACTTAACCATTAACTATCCAATACAATCTAACAAATTACAAATATATAATGAAATATTATGATTAACAGCATGATAATTTTAATGGTTATCTTAAGGTAGACAAAAAAAAATTGTGAAAGTGAAAAATAACACCCTTAGATTATTCTAAACAAATAACATTTTCATTTACATCATTTTCAAGCAACAGTTTTTTAGATCCGTCCAACTATAAAAAAATCAAATCAAATCTGCAATGATCTCAAAATTTTGAAGGTTTAAAAATATGACATTTTTAGATCTATTCTTGGGTGTACCCTGCATCTCACTATAAAAAAGATCGAATTTTTTTCTCCAACAGGCTAAAGACATAGATCATTATGGTAGATTTTTTTTACCATAAAGCTTATTTTTCATAGATTACAGGATCCATAAGAATTTTATTTTATTTTGTAGAGTTATCTCCCTTGTGAGACTTCTCCAACTCTGTTAAAGTGGAGGAATGAGGAGTTGACAAGCCTGATAGGAAATGTAAAAGGGAAGAGATCAGAGTGGGACAAAGTGTATGATTATGATTTATACAATGATTTGGGAAACCTAGAAAAAGATGGAACAAGGAAGAGAGAAGAGTGGGGCAGGGTAGCATGGAGGTCTTAATGAGATATTCACATCACCATGAAAGCCCAACAACAATCATGTAGTGCTGCGATGGTTGTGCAGAAGTTTTTGTGAGGGATTTGGTGAAGGCTATGAATTATCCTCTATCCTATTAGATTGAGAAAGGAAGAAGATTTTCAAACAATGATTGAATCATAACAAACAATCCAAAAACAATGAAAGTTACTATCAAATGGTGACAAAAATCTATCCTCTATGTTATTTGCACATGGTGATTGAGAACAAAGTGAATAAGAATTAAAAGAGAATTGGATCATAGCACTACAAAATGGTCATGAGTTATGTAATGAACTTCACTATTCTTTTGATCACAAAGGAGATTGAGATAATAACCAACATGTTGATGTGCACATAGAATGTTCATGGAGTGCAAACTTCCTTACAAAGCAATTACCATAGAAAAGTTTGAGGTGAATTGCACCTACTATTTTATGTTGATATGGATATGTTATTGTGTCATAGAAAAATGGTCCCTTGAAATTTTCATGTTCTTTTAGGCCTTTCTTCATGATGCTTGTGTTGGACTTTCCATTGCACCAAAAGATCAACCTGTCAATGCCCGATACAAGCTTCAGTTAAGAACCATAGG
Source organism: Sequoia sempervirens (assembly GCA_007258455.2). Taxonomy (NCBI): domain Eukaryota; kingdom Viridiplantae; phylum Streptophyta; class Pinopsida; order Cupressales; family Cupressaceae; genus Sequoia; species Sequoia sempervirens. The sequence goes on from VDFB02252616.1 coordinate 53,938,039, forward strand.
AGGCAGTTAGACCATGTCACAAACCCAAGTGCTAGTGTTGCAAGGAAGACCAAGGGTCACACCTTGCAACAATCCCCCAAAGCACAAGTGAGGGGTTTGAACCTATGACCAGCTCTAATACCAATTGTTGGACTTGTCATTGCACCAAAAGATCAACCTCTTAATTCCCAATACAAGCTTCAGATAAGAACCACAAGAGGTGGTTAGACCATGCCACAAACCCAAGTGCTAGTGTTGCAAGGAAGACCAAGGGTCACACCTTGCAACAACTTGGTCCATTTTGCTTTGATTTAATGTTGTAATGTGGCTTAAAAATTCACATTAAGTCCTTAAAATTCAAATTATGGTGTCTTGTGAAGGTGTTGTGAAGTGTTGTAAAACATTTCTACACTTTTCTAGATTCTATTCATTACAATTCACCTAAAAATCACTTTTTCATCACTTGTCAAGTACTATTCTAAAATATTGTAAAGTCTTGTAACAAGATTTCATGCTTTTCTAGGCTTGTTTTCACTATTTAGACCTTTCTTATGCTTTATTTCACCCTTTTATGCCCTTATAAGGTTTAATTAAGTGTGTTTTTTAATGTAAACCTAAAAAACAACATTAAATGCAAGATATTTCCCGACACCCACTTTCAAGTCCAATGTGGAACCCATTCACCATGGGTGGCAAATGAGTCCCTCTTATCTCAAAATTCAAAATATTTCAAATTTTCTTTTGGGTTTTTATTTAAAATCACCTTATGTTGGCCTATGATGAGGTATCTTCAGGTTACTAAGGCACAAGTGTGTATAAATAATTGTTTTTACATCCATTATAACCCCCATTCATCAAGTTCACTAATTCACTCATTCATTCAAGCATTCAAGCACTTTGCATCATTCCATCAATCATCAATCAAGTATCTTGGAGCAGCCATTGATATATCTTTAGATTTTCTTCAACAAGGTTGGTGAGTTTAGGACATTTGCATGTTGTTTATTTATCTTTCCTTATTCATTTCATTTCATTTCTCCATTAAGGGTTTGATTACCAAAGTGGGATTTGACCAAGGAAAATCCCTATAACCTAATCCTTAACCATTTTCCCCCTTTTGCATATGTGTTTGCAGACTTGTGTATGCAAATTTGACAAGCTATTAGGTGTTGAAAAGTGGAAAAGAAGTCAACAAAGTGTTTAAAGTCAACTACAACCCATTTCAAGCTTGGAGAAGCCATTTTGTCCATTTTGTCCATATTTGACTTAGTCAACCCAACAAGCAAACAACCTCAAATCTGGTGCTACAGGATTGGTCCTTGATTTCACATAATTTTGGGAGTGGAATGATTTGCCATCAATGGTGAATGAGTCCCACCTTAAGGATGGAAATCCATATTTTGTCAAATTCTGGATCTCGACACTCAAAAATTTGTTCTTAGAAGTTTTCATCAGAAGTAGGATTGATTCGCCATCAGTGGCGAATGAGTCCCACTTGTGATTTTTAGTCTCTTTTCTAGCATTTAGGACACTCCAGAATCTTCATCAGACTTCCAGGTGCACTTTGATTTAGCCTTCTTTTTTGTTTTGCATTTGTTCATGTTTAGTTCATGCTTGCATATCACATTGTGTTTTCCAACATTGCATAATTCTTAGGTTTTGTATTCATAATCAATAAAATAGTTCATTTAATTGCACTTAGATCATTCCATTTAGTCTTAGTTGCATCATACATTTCATAATTTGAGTGAACCACATAGACTTTTGAGTGGGGTTTTATCTCTCTCCTTTTAGGTGAAACATCCTAAGAGTGCAAGAGTAGTCTATAAATTTAAATCTATGGTTCAGTTCTAACCTGTAGTTAATTGTTGTAGCATAACAGATAGGCTAAATAGTTGTTCACATACCATTGTTTCAAAGTCTAAATTGCTATACCTTATTCTAGGAGAAAATCACAATGGGAGTCTATACATAAGACACCATTGTTTCAAATTCAAAATTGTTGGCTCTTTCACAATTGTTTGCTTCATTTATTTGATCTAAGATAGCCTACTATATAGAATATTCTCTCAAAATCATAGTAAAATCCTTTATTTTGGGATGGCTTTTCAAAATATTTCCCATCATAACAATGAACAAAAGCATCAGTCATTAACCTAGATTTTGCAAGAGTTTCATCAAATTCTACTTTTCCACTCTCTTTTCCATTTTTAATTTTATTCCCAATTTCATCCATGAAGAAATTTCTCAGCTTGTAGATCCTCCTGTTAACCATAACTTTACAAGGTGTCAAGGATAGCTTTGAGTTTTTATCCAAGCAACAATTGACAGAATTCAACCTTACCAAATTTTAATCTAGTAAGGCTGAAGTTTTTCAATTATTGCTTGGGTAAAAACTTGAAGCTATCCTCAACACCTAGTAAAGTTATGGCTAACAATAGGATCTATAGGCTAAGGAAGTTCTTCATGGATGGAATTGGCAATAAAATTTAGAACGGAAAAGACAGTGGAAAAGTAGAATTTTATTTCAAAACTCTTGCAAATTTTAGGTTAATGCCTAATGCTTTTGTTCATTGTTATGATGGGAAAGATTTTTAATAGTCATCCCAAAATAAAGAATTTCACTACAATTTTGAGAGCATCTTGTATACAGTAGGCTTTCTTAAATCAAATAATTGAAGCAAACAATTTTGAATTTGAAAAAATGGTGTCTTATGCATAGACTCCCCTTGTGGTTTGCTCCTAGAATAAGGTATAGCAATTTAGAATTTGAAACAATGGTATATGAACAACTATTTAGCCTATCTGTTATGCTACAACAATTAACTATAGTTTAGAACATATCCATATCAGCATAAAATACTAAGTGCAATTCACCTCAAACTCTAATGTACTTGAGTATCATAGTAGCTGAGCTTCTGGTGTTTTCTAGATGAAACCTATAGTGGAAAAGTGTAGTCTCCATTTGAAGGAACCATTTTTGGAGCTCTTCCTTAAAATGAGGGTTGAAAACATTAGAAGAAAAGAAATACCATAATTCTAAAGTAACAATTTGTATCAATCCAAATGTCAGAAAGTATAATTAAAAAGAAAAATCCTTACAATTGGACTAAGTAGATTTATGATTTTATCTTTAGAATGTAGGAACTTTCTTTATCAGAGCTTCACAACTTCAAATTGGATCTCAAATTGGACCAAGCAGATTTATGATTTTATCTTTAGAATGTAGGAGCTTTCTTTGTCAAAGCTTCATGACCTCAAATTGGATTTGAAATCGGACCAGCAGATTTATGATTTTATCTTTAGAATGTATGAACTTTCTCTATCAGATATTAAATATGTTAGGTTGGATGTCAAATCAGACCAATAGATTTATGATTTTATCTTTAGAATAAAGGAATTTCCTCAGTCAAATATTCAACAATTCCTATACTTAGGTTCTACTTCCGAGAGAAAACACCCAGAAGTTTTTCAAACCAGCTCAATGTACTCTCCAACCTGGTTATGTCACTAATAGCAATCCAATTTTTCCTGAACCGTCCATATCCAAACATTGCATCACAATCTATTCTTCCTGCACATAAAAATGCCACATATTAACCCCTTTCAAATAAAACTCAAAATCATCATAAAACCATAATTAATAAATCATTTCACTTTTAAAAAGAATCCAATGTCATTTACTATCAAAACAAAAGTTGTATAAATCACCAAAAATCCATGAAGCCATCCATCCAAAGAGAAAATAAGCAATGTAAGGATTTGAGCAATATAAGTCCGAATGGTTAGGTTGTAATGGTAATGTAATCACCATAAGAGCACAACCAAGGAACAAATTCTTGTGACTATAATTATGCGATCCATAACTCTATTGGTCATGTGGCATAGTTCTACTATAACAAATACATGATGCATTCATGTGTGACCCAAGTTTAATGTGGCTATGTTGTGATAGAAATGGAGGAACTCATATGAGCACAATTCATGCACAAATCAATGTCATCAAAATTAGGCGTCAATCATCATTGGGTGCATTCAGGTTGAGTCAAGTTTAACAATTATGATGTAATGATAGCATGATCCAAGAGAAATTACCTCTTGCTGCAATAAAGAGCCTATAACTCTGGTTGATATGCAGAGTAGTTGTGTTATATCAATTATGTAGTGCATTCAAGCACAACCCATGTTTAATGGGATATTCTAGAGATTGATCAAGATTTTATATACATTATGAATGTTACTTAAAAGTGTACAACTTAAACTACAAACCAAATTTGTTACATACTTGAATGCAATCTTGGGTTACCACAAACTATAGTAATGTGATCTACTAATAACAATTATGGAAAGTATTAAAGAAAGACCTATGCTATATAGGATACATTTCATTGATTAGGTTTACATACCTTAATGATCAAACACAAGCTTCCCACACACTCTAGGATACAAGATTAGGAGGATTAAGATCCTTTCAAGAACTTTCATCATGATGCAGGGCTCTAATCTGATAGTGGATGAAGAAGTGGTAAGAGAAGAACTAGAAGGGCTCTCCTCAAAATGAACACTCCTCTCAATGAACAACTAATGAGTGGTGGGATGGAGAAGCATATAGCCTTTGAAATCATCTAGATACCCAACAAATATGCAAGGATTGCTCTGTGAATCCATAGCCTTACATTTCTCTGCTAGAATGTGGTCCCATGCAAGAAAGCCAAACTTAACTGTGGGTTTCTGACCAATCCAAGCTTGAAAATGAGTTACCCCCTTCACAACTTTGTGAGGAACTTTGTTCTGGATGTAACATGCACAATTGATGGCCTCTACTGAGTATTGAGGTTCCAAAGATTTGGAGTGAATCATACAATTGGCCATCTCTTTTAAGGACCTATTCTTGCATTATGTGACACCATTCTATTGAGGACTGTATGGAACTATGTACTACATGTTGATACCTTATGAAGCATAAAAATATTCAAATTTATGATTAACATATTCACCCGATAATTATCCATACATAGAATCTTTATGAACTTCCCAAATTGTTTCTCTACAAAATATTTGAAATCCTGAAAATTCTCAAAGACCTCAAACTATATCAGTTTTCTCACTTTGTTCATGACTCTCCTTTGATAGTCTTACTCACTCATGCAGATGGGGTGAGTTGTTTTTGGCATCAACATTTTGGCCACTTGAACTATCGTTACTTTTAGTAGCTTAGTCAATAGGATATGGTTACAAGGCTTCCTTCTATTCAATTTTTTGATGGTGTTTTCCATAGATGCATTCTTGGTAAGCATCCTGATTAGAAATATGATAAAGGAAAAGCATGGAGGGCTACACAACTATTAGAGTTGGTACACAATGACTTGGCATGACCATTTCCACAACAATCTTTCAGTAGGGCTAGATATGTCTTGACATTTATTGATGACTTTTTCAGATACACTTGGGTTTACTTTCTCAAAACGAAGTTTGAGGTCTTTGAGTATTTTTAGGATTTCAAAGCTTTTGTAGAGAAACATTTTGGGAAGTTCATCAAGATTCTATGTAAAAATAATGGCTCGGGTGAATATGTTAATCATCAATTTCAACAATTTTGTGCTTCAGAAGGTATCAACATGCAGCACACAGTTCCATACAATCCTCAATAGAATGGTGTTGCAAAGTGCAAGAATAGATTCTTAAAAGAGATGGCTAATTGTATTATTCACTCCAAATCTTTGGCACCTCAATAATAGGCAAAGGCCATCAACTGTGCATATTACATCCAGAATAGAGTTCCTGACAAACCTGTGAAGGGGGTAACTCCTTTTCAAGCTTGGACTAGTCGGAAACCCACAATTAAGCATTTTAGAGTGTTATGCTCTCTTGCATGGGCCCACATTCGAGTAGAGAAATGCAAAGCTATGGATTTGTAGAGAAATCCTTGCATATGTTTTGGGTATCTAGATGGTTTCAAAGGCTATAGGCTTCTCCATCCTACCACTCATGAGTTGTTCATTGAGAGGAGTGTTCATTTTAAGGAGAGACCTTCCAGTTCTTCTCTTATCACTTCTCCATCCACTATCTGCTTGGAGCCCATGCATCATGATGACAGTTCTTTAGAGGATCTTAATCCTCCTAATCTTGATGAGGAGTCTTCTTCCTCCACTTCAGATGGTGATAGTGATGGTGAGGATTCACATTCTTCTCCTAGTCATCATTCAGAGGGTGATGATTCTCCTCTAGAATCTCCATCCCTTGCACCCCTTTAGGCTCATTAGGAATTGGAATTAGTAGGTAATTGGGTTGGTGATCCATAAAATACTAGAAGAACAAGATCATAGTTTTAGTAGGCTCCACATATCTTCATTGCTTTAGCTTTTGATACATAGCCATTTCAAGAAACTTCAGGTATTCCTGAGTGGGATGTTGTGATGCAAGAAGAGTTCAATTCCTTAGAGAGGACTCACACATGGGATCTTGTCCCTCTTCCTAAGGGAAGGAAACTTGTTCAATGCAAGTGGATCTATCAAACAAAATATGTAGTAGATGGGTCTGTTGACAAGCACAAGGCTTTCTTGGTAGCAAAAGGATTCTCCCAAGTTCTCAGGATTGACTACTCTGAAACTTTTGCACTAGTTTCTAAGATGAATTCCATCTGAATTGTCCTTGCTATAGTTGCATCCCATCATTGAGAAGTTCATAAGATGGATGTGAAGAGTTCCTTTCTTCATTGTGACCTTCAGGAGGAAATCTACATGGAGCAGCCATAGGGGTTCATCCAAGATCCTTCTCTTGTGTTTCATCTTTGGAAGTCTCTCTATAGCCTTAAACAAGCTCCTCGATCTTGGTATGCCGAGATGGAATCCTTCCTTCTGATAGTTGGGTTCACTCAATGCCATTTTGATTTGAACATCTACATTCTGTAGTAGGATGAATCTCTCACATTTATAGTTCTATATGTTGAAGACTTGTTGATCACAAGGAGTCACTCGTCCACCATCAAGGTGATGAAAACTACTCTAGATAGATTTTTAATGTCAGACTTGGGTCTTTTGCATTATTTCTTGGGGATTGAGATCACTCAGTCATCTTTAGGTATCTTCCTTGGGAAACCCAAGTATACACTTGACATGCTCTCCAAATTTTGCATGGCTGACTATAAGCCTGCATTGATTCCATTTCTGTCAGGGGTCAAACTTGATGGAACTTTATACTAACAACCTATTGGGAGTCTCATCTACTTAACTCATACGAGACCCAACATTTCATATGTTATGGGAATGGTCTCTAGATTCATGCTAGAGCCACATGAGTTGCATTAGAAGGCATCTAATTGGATCCTCCACTATATTCAGCGTACTCATAGTTATGGGATTCACTATGTAGCGGGAATGGATATTGACTTGGTGGGACATATAGATTCATATTGGGTAGGAAATTCTCAAGATTGCAAATCTACTTCTAGGTATTGCTTCTCACTTGGTTTCGGTCCATTTTGTTGGTCGAGCAAGAAGCAGTCTACAATTTCTCTTTTATCTACAAAGGTTGAGTATCAAGGGGTAGTTAATGCCACCACTAAGGCTATTTGGCTTCATAATATTCTCATTGAGTTTGGCATTCCATTTAGAAATCCTACAATCATCTTTTGTGATAATCAAAGTGCTATACAAATCTTCAGGAATCTAGTTCATCACTAGAGGAAAAAACACATTGAGATACATATGCACTACATTTGGGAGTTGATTCAGGGAGGAATCATTGATCTTAAGTATTTTTCTACATCGGAGTAGACTGTAGACATATTCATAAAACCCTTTATAGAGAGCAAGTTCCTTCATTTGTGAGCTTTGCTAGGGGTGTGACAGGTGTCTACTTCAAGAGGGGCTTCTTCGTCCTTCATTCTACTCTCTCTATTTAGGGGGGCTTCTTATTGGGGGGATCTCTATGTACATGCGTACCTAACATGGCTTCATTTGTTAGGACCCATATTTTCACCCACCTAAGCTATGCTTAAGGGGGGATGTTAGTGTAGGTTTTTATTTTCCTTATGTTAGGGGGTATTTCTTTTTCCTACATATTATTATTTAAGCTTGCTTAGGTTTATTAGATGTGGTAATATGAGACAAATGGAGAAATACAACAACTATATGTGCCACTCTCTCCCACACATGGGTAGTTGAGTTACACTCTCTCTTTTGGTTTGTTGTGCCACCTCTCATAACCAATATTTTGTATTTACCTAAGTAGTTTATAGGGTAGTTGGGTTTCTTACCCTATTTCGGCTTTATGTGCCTCCTCTCTCCTATCTTCACTTGAGGAGGTTATGCCACATGTTTTGTCATTTACCAAGTAGGTGATAACCTCCTACCTTTTATGGGTAGTAGGAGTTAATGCACCTCTTGGATGTAGTTTTTCTTATTTTTCTATATATTGACCACTTTCCTCTCACCATCACTAGTTTGGCTAGTTCGGTGATCAATTGGTGAGAGTATTTAGAGTATTCTATATTTTCTCTTGCCCTGTCTCTATTTTTCTCTCATTTCAGATTTCTCTTCATTATATTATTTTGATCTTCAATCATCTATTGAGTGAGGTTGCATGTGATCTACGACCAACATCAGATCTTGGCTTGGTTCTCACTTGTCGCAGTATCTAACACTGTCAAGATAGCTAATTTTTTGACTTGAGATTTAAGGTCATTTTTTAATACCAACAAAAGCATTGGTAAGATCATCACTAGGGTACAAACCCTAGGAATTTATAGAAACATAAACCATAACTCTAGTATATTAGTGAGGTTGCAATACCAAAAATATTGAGACATTGTAGCCAATAACAAAATCTTGCAATCTAAAGATTGTATCCAATAAAAAGAACACTATGTAGCTCAGTGACATTTGTAAATGCAATCTATGGTAAGAAGATTGACAGTCATTTGAGGTGTGATAGTCGAAAAGAGGTTGAGAAATGACAAGATAATAAAGTTCAACCTTGTATAGTAAAGTAGAGATTTTAACAGTGAGTTTCCTTACCCCCTTGCTGACCTTAAGAATTTTTCAAATTCTATTGGCAGTGTTAGACAAGGAAAATGCAATCAGGGAATGACTGTCTAAATAAAGTAATAGTGGTAATCATAGGTTCAATGTTTCTTCTTATCTATTTTATAATGGATGTAGTGGATTGCATGTTTGAGCAGTTTTTTGAGACTCATCAAAGATGGGAGAATAGTGAATAATATCTTGTGGACTACGAAGTAGTGACAATAAGGTTGAAGGATCTTAAGACCCCCAATATCATGAAGCAATGAGTCCCCTATAGTAATTAAGTAGGAAATCTATAGGGAATAGTTTGATTTTATAGAAGGAAGCTCATGAAAGGAATCCTCAAGTGACAATGAGTGACTTGTTTGAAATTGCAGCAGCTGAGGGTGCAATATCCAATCTTAAAGGTAGTTAGCAAAGCAATAAATGTGCAAGAAAATCAAATCGCACACAACAAAAAATTCACAATGTTATCTTGGATAATGCCTTGAGTTTGAAGAAAAAAATATCATTATATCTTGATGAAAGTAGTGACCTTAATGGTCAATCACTGGCAACCATGATTTTAAAACATGTTATGTGATTATGGATGCAACATTTTAAGCAAGGCAGTGAGTGGTGGTTTGGAACAATGGAATTTATGGATGACTTGCTTTATATGCATACTATGTAGTCTAGATTAAGACAACATTCTTAGAAGAGATTGAAGGTGGATTATGGAACTCAAGGGTTACCATGATAAAGATTAAAGCAAAGATTGAGATCTATTTAAAAGCCATTGTCATGAAGATATTAAAGATGTCGCATGCAAAACCCTAGCAGCTAGAGTAATGAATACAGTGCCAAAGAGGGCAGTGTGCTAGGGAAGATTTAGGAGATCTCCACATTATCTAATCATAGACAAAAAAATAATTTATTTATTTTTTAAATAAAAATAAATAATTCTAAACCCTATATAGGATATCTATTGATACTTCAAAAGCATTTGATTTTTTAAACTAAAAGAAATCATTCTAATTACTATATAGGATACATTGATAGTTCAAAAGAATCTAAAGGAATTTGAGATTATGGAAATATATGTCAATTAAATACCTAGATTACAAATAGTAGCACAAACAATGTAACCCTTGTTGAGTAGAGCAAGAATGAGATAAGCAACAATGAATCCTATGCCTCCTTTCGCGCACATCTCCTTACCATTCTCTGTCATTCTTTACTAAAAAACTTCTCCATTTTGGTGGGCTATGATTGAAAATAAGGTTTTGACGAAGGTTTTAGGGTATATTTAAATTAAAACTCCATTTTGTTGGGCTACGCTTGAAAATAATATTTCGACGGAAGTTTTAGAGTATGTTTATTAAACTTTTAAAGTATTTTGGTGGGTTATTGATTCTTGATTCCTTAAATGATTTATTCAGATGGATTGTGACTAAACAAATGACTAACTATTTAGTCATTTTTATTTGTGTGACTAAATAATTTTTATTCAACAACCAGATTAGTCATTTATTTACTCATTTATAGCTGAGTTGCAAAAATTTTGTAGAATTTAGTCATTTTTAGTTATTGTGACTAAAATTTTTAGTCACGTAGTCATTTATTTGCCAAATTCTACTAGTGTTACAATAAGAGCCCTATGGCCAAATTTGGATCATGTTAGCTCCATTACATCCTTATTCTTCATGGATTTTAGCATAGGTACTATCCAAATGTCACATAGTCTAGTAACCTCCCTTAGGACTTCTTTGGTTATTAATCAAGGAATACTAGTCCACAAACATGTATCATGCACTTTGCTTAGTGAAATTGTCACATATTGGAGCTCACCATCATGGGTAAAACATGAAAACAACTACCAAAAATTTAGCGTCTTCTTTACAAGGTTTTCATATTCGAGCTTAATACTAAGATCATCTCCAGTAAAATGCTTTGTCCATAGTTCTATAAGTTTCACATGATTATACTTTTCCATCTTTGTGTGAATATATGTGTTAAACAGGTGTAGGAAAACTAAGAGGGGGGAGGTGAATCAGTTGTCACAAAAATTTAACCTTAAAACTTTATTACTTATCATATCTTCAGCCACACTATTCTATTATTAAATATAAGAAAGAAGCATGAATAACAGAAAGTAAATCAACACAACGAACACAAGATTTTTACATGGAAAAACCACAATGAGTGTTAACTCACAATATAAAGATTATAAACTGAGTACAAAGGCTCACTACCCAAAAGAGGACTCATCATCCAAATACAAAGGATCACTACCTAAAAAGGACTCACTGTCCAACAGGGAGGTTCACTGCCCTATAGATACAAAAGAGAACAAAAGATCCACCACTGCAATTAAATCACATTCACAGGATTATAGAAACCTTCAATTCATTGCCTTCAACAAACTAAAAATATTCTATCACAACTCACTCACACACACTTCTGCTCTTATGATTTGTGGCACACTTTTGTCACTTTGCATCACATTGTCATACCATTCTTCACAACTCGACTTGATTTTATACTATTCTCAACCTTAGAAACATTTACCAAGGTCGTCCACAATACATCATTTCATAAATTCAAATTAGGTCGGAAACACTAAATTCCCATAGTGGAAAGGAATAAGAGTGGACCAAAAATAATATTCTTGAATCTTCTACATGCTTCCTTAATTAAATTTTATTCTTCAAATGAAGTGTAAACATTAGGTTGGCCAAACCTAATGAAAACACAAATGAACAATGATGCACACACTTCCAAACTAGAAGATGACATGCGAACGCCACTACACACTTCCTTAAGTATGAGAATACATTTCAGAACCTTCTAGATACCTTCGCAACAAGAACAACAAGCTTTAATCACTGAATTTCTTTCATCAGACAATTCAGACTGTGTAGACACAAACAAAAATACTAAAACATGACTTTTGGATTACCAAACTCCAAACCTCTTTTCCAAAGCATAGGAAAGACCTTCAAAAGACATATCCTAGATCTGCAAGATCTGAAATGAAACAGCGAAAAAATGGAGAGAAACAATATTTCTCCCAATCCACAAAATACTAATTCTATTGGTAGAACACACATACCGGTGGACACAAATTTCACGTACCAACTCACCAGAAGCTGATACTTAGCATATGTCACCATGAAAATACCAACAACATTCCTTTAGATCCACACAAGCATAGGATCAACATAGGAGAAAGGTGGAGCACATACTGGAGCACAATCTGAATACATTCCTTCTTTTGACTTTACTTATTTATTAATTTTCTCAAAAGAACTTGGAAACTTATCAACCCAACATATCTACAACACCATAAAGATAGCTCCATTTACTCACATCTCAAAAGAATCTCATCCATACATGCAGAATGTGCAACATACAGAACTGTGTTGACATCAATGACAACATTAATGAGAACACCACTAGATTAGCTCATACTTGCAACAATCTCCCCCTTTGTCATTGATGGAAACACATAACCTTTTCTCCCCCTTTGACATCAATAGAAAAGAACAAATTCTTTGATTACTTCCCCTTAGGAGTACACCCATACTACACAAATGAAAACCTTTTCTACTCCCCTTGCAGAGTAGACCCATCTATCAGTCTAGATAAATGAAGAATCTGTGAATTCACTAGACTGATGCATCTTCATGTGCACCTAGTTAGGAGGGTCAATGACCCCCAACCTCTCCATAAGATTATCAAAATTATCCTTCATAAGAGCTTTAGTAAATATGTCTGCAATTTGTTCCTTTGTTGTCACATACTCTAGTATGACCTCATTCTCTAGCACTTTCTCTCTCGAAAAATGATACTTGATATATATGTGCTTTGTTATTGAATGCATAACCAGATTTTTTGAAATATTTATTACACTTGTATTATCACAGAAAATAGAAATAGGCTCATCACATACCACACCAATTTCTTTCACAGTTTGTTTCATTCACAAAACTTATGTGCATCAGGATGCTACAACAATATATTCTACCTCTATAGTGGATAAATAAACCATATCTTGCTTTTTACTCAACCATGAAACTAGTCTTCCACCAAGAAAGAAAGCACCACCACTAGTACTTTTCTAATCATCTACACATCTAGCCCAATTAGCATCTGTATATGCACTCAGAGTGAAATCATTAATCTTAGGGTACCATAATCTAGTGTGCCTTTAAGATATCTAAATATCCTTTTTATAGCTATAAGATGTGCTTCTCTAGGATCTGCTTGAAATATAGCAACTAAACACACTACATGCATAATATCTGGTCTAGTAGCAGTAAGATACAACAATCTACCAATCATGGATCTGTATTTTCTTTGATTAGTCTTAGCAGATTCATCATCCTTGCTCATCTTACATCCAATTACCATAGGAGTACAAAACAATTTAGAATACTCTATGCCAAACTTTTTCAACAACTCTTTTACATACTTGGGTTGTGAAATGAATATCCCTTTATTAGTTTGATTCACTTGTATACCAATGAAGAAATTAAATTCACTAATCATAGACATCTCAAATTCCTTATGCATTTCTTTAGCAAACTTTTTACACATGCCTTCATTTCCACCAAAGATAATATCATCAACATAAACAACTACAATCAACATCTTATTACCTTGCACTTTGAAGTAGAGGTTGTTGTCTGCATAACCTATGCTAAATCCTTGCTTTGTCAGATATTTGTCTAGTCTTGTATACCAAGCTCTAGAGCTTGCTTCAATCCATACAATGCTTTCTTCAATTTACAAACCATGTTTGGCTTGTCAGAAAACTAAAACCCTTCAGGTTGCTCCATGTACACTTCTTCCTTCAACTCGCCATTTAGAAAAGCCGATTTAACATCCATCTAATATACCTTGAAGTCCTTGTGTGTAGAAAATTCCAAAAACATCTTTATAGCTTCCATTTTGGCTACAAGGGAAAATGTTTCTTCAAAATCTATACCTTCAACTTGTGAATATCCTTTGCATACCAGTCTTTCATTATTCCTCACTACTTCTCCACTTTCATTCAGTTTGTTCTAGAACACCCATTTTTTAGCCAATCACATTTTTGTTCACAGGTCTAGGGACTATTTTCCATGTCTGATTCTTTTCTATCTGCTATAGTTCCTCTTTCATAGCTCTCATCCAACTTTCATCTTCACATGCTCGTTTTATAGATTTAGGTTCTATTTTAGAAAGTAAACACAAATTTACCTCAGCTACAACTCTGCTTCTTGTCTTCACACCTTCACTCTTGTCTCCAATTATCTGATCTTCTGGATGATTCTTCTATACATATTTAGGAGTCCTAGTAATAGGTTCTGGTTCATTCTCTTCTTCGACTTTCTCTTCTTCTTCTTTCTCTTCTTATTCTTCCTTCTCCTTATTTTCTTCAGATATATGTCCGCAAATAGGATCATCAAGTTCAACTTCACTTATCTCAATAGGTCTATGCATGTCTTCATCAACTTTCACATTAGAACTTTCAATGATATTTCTCAATCTTTTGTTAAAGCATCGGTATTCCTTGCTAGTAGTAGAGTATCCAAGAAATATTCCTTCATCACATCTAGCATCAAACTTTCCAAGATTTTTATCATCTCTTTTAATGTAGCGTATACTTCCAAATACTTTAAAATATTGCACAGTAGGCTTCTTACCAGTCCATAACTCAAAAGGTGTCTTTGTGTTGTTGTGCTTGATTTGAACTCTATTAAGAACATAAACAATAGTATATATCACTTCTCTCCAATATACATTTGGTACATTAGACTCTTTCATCATAGTTCTAGCAGCTTTATGATCTATCCTATTTTTCCTTTCAACTACTCTATTCTACTGAGGGGTTCTTGGAGTAGAAAATTGTATTTTTATGTTGTGCTCTTCATAGAATGCATTAAATTCACCAGAAGTGAATTCACCACCTCTATCAGATCTCAAACACTTAATTTTTATATTTACTTCATTCTCCACTCTTACTTTGAATACCTTAAACCTATCCAGTGCCTATTTCTTTTCTCTGAGAAAATCATCCCATGCCATTCGAGTGTAAATTCAATAAGCAACGTGAAATATTTGTCACCATTCAGGCTTCCAATCTTAGTTAGACTACAAATATCAGTATGTACTAATTCCAAAATTTAAATAGTAGAATGTTCCTTTCCTTTAAAGATACATCTTGTCTGCTTCCCCAATTAACAACTTCTATAGATGGCATTAGTAGGTCTTGTGATTCGAGGCAGTCCTCGAACAATCTCCTTTGCACTGATCTTGACCAAGTTATCAAACTTCACATGTCCCATTCTCCTGTGCCATAACCAACTTTCATTGATCTAAGATACAAGACAATGATCATCAACTCCTTCCAGCTGATAGATGTTTCCATGAGTTCTTCCAACAACAATCATATCTCGATTACCAAATTCTTTTCTGATTTCATAGGTATTGTTTTGAAACACAAGTTTAAAGCCATTGCTACACATTTTACCAACACTTAGAAGGTTATGCCTCGAACCCTTCACATAATACACATCATTAGTACTATTCACTCCATCAAAACTAATTGAACCTTTATCATAGATCTTAGCTCCTGAATCATCACCAAACATAACTAAACCACTGTCATACCTTCCAAGTTTAGTGAACTTACTCTTATCTCTAGTCATGTGATTTTAACATCCACTATCAATTACCCAATAGTATTCATCTTGTCTTGCATGAAAAGAGGTAACCAAAGTATCTTCCATCTTGTTCTTCTTAACCTTCAGAGCCTTCTTACTTGCACATTTTCTAGGGTTAGTGGATATAGATTTACTTTCCAAAGCTAAGAATAAAAATTCACTATCATCAACTTCATTGTCAGATTAATCATTAGAAATACCTACATCTTCCTTAACATAGTACAACTTCTTATTCTTCTTATCCTTCCTATCCTTATCTTTATAATCCTTGTTCTTCTTGTGTGTAGCCTTATTCAGACACCTTGAAGAATAATGACCAATATTACCACAAATAAAGCATTTAAATGGTAACATACCTTTATACTTTCTGGTACCTTTCTTCAAGTTCCTGGTGAAGTTGGCTTCCAAATCATCAACACCATCGCTATCTAATTCCTCCTCAATCTTCATTTCCTTAAATGTTGTTTCTATCTTTTCTTCTATCTTGTCATCTTTCTAAAAATTTCTCAATTCAAATGCTTGCAAGGTGTCAAAAAAGTGTTCCAAGGTGTACTTCTTAGGATCATACATTTCTTCAATCATGGAGATTTTATCACTATAGCAAACTAGTAGGGTAATCAAGATCTTCTCAATTATGTCTTTATCTGATAGCTTTCCTCCTTGATTTCAAACTTCATTTGCAGTCTGTTCAACCTTGTGAAAGAAACTTGCAAATTCTTCACCATCTTCCATTTTTAGGTTCACAAATCTATGCTTTGCCGCTAGTCTCTTTGTGAATTTCACTTTTTCATTTCCTTCATACATGTCTTCCAACTTCTTCTAGACTTCATATGTAGTATCTAGAGAATTAACCTTAATTCACTCATTTTTAGATAAACCACTCCAAATCACATACTTAGCCTTCTCATTTTCTTCATAAATAGAGATCTCATCTACATAATTAACACCACCAGACAGAAGTGTATACTTTTCTCAACAGCCTTCTAGGTCTTAAAACCAAGAGAGATAATATATCCTCTCATTTTTCCCTTCCAATCTTTGTATTCAACTCCATCAAACATAAGAATTGCTAATTTGTGTGCCATCAGATCTTCCTTAAGCAGTTAAGCTCTACAAAAGGAACCACAAGCTCTGATACCAATTGTTAACCAGGCGTAGGACAACTGAGAGGGGGAGGGTGAATTAGTTGTCACACAAATTTAACCTTAAAACTTTATCACTTATAAAATCTTCAACCACACTATTGTGTTATTAAATATAAGCATGAAACATAAATAACATAAAGTAAATAAACACAATGAACACCATATTTTTACATGGAAAAGCCAATAAGTGAAAAACCATGATGAGGGTTAACTCACAATATAAAGATTATAAACTGAATACAAGGCTCACTACCAAGGGCTCACTTTCCAACAAGGAGGCTCACTACCTATAGATACAAAACAGAGCAAAAGATCCACCATTGTAATTAAAGCACATTCGTAGGATTACAGAAAACTTCAGTTCACTGCCTTCAACAAACTAAAAAACTGCTATCACAACTCACTCACACACACTTCTGCTCTTATGATTTGTGGCACACTTAAATCACTTTACATCACACTGCCATACCATTCTTCACAACTTGACTTTCTTTTATACTATTCTCAACCTTAGAAACATTTACCAAGGTCGGCCACAATACATTATTTCATAAATTCAAATTAGGTCGGAAACACTAAATTCCCATAGTGGAAAGGAATAAGAGTGGACCAAAAATAATATTCTTGAATCTTCTACATGCTTCCTTAATTAAATTTTATTCTTCAAATGAAGTGTAAAGACTAGGTTAGCCAAACCTAATGAAAACACAAATGAACAATGATGCACACACTTCTCAACTAGAAGATGACATGTGGATGCCACAACACACTTCCTTAAGTACAAGAATAAATTTTAGAACCATCCAGATACATCCACAACAAGAACAACGAGCTTCAATCACTGAATTTATTTCATCAGACAATTCAGACTGTGTAGACACACATAGAAATACTAAAACATGACTTCCAGATTACCAAACTCCAAACCTCTTCACCAGAGCATAGGAAAGACCTTCACAAGACATATCCTAGATCCACAAGATCTGAAATGAAATAGATAAAAAATGCAGAGCAACAATTTTTCTCCTAGTCCACAAAATGCTGATTCTACTAGTAGAACACACATACTGGTGGACACAACTTTCACATACCAACTCACTAGAAGCTGAAACTCAACACATGTCACCATGAAAATACCAAAAACATGCCTTCAGATCCACACAAGCATAGGATCAACATAGGAGAAATGTGGAGCACATACTGGTGCACAATTTGAATACATTCCTTCTTCTGACTTTACTTATTTATTAATTTTCTCAAAATCACTTGGAAACTCATCAACCTGACATATCTGCAACACCATAAAGATAACTCCATGTACTCAAAACATCTCAAAAGCATCTCAACAATACATGCACAATATGCAACATATAGAACTGTGTTGACATCAATGACAACATTAATGACAACACCACCAAATTAGCTCATACTTGCAACAATATTCCCTAGTATCCTCAATAGCTAAAACCTTGTATGGTATACCTGAAAATGCTACTAGTGGGTCATTCACAAACTATTTCAAAGGATAATTTTTGAATTTGGGTTGGGGTTTTTTTGTGCCCTTTTCACACACATGCCACACTCAAGGTAGGGACCCTCTTTACTTTATTTTTCTTTTCATTTTGCTTTAGGTTCTTCCTTTTCTCCTTAAGGGATGGGTCCTTTAAGTTTTGATTCACCTCACCTTTGAACTTGAATGATCATATAAACATCTTGGATTAGTTTTGTTTGCAACAATTGACCTCATTTTGGATGCTTGAAACCATTAGCTCTCTTAAAGTTTCATCTAGGCATCAAATTTGGCTAAGTATGGATGAATTTTGGGAAATCCATCAAGGTCCCGAATCCATGAGGTTTTGATTTTCACTAAATATGGTACCACCTGGATTCCCTAAAGTTTATTTTTGCAAAATCTTCCTCATCATAGAATACCTGAAGTTCTCATTTTCATTAAATCCAACTTCATGTGAGTTCCTCAAGCTTTGTCCAAATCTCTTGTCAAAGTCATTTATGTCACTTTGTAGTTGATGAGGTTGCCATTAATGCTCATGTTTGGGTATATTTGCGATGCAATTGAAGCCTTTTGAGCATCATTGTGCATTTTTAGTCTTGAAAGTTTATGTTTTGATGAGATTTTGAGTACATTCACGGATTTGAGATTAGGGTTTTGCTAATTGTGCATGTGGATTTCATTGGTCATTGGCTGGGGTTTTCTTGGGGCAACTTATGTGCTTTATGTTCAACATCTAAAGTTGCAAGGTATGGATTTAAACCTATAAATTTGGTTCTCTTATGAATTTTATGTGGATTTCAATGATTATTTGCTTATGATGGCAATCTAAATCTTGTTTTGTGTCTAGCATTAAAATTATGATCTTGAGCTCATTTTATTTTGATTCATATTTGGAGTTTGAGTGATTTGTCCTTAGTATTTGAATAAATA
Source organism: Sequoia sempervirens (assembly GCA_007258455.2). Classification (NCBI taxonomy): domain Eukaryota; kingdom Viridiplantae; phylum Streptophyta; class Pinopsida; order Cupressales; family Cupressaceae; genus Sequoia; species Sequoia sempervirens. The sequence goes on from VDFB02252616.1 coordinate 53,957,324, forward strand.
GTGTTAATTTGATTTATTTTTAATTAAACACATGTTTTGAAATTGATTTTTCCCGCCTCTTCATGTGCATTTGAAATAATGGGTGGAAATTAGGGTAGTGATAATGAACTAGGGTTTGTTCTTGTAATGCATTATGTTAATTCTAAAGTTTGGATAGCACAAACTAGGGCATATTTGAACTATGATAGTTGATTTTTTGTTGCTTTATGGATTTTGGGTTAATGAGTGCATTCATGTTAAACCCTAGGTCATTAAATTTTGAAGGCCATAGTTAAGATGTTGAATAACCAGTCAATATTGTAGGCTAGGGTTTATGTTTGATTTAAGATTATTGCTATTTTGGAATCAAACCTTGGTAGATATTGATAAAATTGGAGGATTTGGTTAATTGCACTTTCATTTATCAGGTTATTTTGAGAGGTTTAAAACTTTTCATTTAGTCAATTTTAAAAGTTATGAATCTTTACTAAATCCATCACTACTCGGATTACTTGAAAGATGCAGGTAGAGTCTAGCAAGACTAAGACTTCTAAGGGAAAGTCTACTAAACGAGTCAAGGAAGAGCCAACTACTAGAGCTAAAAAGATGAAGTATGATTTCAAACTTATACTTCTAGAGTCCAAGATTATCTCTCACGGGGCATGTAGACAATGAATATTTCAAGAAAATGATGTATAACAATGCTTCCACTCCTTTCGCTAGAAGATTGGTGAATATAAGATTGGCACAAACTGTTGGGTTTCCACCCTTAGTGTAATGCCCATAATTGATTATTGAGTGTGCAAAGCATTATGATTTAGAAAAAAGGGTGATAGTTGGTCCACAGGGTAGAGTCATGGCCAACTTAACTTAGGAATCAATGGTAGAGGTATTCAACATTGGCTCACATTAGAAATTGGTAAAGGTAAACATGCAACCAGCAAAGCAGTTTTACACTAATGACCTAGAAGAAGCCTTGGAGATAATGAACAAGTCCATGATTAACAATCATAAATCTCATTACTCCAAGTCACCCAAAAAATTGCACATACATGATTTTAAGCTGGAATACAATGAAATGATCACTCCTCTTAGTAGAGTGATGGGTTTGGACAAAGCTACAGTGTTTGAGGATTGGATGTTTTATGTCATGGCTCAAATTGAGAAAGGAATCAATTACCATTGGGAAGGAATTACAATTGGGCAAGAATTACCATTGGGCAAGAATTATAGTGTTTGAGGACTGGATGTTTTATGACAACTTAGACAGGAAATTGAGGAAGGTGCAAGATACAAGAGCATTTATCATGAATTCTTATGTGGTATACATACTTGTAAGGAATAATAGGTTTAAAGGATTGATTTGTAAAGGCACAATAGGGTAGGATAGAGTGTATGATATTTATACCTAGCTCCACTTAAATAGTTCAAATTATATGAGGGTTAATAATGCTTTTACAATGTCTATTACTAGAACCTTGCAAGATGCTTTGCATATGAGAAATTTTGTTGATTCCATGGATTTGATTAAGAAATATGGATACTAGTTTATTCAATTTCTAAAATTCACATATATTAGAGTTTGTGGAAGTCCCAAGGTACCCTACATACTTCCAAGGTACCAACTGATAAGGTCATATTGTTGGAGGTTACAAGATAGTTGGAAACCTTTGATTCAATTTTGAAAGCCATGCACAAGATAGGAGTTGGTGGGGAATTCACCTTGAGAATTTGTGGTTTGGAGGCTTGTATATCTATTCAAATTTCTCAACATTCATAGTTATGGATGGCTCATTTTCATTTAAATATTCATTCAAATAGAGATAACTTTAATCCCTATGTAGTAGCAGAAAGAATAGCTAATAGAGAGTATAGGCATAAAGATCATATAGAAGACTATTGGGCCAATTGCAGAGATGAGTTTGAGGTAATCAAAAGAAAGTATTTTAGGCTCCCTTTGAAGATGATCAAACTCTATAAAGTGACCCAAGTACCTAATAAAATTGAGGATGAGGAAGATCCTATGCAGTACCATGACTATATGCATGTTCAAAAATAAACCTCTTCCCACCATTGATTGGGTAGAAGATGAAGTAGTGGAATTAGATCAAATCAATACCTAGGTGATTAGATACTCAAAACGGGGGGAAAAATGTAAAATGTTGGAAATGGAGGTAGAGGGAATCAAGCCTACCTATGAGCTAATTAGAGACTTGGAGTCTCAATATTTAGGGGAAGATTATTCTAAGAAGACAAAGGATGATACCTCAGTGGATCAAGAAGAAGAAGAAGAATCTAATGAAGAGCCTCTCATTATCAACAAGAGAACAAGGGGTCAAGTTAAAGCCATGGCTAAGGGTGAATTCAAAAGGTAGCCTATTCCCAAAAAGAGAAAACCTACAAAAGAAATTCCTCAAGGAAAAATAGAGGCCCAACCCTCAAAAAGGACACTAATCAGAGGGGGAAGTAAAGGTACGTCTCCTGCAAAGAAATAAAGGAAAGATAAGGATGATGAGGAGAATGTACCAGCTATAGATGGAGGAACCCAAGAGGAGGAAATAAATATAGAAAGCCTAGGAGATAATACTCAAGTATACTCTCGAAAGAACTCTCCTAAAGCTAAAGTGCAACACCCAAATGTAGAGAGTACAAAGTGGTTGAAGAAGTAGAGAAAGTTTCAAATGAGCCACAATCCAATAAAGATGAAACTGTAGAAGAGGTTGTCACATAAAACACTCCTCCTCAATCACCTCATCAACTCGTGTAGTCTAAAAAAGAGGAGGGAGAGATAGAAAAAAATAAAGATGATACCTCCAAAGGAAAACAAGAAGAAGAGGAGTTAGAAACTTCTAAGATGGAGATCTTAGTAATCTTTGGGATCAATTGGAGAAGAGTGCCTCTAGGGAAGGGAATGAAGAAGAGAAAGAACCTAAAAAGATAGAGGAAAATCTTTCTAAATCACCAAGAAGGGAAGAGGAACAAAAATTTGATGAAGAAGATACAAATAAGGAGAAAGAAAGACAAGAGAATGTTCAAGTGGACAAGACAAAAGACCTCTGAGGACAAAATAACCCTTAGAATGAAACTAATTTAGAAGAATCAACTACTCTTGAATGGCTAAAAGAGAGCTTGAAACAAAAGCTAGTGGTTATTGAAGAGGTAACTCCTAATTGGGACAATTTTCATGTAGGATTGGGAAGAAAAAAAGAGAGGAAGAAGGATAGGACAATCTCTACGATGACAAGAAATGAAGCTAACAACATAATATTACATGTTGCTACTCCCACAATGAAAAAGAGTAAAGATGAGGCTACTCCTACAGAATACAAAGTACAAACTATCAATTTGGGTCCATCCACAAAGAAACATGAGAAAGAGGATCTAAAGGATTCTATGGATGCAATTATGAAAAGACTAGACAATGAAACACAAGCGAAGGTGAAGTTGCAGAAACAAGTGAATGAATTGTAGAAACAAGTGGATGAATTGCATAAATATATCCAACATTTGTTCAAACCTCTACAAACTCAAAATCAACCAAGTACCTCTACCCCCAAAAATATAATGTCAAAGGAAACCATCACTAAAGTGAAAAATATGATGACTTCTATTCAAACTACTCAAAAGTGAATAAATGGTGTATATGAAAAGGGTATTGTTTTAATTGAAGAAGTATTACATGTGTATGTGTAGACTTCTTCTTTTTAGGATGATGTATAATAGCTAGTAGCAAAGTCTAAAGGGACAAATGACAAGTTCATGATAAGAGTGAAAATTATTGAAATTCCTAAAAAAATTTGGTTAAAGAAGAAGTTTTAGCTTTTGAAGACTTTGATAAACCAAAAGAATGCGTCGAACCCTTTAAATCTAAAAAGGAAATCATGGAAAAAGGATTGGAAAAGTTTCCAAAGGTGAAAACTAAGTTGGAGGATATCCTTGCTAGTTGTATTTTGTTTTTAAAATATTATGACTGGAGGAAGAAAATCATAAAGGAATATCTAAAAATTGATCAACTGAAGTAGTGGTGGTGACAAGTTTATCCCTGTGTTGAAAATGGACCAATTATAGAAAATCATCTTGAAGATGTAGCAATGCATATCACAATTTTAAATAAATATCAGGAGTATAGGATTGATTGGGATAAAGTCTTAAAGGAATGTGAAGAGTTAAAGTTAATTAAAGTGAGGTTAAAATTTATGCCAATCCCTAATTAGGCCTACCTCAATAAAGTACTTCAAAATTTTCATGAATATTCTAGAAGATAACAAATGGATAAGGAGGATGAATGAGAGTAGTTGCCTTGAACTTTGTGCATACTACATTAAGCCAGTAGAAGTTTCAACTCATCCTTTCCTAGAGAAATATGTCAAAAGGCCTTTTATTTAATTTTGATGTATTATTTGAGGATGAATTTTGGTATTTTGTTGTAAAAAAATAAATGGGAAATTAAATTGTATAGGGCCGACCTATTTTGGCCAACCTATATTATAAGACCTAATTTTATTTTGTCTAGGCCAAAATGCTTGATATAAACTCTATATATATGAGGTCTCTCATTATTGTAAGCATTGATCTTGGAATTGTTGTAGGATTTTGGTGAAGTTAATACAAGAGAAGAAATTGATTTTGGTGCTCTTTTATATGTTGTTTCATATGTGTGCATGGTTCCTATGTATCAAAGGTTTCTTTAGGTGAATAAGTTTGTAGCTTTAGTTATAGTTCTTTCATGTTGATGATAAAGTAATTGAGGTGTTGAGGAATCTTCGGTCCATACTTTTTGTGGCTTGCTAATTGTAAGTTTCTTGTAAAGTTAACCTGGGCCTACCCCTATTTCAATAGTTTAATTATGGGTGATTATGCATTTTCATGCCATTTTGGGTGAATGTTTGAATGCTTCATAGTCTAAAAATATTTCATACCTTTCAAGATTGCACTATTTCTATTATATTGTAGATATAATCTTGGTTAAGAAAAAATTGGTTATTGAAGATTGGTCTGCCTTGAATGCTCTATTAGTTTCATGATTTCATTTAGGACTTAGTTTAGAAATCTCTCTAAACCCTTTTCTGTTGATATTTATTTGAGACCACTATTAGAATAAGAATTGAAAAGCATCACTAAGTTGTTACATTTGATGAAAAGATAACTTCTAAACCACAGATCTGGAAAAATGTTGGGTTTATTTTAATTTTCAAATCTTGTAAAACCCTCATTGTTGACCTAATATTTTCAGCTTTTGTTTTACCATAAAGGCACTTTGTGATTACCAAAATTATCACATTTTCATTGAGTTGTTTATGTATTTTCAATAACTAACATTAGAGACCTTTGGGTTGTTTTTTGAGGCTTGTTGATAGAAATTTACCTTTCAAGAGAGATAGGATACTTGTATTCTATCTATGTTGTTGTAGTGCTAAAAACACCATCAACAAAATTGGCACTAGAAGGAGAGATGCATTGAACAAAGCTGGAGCATCTTTGGTCATCACTGTCTCCTCAAAGGTTTCGTAGAGGGACCATATCTACAACTAATAAAGGGGAGTTATAGGAATTAAAGGCCCCTACCCAGTGTAAAAGGACTAAGAAAGGGGTAGCTTCATTATCCACACCCATCAGACCTTCAACTCCATCTTCTCCATCATCCACTTCATTTATTTTTTCATCTTCAGATTCTTAACCATAGCCTCAGGTTATCACAAATCAACCATTACCACCTCCACCCCCACCAATGGATTTCTTGGTAAACAATCCCTCACCCTTGCCATTCAATCATTATCATGAAATGCCTAAAAATCTTGAGAATTTCTACTCCAGATTTCATGTTAATTATCCTAATAGGACAGCTAAAGAACACATCAAAATTTTCTAGACTGCTCTTTAGGACAAGTAGATTAATCATGAAGATGTGGCTTGCAGGATTTTTCCATACTCATTGGGTGAGGAAGTGTCTTACTAGTACATCCATTTACCTACTAGCTCAATTACTAGTTGGGATATGCTTCTTAATGCTTTCTTACATAAATTTAAAATCCCTATCAATCCCAACGAGTTGTATCATCAATTTATGTCAGTTAGAAGGCAGGTCAACAAGCCCATAGGTTCATTCAATAATAGGTTTCATCGTGCCTATATTAGGTTATAGGATCCATATGTTATTGATGATGTCTCTACTAGGGCTATTTATTATGTTGCATTAGATAATCTTACTTATGCATTGGTTAAAAGGATGCACCGACCTCCAAGGACCCTAGTGGATTCATATGCAGAAGCAATCAAGGATAGTACTAACTTGGGACAACATTTTTCAGGACATTTTCCCTCATTGGGACCCATTGTTAATCCTAGGAAAATTCAAGACTTATATAATGCTTTGGCTAATCAAATACCCCAAATAAATCAAATTCATCGGCTACCATTAGTCCCAAATCTAGGTACACCATTGAGTCAATCTCAACCATTCCCTAGTTACTTGTAGAATTCTAGTCATCCAATGTATCCTCAACAACTTTCCAATGTCACTTCCTATCTACAAAATTTTGAAGTACCATCTTATTCACATAATTCTAGAACACACCTTGTTTATCTACAAAATTCTTCCCTAGCACAAAGTAATTCAGAAAAGAGCCGATTGGAGGAGCTGGTTGAGCAAGTAAAGAAGTTACCAAAAGAGGTTGCCTATTTGAGGAACCAGAATAATTAGTTGCAAGCTTCATAAAAGAGTATTCAAGCTAATTACAATCAAGATAATCATGATTTTGGACAAAGTTCTAGATAATGTATTGAAAGAGGACAAGGATCAGGATATAATTTTGAAAGGAGACAACCTCCAAGACAAAATAGATCTTGGAACACAAGGAAAAATAATGGAGGTGCTCCAACACATTTGGATTCACCTACCAATCCAGAGAAGTCATCAAGTGGGGTATATCTAGCTGAAGCTACATTGTCTAGATGGTGTAGGATCCATCAAATAAATAAGCATTATGAGGATTGTCCAAAATTCCAAGCTGCTATTGCAATTTTTCAAATGGAGGTACAACAAGCTACTAGTAATGATGGTTCAAATGGACGTGAAATTATGCCTTCAAATTCATATGATTTTGTCTTGGTGTTAAATCATGCTCCTTTTCCTAGAGGTGAAGAGAATCATCCTGAAGAAGAACCTATTGAAGATGATGTTAGGACAAAGAATGTATGCAATGAGTAATCTATATCTCAGTTGTTTGAGAATAGTGATGTTGTTGATAATGGTCCTCTAGAAGAGTCAGGAGTAGAGTAGGTGCAGATGTTTCATCAATGCACTAGACCTTATGATTTGAGAAAAAGACATGCTAAAGGTCATTTCACTACTTCCACCCCGTCGAACAACTTCAGCATACCTCTTGATCCCAATGCAAGCAATAATCCTTCCTATCCAAAGGTGCCAACATAGTATTTTTCCAAGGGAGGACAATTTGATTTAACTAAGGGAGGAAAAACTGATGTTTACAAAGGAAATCAAGTAGACCAAGTCATAAATGACTAGCATGAAATGAGTGTGGAGAAAATGGGTGAGTATGTTGCTGAAGAACTCAAAAAGGTAAAATTCAATCTTTCTACTTTTGAGTTATTAAGAGTTCCTGCAATTAGGAGTGTTGTTTTTAGATCTTTGAATGATGTTGTTCCTTCTAATTCTTCACAAGATATTTTTACACAAAAGGTTACTTTCAACATACATGTAAGTGAACCTCTTATCAAAGAAGTAATGGGAAAAAACTTAGAATTCACAACCGATGAAAGATTAGCCCAAGAAACCACCAAAGGATCAAGCTCAAGTGAAAACTAAAGATAAGAATAAGGAGAAAGATAAAACTCAAGTGGATCAGGTAGATACTCTGGTGAGTCTATTCCAAGGGAAGCCTGAAAGTCCTCCTTTCTTGATAATTTCTATTCATTTATTTGGTAAAAATTTTCATAATTATTTGTTGGATTCTAGAGCTTTTATGAATGTTATGCCATTTTCAGTATGTAAAGCATTGGGAATTAATCCCGCTCCCTCTTAGCAAAAATCTACCCAACTAGATAAGATGGAGGTGATTGTAGTTGGGGAATTAAATATAATTCTTCTGTAGGTTGCATCAGATCCTAGGTTGCAACAAATAATCAACATTCAAGTGGATGATATTCTAGACACATATGGGATGATTTTAGGTAGATATTTTACAAGGGAACTCAATGGTTACATTTCTATTGAGCATTCACATATGTGGCTCCCATGGAAGGGACTGCCAAATCAGATCAAAATCAAATGCGAGCCTAGGATAAATTATATGATTACTGAATATCATAATACAACAAATGAAGTGTCATTTTCTAAAACTAACCTTAGAAATTATGTTCCTACTGCAACTATGGAGGAAATAGAAGAAATGGAGGAGGTTTTGATGTTGCATGATGCACCAAAGGACCTAACTCAACACTCTAACAGCACAGAGTTAGTGGTTGAATCTAATAATGAGGACTCATAGGATGATGGTAAAATTAGTCTTCTCAAAAGTTTCCAAGAATGTATCCAAAAATGTGTTGAAGATCAAGTTAATCTTGGAGGAAGGATGAACCTCAATTAATTATTGGTGCCTAGATGGTGTAGGGTCCATGATGCATCACACTTAGAGTTTGAGTGTTGCTTGTGCCAAATAGTTGTAGACCAAATCAAGAGGAAAATTAATCCAGTTGCAGTCAACATGGATAATTAGAAAATCCAAGTTAAACTAGATGATGAATAGTGGAATATGGCAAAAGACCCTTTGCCAAAGAGTGATGTATGTGTAGTAAATTCAAAATCACATGTCCCACCAAGTTTTACATACTTTTTTCTTTGATGGTTCTAAATCAAAGTAGGGAGTTGGTGCAGGTTTTGAGTTGATTTGTCCAACTGGTAAGACATTTTTTGCAAAACATGGGTTACAATTCTATTATACAAATAACATAGCAGAATATGAAGATTTGGTTCATGGATTTTTAATGGATTTGAGAAATAAATTTAATGCTTTACAAGTTTTTGGGGATTCAAAGCTAGTAATTAAGCAATTCAATGATAGAATAATGACAAACTATAGGCATAGGGTATGGGATTTAATAGAAATATTTGACGCATTCAACATTTTGTTGATCCCTCTTCATAAAAACTAGACTGTTGATGCGTTAGCTCAAGCTGCTAGTACTTGAGAGCCCTTGTCTTTATTAGGCTTGAATAGATTCATAGTGGAGTTCATTCCAACTCCATCAGTGTCAGATAATGTTATTAGCTTCCAAGTATTTGAGGATGATAAACATACACTAGATTTCATTACTAGTTCTAATGTTTTTTCTTCTCAGATTATTGATGAAATAGAAACAGAAGAAATGGAATTGGACATGGAAGGAGTGATTAATATAAAGAATAACACAATCCCAAGAGGCATGGTGCAACTAGAGAGAATCTTTTATTTTGATAGGATAAGAGACCAGGATCAGTAGGCTAGAAAAGATTTAACAAATAACCAGTGTGACACACAACATGGGTACTATAGAAGAGGTAAAGAATGTTTTTATTGGTAAGTTTTGTACCCCAAAAGAGAAAGAAGGAATAGTTAATGCATTTCACAAATATCAAGATATCATAGCATGGAGTTATGAAGATCTTAAGACATATGATACATCAATCATCATGCATATGATTCCTCTTAAGCCAGATGCAAAGCCATTCAGAAAGACAAAAAGGTGAATAAATACATTACTTGAGCCTATCATCTAGAAGGAGGTAATGAAATTGATATCTACTTGCATTATCTTTCCTATTAGACATTCTACTTGGGTAGCAAATCTAGTCCTAGTACACAAAAGGAATGGGAAAATTAGAATGTGTGTGGATTTCAGAAATATGAATCGTGCATCTAAGAAAGAAAATTATATACTGCCATCCTTAGATGAAGTGTTGCAGTGTTAAATAGGTGCAAGACAACTAAGAGGGGGGGTGAATCAGTTATCACAAAATTCAAACTTAAAAAATTTAACTCTTATTAATTCCACAACCACACTATTTTGTTATTAACTAAGAGCATGAAAAGAAAGTAAATCAACACAATGAACACTAGATTTTTGCATGGAAAAACCAATAAGGGAAAAACCACGGTGAAGGTTAACTCACAATATAAAGATTATAAAATTGAATACAAATGCTCACTACCAAGGGATCACTGCCCAAAAGAGGACTCACTGTCCAAGTACAAAGGCTCACTACCTATAGAAAGGACTCACTGTCCAATAGGGAGGCTCACTACCTACAAATACAAGAGAGAAAAAAGTATCCATAACAACAATTAACGCACATCCATAGCTTGAATAAGGATTGCATAAACCTTTAGCTCACTACCTTCAAGAATCTAACACAATGAAGAACTGCTATCACAACTCACTCACACACACACACTTCCGCTCTTATGATTTGTGGCTCACTTTCATCACTTTACATCACATTGTCATGCAACTGTTCAAAATTCAACTTGATTTTATACCATCCTTAACCTTAGAAACTTTCTCCAAGGTTGGCCACAAATACCTTATTTCATAAATTCAAATTAGGTCAGCAACTCAACATTCTTGTGGTGGAAATGAATGAGAGTGGACCAATAAAAACATTTTTTGAGATCAAAAATAATATCTTGAATCAACCATGCACTTCCTTAATTAAATTTTATTCTTTGAATGAAGTGTAAACACTGAGCCAACCAAACCTAATGAAAACACAAAAGAAAAATGATGTACACACTTCCCAACAAGAAGATGACATGTGAATGCCACAACACACTTCATTATGCATGAGAATAAATCTCAAAATCTTCTAGATACATCCACATCAAATGCAGCAAACTTCAAACATTGAACACCTTTCATCATTGATCAATCCATCTGGATTGTACAAACTCATACTGAAACACTAAAACATGACTTCAAGATCACCAAATTTTAGACCTCTTTGCCAAAGAACAAAAGAAACCTTCACAAGACACATCCCAGATCTGCAAGATCTGAAATGAAATAGAGGAGGAATGCAGAGCAATAATATTTCTCCCAGTCCACACAAGACCAAATCTGTCATAACAGTTCATATATTGGTGAATGTAACTTTCACATACCATGAAACTAGAAGGTAAAACTCAGGAGATGTCACCACAAGATCACTATTATCAAACCTTCAAATCCACACAAGCATAGGATCAACACAGGAGAAATGCAGAGCACATACCGAAGCACATTTTTAACACTTTCATCATTCTAACTTATTTTCTTTATTAATTTTCTCAAAAGCACTTGGAAACTCATCAAACCAACACATCTGCAACACCATAAAGATAGCTCCATGTACTCACAACATCTCAATAGCATCTCAACTATACATGTACAATCTGCAACATACTGAACTGTGTTGACATCAATGAAAACATTAATGACAACACCACCAAAACTTGCTCATACCCACAACATGCCAATCATAAATGACTCTCAGATGATGTCTTTTATTGATGGATACTCAATATATAATTAGGTAATGGTTCAGTATAAGGATAGAAATATGAAAAATTTCACCATAAAGTGGGAAACCTTCACATATAGGAGAATGCCATTCAGTCTGATCAATGTTGGAGCTACGTTCCAACGAGCCATGGATATCGCATTCAAAGATTTGATTGGTAAGTGTATTATTATTTACATGGATGATCTAACTATGTTTTTCAAAAAAAGAGGAGACCATATTTCATGTTTGTGTAAGGTATTTTAGAAGTGTAGAGAGTTTGGTATCTCCTTGAATCCAAAAAGTGCATCTTTGGAGTGACAGAAGGAAATTTTTTGGGTCATGTTATTTTAGAGAATGGTATTCCATTAATCCCAAATGTATCCAGGCTATACTAAAAATTTAGCTCCAGCCAATAAGAAAGAAATGAAATCATCTTTTAGAAAGATCAACTTTTTTAGGAAGTTCATTACTAGTTTTGCGAAAATTGTCAAACCTCTGAATGTGATGTTAAAACAATATGCTAAGGTAGAATGGGATCTTGAGGCAACGAAAGAATTTGAGGAAATAAAGAGAGAAATATTTGAAGCTCCTGTTTTGGTAAGTCTAGATTACTCTAAGCCATTTTACATATATTTATTTGCTTCAGAACATTCGTGTGCTAGTATGTTAACCCAAAAATTAGATCAAGAGGATGAACACTCAATTGCATTTATGAGTGTCCCATTGAAGCATATAGAATTGAGATATCCTAATGTTGAGAAGCAAGCTTATCCATTGGTTTGTGGTGTGAAGGATTTTAAGCATTATATTTTGAGAAATAAGGTGTTTGCAATTGTTCCTAATCCAACTGTAAATCTTTTACTGATGAAAAATGAGTTGGGTGAGAGAAGGGCCAAATGGGTGACAATGCTACAGGAGTATGACATAGAGATACAACCCATGAAGCTGGTAAGATTCCAAGAATTGACCAGAAAAATGGCTAAAACTGGTCTAGATCTTACAACACAACAATATCACCTTGAAGATGTTTCACTAGATGAGTGTTATGATAATGTTGTGTATTACTTAATCAAAAATTCCTAGCACATTTGAATATGATGCAATGAAGAGTCTTGCAATTGAAGAGTGCTAGCTACATGTTGAAAGGGTCCATATTGTATAATAAGAAACATGAAGATGTCTATCTTCATTGTCTAGGAAAAGAAGAGGCAACTCGAGTAACGACTGAGTTTCATGATAGGTTTGGGCCAGGTCATGGTTCTGCTCCAACAACTACAAATCAAATTCTACAAGTAGGGTATTATTAGCCCACCTTGTTTAAGGACACACACAACCACGTAAGAGGGTATGTGTAGGATCATCATGGAAAAAATAGGCCCTTAAATGGTGAAAAATTCAAAAAAATCAAAGTTAAGCAAATTGAATGTAGTTTCTAAACTACTAGGTTTATTTAAAAAAAAAATCCATTTGGTGAAAATTTGAAATTTCAATGCAATAGTACTTAAATTTTAGGGAAAAAAATAAGAAGTAGGTTATTTTTTTACCACCCTAACCACAATAAAATGATAATATTATTTTATAATATTTTAGATATAAGTAGAGGAATCATGTCCTGATGTGATGCATATTTTTTTGTAATTTTTTTCCAAGTAAATAATTAATTATGAATTTTTTATTACAACTTTTAAAAAATATAAAAAATCATATGAATGACCATTAACTTGGTCAAAACTTCATGAAATTCATTTTTTTTAATCTTATAGTATTCAAAGCATAGAATGTGATGCATGTTTCAAATTCAAAAAATGTGATACTTTTTGAAATCTATAGATGTTTTTGAATCAACCTATCAATAAGGACTTTAGTCATAATTCAAATAGAAAATGAATAATAATTATTTATTAAATTCAAAGTAAAGCATAATTTATATTGGTGGAAAGCTGAGAATACCCTTTAAAAACCCTTTTCATTTCATCAATTTTGGGTGAAAAAAAATTGGTCAGCCACATACTCGTCATATCACCACTTATTGGCCCATCATGATCCTACACATACCCAAGATCATGCCATATTTGTCAAACAACTGCCACTAAGGATAAAAGAGTTTCTATTCTATTACAACCAACCGTTGAGGTAAGACCATTCACATAGTGGGGACTGGACTTCATTGGTCCAATCAATCCACCTTCTTCCATGGGACACAAGTACATTCTAACCGCTACTAATTATTGTACTAGATGGATAGAAGTTATTGCTTGTAGATAGTGTACAACATAAGTGGTAATTAATTTCCTTGAAGTGGGTATTATTAATCATTTTGGATGTCCTTTTGCTCTAGTGTGTGATAATGGTTTTGCTTTTGCATCATTGAAGTTTTTGGGTGGGCTTTTGATCATGGGGCCATTCTTAAGTTTGCTTCAAATTATTATCCCCAAGGTAATGTCCTAGCTCAATCCACAAATAAGAACCTACTAACATTCATCTATAAGCTGATTGATAAGAACCTAAAGGATTGGCATACCCAGCTACAATTTTCCCTCTTGGAAGATCGTACATGACAAAAGGATGCTTTAGGGACTTCCCCATTTTACTTAGTCTATGGTCTAGAACCTTTTTCCTATTTAGTTGAGGATTCCCACATTACAATTTATTAATGAATACTATTAAGAGGGGAAACATCTTGAGGTTCACTTAGGTGAACTTCTACAGTTTGAAGAAAAGAGAGATGAAGCCCTAGGAAACTTTGCTAACCATTAGGGCTTAGTTAAACACTGGTTTGATCGTAAAGCTAAAGTCAAGGCCTTTAGTATTTTTGATTTGGTCTTGTATTGGGACAATTCCCATGAAAGGAAAGGGGGACATGGGAAATTCAACAAGCTCTGGCTTAGCCCCTTTCATATTTTTGATATTTTGGGAGATAATGTTTTTCACTTAAAGACTCTCATTGGAGAGGATGTCCCATTTCCAGTCAATGGATAGTATTTGAAGCATTACTTCCTTGCTTGAGCTATTTCAGCTTGATCTTATATATAGTTAGTTTAGGTGTTTTGTTTCCTTTAGGTTAGGTTTGCTTTGGTTTGCTTTTGTTTTGATTTGCTTTTGTTTCAGTTTGTTTTTCTTTGGTTAGTGTAGGTTTGGTTTCTATTATGCTTTGATTTTTTGGGGTTCCTCCTGGTTTTCCTTATGGGATTGTCCACATGCACAATCATGATCTTCATTTGTTCTATCTGGGATTTTTTTGAGTATTTCCTTGAGAATATCTAATCATAGTTTTCATAATGGATGGTGAAGGTCCTTCATTCAGTGTCACATGGTCTAAAATTATAAAGAGGATAAGTCATTAGTCTGAGTTAATCCCTATATATGTTGAAATATTATACCTTTTACACACATCTTAAGAATCCTGAGTTTTTTTAGGATCCTTGTGGAGGCATGTTAAGTAAAAAATATTGGATTTTTGCTTCAACACCACTATGATTCTCAACCCTGAGTGTGAGCTTTATTATTCACGGGTTGAAAATAAATGAAAACAAAAATCAAAAAAGAAAGAAAAGAAAATATTGAAAATTAAATGGAATTTCAATCTTTGGGAGGATTCAAACAACTCTATTGGGGCTATGAATGCCTGGCTAGAAGTAGAGCTATATTCAATACAATCATAGTAATAACCTTGTCGGGGCTATAGATGCCTAACTGGTAGCGAGGCTCTATCCAGGATGATTTTGGAGTTAGAATCATTCATGTAGCTTAACTTGACTAAACTTAGTTCATGCATTAACTTAAGGAGGGAAATTAATACATCTACACACACTGGGATTTTCAGCACCCAAAGGGTTGGCTCATCTAGTGATTTTGAGTCTTTAGTTTATGGTTGACCTAGTGTGAGGATTGAAACAAGAGATTATGGGATCTTGATTCCAGTTTGTCATCAAAATGCTTTGGAGAATTTCCCTAGAAGAATCACCATTTTTTGTGCCATTTTCGCACACACGCCCCACTCGAGGTGGGGACCCTTTATGCTTTACTTTTCTTTTTGTTTTGCTTTAGGTTTTTCCTTTTCTCCTTAAGGGATGGGTCCTTTAAGTTTTTATTCACTTCACATTTGAAATTTAATGATCATATCAACACTTTGGGTTGGTTTTTTTGCAACAATTGACCTCATTTTGGATGCTTGAAATCATTGGGTCTAGATTAAAGTTTCATCTAGGCATCAAATTTGGCTAAGTATGGATGAGTTTTGAGAAGTTCGTCAAGGTCCAAAATCCTCGAGGTTTTGATTTTTGCTAATCTAGTACCACCCAGATTCACCAAAGTTTATGTTTTCTAAATCCACCTCATCGTGGAATACAGGAAGTTCTCATTTTCGTAAAACCTGGATTCATGCGGATTCCCCAAGTTTTGTCCAAATGTCTTGTTAAGTCATTTATGTCACTCTGTAATCGATGAGCTCACCATTAATGCTCATGTTTGGGTAGATTTGTGGTGTGATTTAAGCCTTTTGAATGTCATTGTGCATTTTTTGTCTTGAGAGTTTATATTTTGATGAGATTTTGAGCACTTTGACAAATTTAAGATTAGGGTTTTGCTAATTGTGCCTATGGATTTTATGAATCATTGACTAGGGTTTTCTTGGTGCAATTTACATGCTTTATGTTCAACATCTAAAGTTGCAAGGTATGGATTTAAACCTAGCTATTTGGTTCTCTTATGAATTTTATGTGGATTTGAACAATTATTTTCTTATGATGGCAATCCAAATCACATTTTGTGTCTAGCATCAAAATTATGATCTTGAGCTCATTTTATTTTGATTTGTATTTAGAGTTTGCTTGGTTTTCCCTTGGTATTTGAATAACCAGTGTGGATTTGATTTAGTCATGTTTTGAAATTGATTTTTCTTTCCTCTTCATTTGCATTCAAAATAATGGGTGGAAATTAAGGTAGCAATAATGAGCTAGGGTTTGTACTTGTAATGCATTTTGTTGATTTTGAAGTTTGGATAACATGAAATAAGGCATAGGGTGTGATGCAATCGTTGGTAGCTATGGGAGCTAGGGCTTCGACTGGCCTGGGCACATGACCAAAGGACACCCACCAAAATATAGGGAGGTTCATTTTGGCGTTAACGAGTAGATGACCACACTGCCAGGTGAAACAAGTAAATGGGGAGTTGAATGTCGCAGATTTGGCACCAGGGAGAGACCCAAAGGATTCCAATTAGGTGTTTCTACAAACGCCCATGTAAGGCCTCACCTCCAAAAAGGGAAGGCCACTTTGACGTCAGTCTCTTTACATGATGAGCTTGAAGATGAGGTAACTCATAATGTCAATTTTTTTTCATAACTAGGACTGATTGGATGCTTTAGGGGTTTTTGGCCACAATTGTGTGATCTCCATAAATGGATCTCCAAGCATTGGGAACCCATTGTGGATGGTTGTATTCAAATCTACCTAGTTGTTAGATGTTATTTTATTGTCATTTTCGAATCTGTGAAAGATAGAAACAAAGAACTGTGTGAATATTTTGGGAGTTGGGAGGAAAAATTTGCTCTATCTTTGAAGCCATGGCATCTGACTTTTAATCCTATAATAGAGACTTTTGATAAAGTGCCTCTATGGGCGAGACTTCTAAACTTCCCTCTTCACTTCTGGTTTAAGTCTTTTCTAGAGGCTATAGGAAACTCCTTACATAATTTTTTGATGATTGATGATGAATCCTCAAATCTTATACATTCTACTTATGCCCAATTTTTTGGTGGAGATGGAAGCTCCAAAGACTCTTCCAAAAGATATTTCAATCAATACTTCCAAGGGATCCTAGATGCAACCCTTAGACTATGAAGGAGTTCCATTTCATTGTAGAAGATGCTACTAAACTAGGCATCTTGTTATGCAATGCACAAAGTCCAAACTACCTAAACTAGCTACTTGGTGGCAGGGTGTGTCACACCTTCATTATGCGTTGGAGAAACAGGGTGAGAAGAAGGAAGAGAAGGGAAAGAGCTACTCTCAGGCTATAAGTAACTCAAAACCACAACAATCAAGTGGGGCCTCATATTAGTTGGGGGGGTCAGGTCATGTTGAGGTTCCTACTTCGAATTGTGCTGATGCGGTGAATGCGGATGAAGTTGTGGCTGTATAAAACCATTATGCTACTAAAACTCTAAAATGCAAGGAGAAATCAGGGTTGGCGAGGGTCCAAGAACAGGGGGTGATGAATGGCACCTCAAAGGGTTAGTGTGGAATATTTGGGTGTAGAGATCATGGAGAGACCTAGACATAGCATGATACAACTAAGGAATGGTAGAAGGAAGCTGCAAGGATGGAGTGGGGATGGCTTGTTGTGAAGCGGAAGAGAGATAAGAAGGAAAAGAAGGAAATATTTGACATGGTCCTCCAATCATAGACTAAGGGAGAAACCAAAGGTAAAATGAATGCTTGAATTACTCGATGTCATTAATGAGGATTTGGTGGTTTGTTGTTTTGGGTATTGGTCTTTTTGTTGGTGTCCTTTTTCTGGGGAGATGGTCTCCCCTGTTACCATCCCTATTTTGGGGAAGGATAAATCCTAGGAAAATATTAATAAAATAAAATCCTATTACTAACGAAAAGAAAACATGAAATATGACATCTTTAAACTATGATAGTCGATTTGTTTGTTGATTTAAGGATTTGTGGTTGATAAGTGCATTCATGTTAAACCCTAGGTCATTCAATTTTGAAGGCCACAATTAAGATGTTGAATAACCAGTCAATATTGTAGGCTAGGGTTTATAATTGATTTAAGATTATTGGTATTTTGGAATCAAACCCTAGTAGATATTGATAAAATTAGAGGATTTAGTTGTTTTCACTTTCATTTATCAGGTTATTTTGAGAGTTTTAAAACTTTTCATTCAATCAATTTTCTGAGTTATGAATCTTCACTAAATTTGTCACTACTCAGATTACCCGAAATTCAATCTTTTGTGGATTCCACTTATCCATGGAAAACCTGATGACTTGCATCTCATATAATCTGTCTAACCTTAGAATCCCTAAGCATGAGGCTTTCACTAAATACTTACCTATATGGATTTCCAAAAATTACATGATTATCTTTGTGTTGAGCATTTTGATATTTGCTTGAGGTATGACTTGTGCCTGTATAGACATGATCTTAGTTTTGAATGCATGATTGATTATGATTTTCCCAAGTGTTATGGTGATTTATAGAATCCACCTACTTGAGGAAAGCTCGAGGAATTATTTTTCATGGAATAATTGAGGGTCTAGATTTCCTAAAATCTACCAAAGGTCAAAATCCTTGAAGTTTGTAAAAACCTAAGATATGCTAGAATTTGATCTCTAACTTGATTTCCTTGGGTTATAGAAATGAATTGTGACTTGCTAATTGTTGCATATGAGTTTTCTGGTTAATCCAATGATGTGATGATAATAATTAAATTTTATTTTCATTTTGAGTAATTATGGTGTTTATTTTAAGCAGATGCAGAAAAAGTCTAGCAAAGTTCAGAATTCTAAGGGAAAGTCTACTAAACCAGTCAAGGAGGAGCCAACTACTAGAGCTGAAAATATGAAGTATGATTTCAAAGGTAGACTTCCAGAGTCCAAAATTATCTCTTACTAGACTAAAGTTGGAGATACAAACATGGGGCATGTAGACTATAAATATTTCAAGCAAAGGATGTATTACAATGCTCCCACTCCTTTGGCTAGAAATTTGGTGAATACAGGATGGGCACAAGCTACTAGATTTCTACCCTTAGTACAATTCCCAAAATTGATAATTGAGTGTGCAAATCATTATGATTCAAAAAAAAGGGTGATAAATGGTTCAAAGGGAAAAATCATGGCCAACTTAATAGAGGAATCAATGGTAGAGGCATTCAACATTGTCTCACATTAGAAATTAGTAAAGGTAAACATGCAACTAGCAAAGCAATTTTACACTAATGACCTAGAAGAAGCCTTGGAGATAATGAACAAGTCCTAGATTCACAAGCCTAAATCTCATTACTCCAAGTTGCCCAAACAATTGCATAGAAGTGATTTTAAGTTGGAATACAATGACATGATCACTCTTCTTAGCAAAGTGATGGGTTTGGAGAAAGCTTTAGTGTTTGAGGACTAGATGTTTTATGACATGGCTCAAATTGAGAAGGAATCAATTACCACTGGGCAGGCATGATCAGTGAAAACTTAGATAAGAACTGAGGAAGGTGCAAGATACAAGAACATTTACCATGACTTCTTATGTGGTATGCATGTTTGCAAGGAATTATAGGTATAAAGGATTGAGTTGTAAAGGACCAATAGGGAAAGATAGAGTGTATGATATCTATATCTAGCTCCACTTAAACACTTCAAATTATAGGAGGGTTAATGATGCTTTTATAATGTATATCACTAGAACCTTGGAAGATACTTTGCATATGAAATTTTTTTCTAATACAATGTATTTGATTAAGAAATATGGATACTAGTTTATTCAATTTCCAAAGTTCACATATATCAAAGTCCATGGAAGTCCCAAGGTACCCTATAGACTTCCAAGGTACCCAACTAATAAGATCATATTGTTGGAGGTTGCAAGACAGTCGATAGCCTTTGATTCAATTTTGAAATTCATGCACAAGACTGGAGTTGGTGGAGAATTCACCTTGAGAATTGGTGGTTTGGAAGCTTTTCCATCTATTCAAAGTGCTCAACATTCAGAGTTAGATATGGCTCATTTCCATTTAAATCTTCATTCAAATAGAGATAACTTTGATCCCTATGGAGTAGAAAAAATAATGGCCAATAGAGTGTATAGGCACATAGATCATATAGAAGACTATTGGGCCAATTGCAAAGATGAGTTTGAGGTAATCAAAAGAAATTTTTCCAAGGTCCCTTTGAAGATGATCAGACTCTATAAAGTTACCCAAGTACCTAATCAAATTGAGGATGAGGAAGATCTAGTGTAGTACCATAACTATATGTAGTTTCAAAATAAGCCTCATCCCACCATTGATTAGGCAGAAGATGAATTAGTGGAATTAGATTAAATCAATTCCTAGGTGATTAGATATTCAAAACGGTGGGAAAAACACAAAATTTTGGAAATGGAGGAAAAGGGAATCAAGACTACCTATGATCCAATAGGAGACTTGGAGTCTCAATCTTCAAAGGAAGATGATTCTAAGAAGACAAAGGATGATACCTCAATGGCCCAAGAAGAAGAAAAATACTCTAATGGAAGGACTCTCATTATCAAGAGGAGAATAAGGGGTCAACCTAAAGCCATGGCTAAGGGTGAATTCAAAAGGTGGTGATTACCAAAAAGAGAAAACCTACAAAATAAATTCCTCAAGGAACAACATAGGCGCAACCCTCAAAAAGAAGGAAAATAATCTGAGGGGGGAGCAAAGGTACCTCTCCTGCAAAGAAATCGAGGAAGATAAGGATGATGACAAGAATGTACCAGCTACAGAGGGAGAAACCCAAGAGGAGGCAATAAATATATAAAGCTTGGGAGATAAGTATAATCTTGAAATAAATCTCCTAAAGCTAAAGTGCAACCACCAAATGTAGAGAGTACAAAGGAAGTGGTTGAAGAAGTAGAGAAAGTTGCCAATGAGCCACCATCCAATAAAGATGGAACTATAGAAGAGGTTGTCATAGAAAAGACTCCTCCTTAGTCACCTCATCAACTTGTGCAGTCTAACAAAGAGGAGGGAGAGATAGTAGAAAATAAAGATGATACCTCCAAAGGATAAGAAGAAAAAGAAGAGTTAGAAACTTCTAAATTTGGAGATCTTAGTATTCTTGGGGATCAATTGGAGAAGAGTGCATCTAGGGCAGGAAATGAAGAAGCTGAAAATACAAAGGAAAATCCTTTTGAATCACTAACAAGGGAAGAATAAAAATAGTTTGATGAAGAATATACAAATGAGGAGGAAGAAAGGTTAGAGAATGTTCAAGTGGGCAAGACAGAAGACCTTTGAGGAAAAAATAGCCTCCAAAATGAAACTAATTTAAAAGAATCAACCACTTCTAGCTGGCTAAAAGAGAGCTTGAAACCAAAGTCAGTGGTTATTGAAGAGGTAACTCCTAATTGGGATAGGAAGAAGTCTAGGACAATCTCTACGATCACAAGAGATGAAGCTAACCATAGAATATTACATGTTGCTACTCCCACTATGGAAAAGAGTAAAGATGAGGCTACTCCTATAGACTACAAAGTACAAACTATCAATTTGGGTCCATCCCCCAAGAAACAGAAGAAAGAGGATCTAAAGGATTCTTTGGATGCAATTCTGAAAAAACTAGACAATGAAACACAAGAAAAGGAGAAGTTTCAGAAACAAGTGGATGATTTGCAAAAATATATCTAACATTTGGTCAAATCTCTACAAACCTAGAATCAGCCAGCTACCTCTACCCTAACAAATATAATGTCTAAGGAAGCCATCACTAAAGTGGAAAAGATGAAGACTTCTATTCAAACTACTCAACAGTGGATAAATGGTGTATATGAAAAGGGTATTGTTTTAATTGAAGTATTACATGTGTATGAGCATACTTCTTCTTTTCAGGATGATGTACAACAACTAGTAGTAGAGTCTAAAGGGAGATATGACAAGTCCATGATAAGGTTAGTGAAAATAATTGAAATTCCTAAATAAATTTTGGTTAAAGAAGAATTTTTGGATTTTGAAGACTTTGATAAACCAAAAGAATGGGTTGAACCCTTTAAATTTAAAAGGGAAATCATGGAAAAAGAATTGGAAAAGTTTCCAAAGGTGCAAAATAAGTTGGAAGATATCCTTGCTAGTTATATTTTGTTTTTAGATATTATGATTGGGAGGAAGAAAATCAGCAAGGAATATTTAAAAATTGATCAAATGAAGCAGTGGTGGCAAGAAGTTTATCCCCAGGTTGAAGATGGACCAATTACAGAAAATCATCTTGAAGATGTAGCAATGTATATCACAATTTTGAATAAATATCAAGAGTATAGGATTGATTGGGATAAATTCTTAAAGGAATTTGAAGAGGAGTTAAATTTAATTAAATTGAGGTTACAATTTATCCCAATCCTTGATCATGCCTACCTCAACAAAGTACTTCAAAGTTTCATGAATATTCTAGAAGACAACAAAAGGATAAGAAGAATGACCAAGAGTATCTACCTCGAACTTTGTGCATACTACATAGAGCCAACTGGAGTTTCAAGTCGTCCTTTCCTAGAGAATTATGTCAAAAGGCCTTTTATTTAATTTTGATGTATTATTTGTGGCTGACTTTGGGTATTTTGTTGTAAAAAATTAAATGGGAAATTAAATTGTATAGGGCCAACCTAAATTATAAGCCCTAATGTATTTTTGTGTACATTGATATGCTTGATATAAACTTTATATATATGAGGTTTCTCATCACTGTAAGGATTGATCCTGGAATTGTTACAAGATTTTGGTGAAGTGAATACAAGAGAAGAAATTGATTTTGGTGCTCTTTTTTGTGTTGTATCATCTATGTGCATGGTTAATATGTTTCAAAAGTTGCTTTAGGTGATTAAGTCTGCAGATTTAGTTGCAGCTCTTTCATGTTGATGATAAAGTATTTGAGGTGTTGACAAATATTCTATCCATATTTTGGTGGCTTACTAATTGTAAGTTACTGTGTAAAGTTAGACTGGGCCTATGCTTATTGCAATAGTTCAATTATGAGTATTTATGAATTTTAATGCCATTTTGGGTGAATGTTTGAATGCTTCACAGTATAAAAATCTTTCATACCTTTCAAGATTGCACTATTTTTGTTATACTATAGATATAGTCTTGGTTAAGTAGAAATTGGTTATTGAAGATTGGTCCACCTTGAATTCTCTATTATTTTCATGATTGCACTTAGGATTTAGATTATAAATCTCTCTAAACCCTCTTTTTTTTATATTTATTTGAGATCACTATTAGAATAGGAATTTAAAAGCACCACTGAGTTGTTACATTTGATAAAAAGATAATTTCTAGACCACAAATCTAGGAAAATTGTTGGGTTTATTTTTATTTTTTAGATCTTGTAAAACCCTCATTGTTGACCTAAGATTTCTAGCTTTTTTTACCATAAAGGCCCTTTGTGATTACTAGCATGATCACATTTTCACGGAGTTGTTTATGCATTGTCAAGACCTAACATTAGAGACCTTGGGGTTGTTTCTTGAGGCTTGCTGATAGAAATTTACCTTTCAAGAGAGATAGGATACTTCTATTTTGTTTGTGTTGTTGCAGTGCTAAAAACACCATCAATAGGTTTCTTGGTTACATTCACCATTGTAGGTGTTGCCATCTTGAATTTTAATGCTTCAAAAAATAAATTATTTGAATAATCATAAATACCTTTTTCTAGCTCAATCGAAGTTAGGGTTCAGATGCTTTACTTCTCAAATAACCTTAGTACTCTAGAATTTGCTTCAACTCGCACTGATTTTCTTTAATTGCATAAAAGTGAAATAAAATTAGCAAGGGATAGGTATTTGATCCTTTCGATTCTTCCCTAATTTGCATTTAATTCTCCAAATAATAAAGATAGTAAAATCTTATTTGTTTAATAACAATCATTAAATTGCTCCACAAATATCTACATTTGTATATTTTCTTCAAGAGTTTTATTCAACAAATCCATAATATCCATCTCCATCTCATAACTTTGTGCCAATTCATGACACCTCATATCAATAGGGGGCATATGATTTTCATCTATTGCTCCCGTAAGCCAATACCTAGGTTCAACTCCTGGAGGAGTTATCTACACTTGAGGGTGGTATACACTCATTCGTGATCGTTGATTCTTCCTTGTTCTCAAGCTCTTCTTTCTTTCTCCAAATATTTTCCATTTCCTTCTTTACTTCATTCGGGTTGATCCTTTTAACATTTCTCTTTGCTAGATTATCCTTCAAATTTTTGCTTCTGCAAAATCTAGCTATATGTCTAGGTCTACTGTAATTGTTGCATATGATATTTCTTTGAGCATTACTCTTTTCATTCATTTCTAAATCTACATTGATTAACCTTATGTCCAAATTCATAGCATGTATAGTAGTACCCATTGAAAGATTGATTCATTCTACCACTATTATATGCATTCATCATTTGACTTCTACATTCACTTTTTCTATGCCCAAATATTTTGCATGTAAAACATTGTTCAGTAAAGGATGGAACATTCTGATTCATTTTTCTTCTACATTCTAGAGCTCCATGTCCAAATTTATTGTAAAAATAGAAAATAACTTTAAAATATGGGTATCTTTAAGGATTTGGTTGTATGATATAGGGTCTTCTAGCATTGATTCTTTATTTTTGAAACATGTCATTGTTCTTCTTTCCTTCAACTTTCTTTGGTTCATTGACCTTCTTTGCATTAGATGTATGATATTTGATCTCTCTCCTTTTCAAGTCCCAAACCTCCTTTATCTTTATATTATTTCTAACTTGCAATCAGTTCATCAAGCATTGTAGAACTTTTTCTAAATTTTTCCTCATGAATTCTTTCTTTTTCTAGATCTGATCTTAGATTTACCACTTCTTGTTCAAGTCTTGTGTATTCATCAGTATTTCTTTTTACCATTGAATTCAGACATTCTTCAATTCTTTTCTTTTCTTCCACTTGCACTTTCAGTCTAGTGATGTTCTCATTTCCTTGTTTCAATTGTTCATTGACCTCCTTATGTCTTTCTCTGAATTTTTTTATTTTCTCTCTCAATTTTTTGATGCAGTCATTTTCTTCTTTGATATTTTCTTTTAGATCTTTGTTTTCAACTTTAATCTTGTCTAAATATTCAAGAGAAACCTTGAATTCACCATCTTTGTCAAATATGTAGTCTTCTTTTGTGTATCCATTAACAAGAAATACTTTCGGAGCCATGTGTTCAAATTCCAAGATCTTCCCAAAGCAGTTGATCTTCTTCCAAGATACCAAAATATGATACCAATTGTTGAACACATGTAATACTAAGAGGGGGGTGAATTAGTATTCTACTAAACCATCCAATTTCCAAAGCATATGTAACAATTATAAGAAATGTATGCATAAATAATCCATAACACACACAACACATGAACACCAAGATTTTTACATGGAAAACCCAATAAGGGAAAAACCACGGTGAGGATTAACTCACAATACATTATACTAGTTATAAAATATTATAGAAAGGCTCATTTCCAGGAGGACTCATTATCCAAGTGAACTCACTATTCATAGATAAAAAGAAGTTACAAGAGAAGTGGCTTCATAGCCAGAGTTTGAATTGAGAGAAATACATTTAGCTTATGATGAGTTCAATTCCTTTGAATCTCTTTATATATACTACAATTAGCTCAGATTACTAGTCTCTACTCTGCTCTCTTCACACATCAATCACTTGATACCCATCCTATTCACATAATTTTGCAATATTTGCATTATTTCTTGCATTCAGATCATCACATTCTCTCATCTCTCTTCTCCAACTCAAGTGAAACTTGTATATGTATCAATCCTCATCGTAAACATCAATTAGGTTGGCCTAATTAGATGTAGTCTCAAATTATGTAAAACATTCCTTGTCAGCACCCAATTCAAACTAAAATGCCTTCACGCTAAAAACATAAGCAACATAGTTCAGCATGAACCTATAACAACTCCTCTTTCCACTTACATCAAGTATTTAATCCTCTCAACACTTCGCATACCTTGAGTCGGCCAAGTATAGAACTAAAAAATTAAAGCACTCCAATTGATAAACACCAAGATGTATACGAACCACAAAATGTCATGCCAACTAAAAGATACAATGTACTAACACCTATAAACCTTCCCTCAAAACCACCATATCTAACTCAAATCCGCGAAGGAATGCAGACCAGTTAGGTAAGGTCCAATACATAGAAAACTGTGTAATCCATATCTACCAAACTTCTAAGACTTGCAATTCATGAACCATTTGACCACGATAATTGAAACTTTAAATTAAGATGCCAAAGATATCTATGAACAACATACTATAACTACATAGGAATACCTAAAATAATGAACAAATGTAGACCAAAATACTAGAGGGCATTGAGTGCTAAAAGCTATTGGTATCAACACTTACCCAAAAGACCTTTGAAAATAATTTTGTTTAGAAATCCCTCATTCAACATGTGGTCTAGATAAATAATCCCTCATTCAACATGTGGTCTAGATGTGGTGTTGACATGAATGAAAAATTATTAATGATAACCTTCTTCATTCTTTCAAAAATCTCCCAATAGGGGACTCCACATAAGATAGAGTGGGGGCACGTGTTGACGATGAAGTTACTCGTAGTAACATTGCAAATAAAGTCCTCATAGACAAAATGCGAAGAACCTATCTTCTTGAAATACTTAACTAAGGAAACCTCAAGGTGTCTGTGTTATAAGAAAAGGTTGACTTAGCTCAATCTCAAGTCTCTGGTAGTCAAGTCTTGACCATACTAGGTTCACTCTAGGGTATGATGTGATATTGTTGTTAATCTCAAGGGGTCTATGGTTATTCTTGGTTTCATTAAGAACATCTCCAGTTTTGTTAAGAATCATAAACATCAAATACAATATTTCTAGTTCCATCATAAAATAATCTCATGAAATCAAAAGATTTGCAATAATATTTCATGGATTTCAAACAAATTTTCTATCACTTAAGTAGATTTAGCTTTAAGCATTCAACAATTTCATAGAAAATGAAATATTTTCAATAAATTCCCATTCATTCATCTATTTTGGGAACATTTTCAAAAATTTAAACATCTAATCTAAAATAAAGCATAAAAAATACTAAAAATAAAATTTCTCTTGATTATTCTCCACAAATCAAAGAAAATCATTTATACTTCACCAGATTGCTTCATAGCTAGGTATAAAACGATGCGATATTTTAAAGAAGGGGGTTTTAGTTTGGACACCGAGTAGGTTCTCTATGCACCCTTAAATGACACAACATATAGTCTTGTTCGACTAAACTAACAAAACCAACTACAAAAATATATGAGATAGGTAGCTATCAAATTGGCTTCAATATTAATTAAGTTCTATGTGCATAAAAAATTTTAGTCCAGAATGATTCCGAAAATAGGAAAAAAGAACAAAACTTAGAGAAGTTTTGGCTCTTTTGACATCCACAAATTCTAAACTTAACATAAAAGAAAGCTATCCCCTGTCCTTTTATAGAAGACACAAGTAGGATAAGACAAATACATGAGAAGAAACCTAAGGGATGAATCACATCAAGGCAGGTGGAATATGGTGACTGGTAAGAGAATTGCAAATGAAGTCAATGAAGGTCAACCCCATCTACATGCTAAAGTCCTTTGGGTGTTTATCTTTTTTATTTATCAGGGTTCCTTCTGGGAATCAAACAAATCTGCTCAAATAGATTGTAGGAAATTCCCATACATACAAATGGATCAGGTGGTATTTTCTATTCCTACATTTAGGTTCAATCTCAAGTGGTTTGAACATTCTAGGAATGAGTAATCCTCAAAATGAATACACTTCTTTGTTGCATGCTTAAAATCTAGAGTCTTTGATTTCTTGATATCTAGTATTTCTTTGCAACGAACTCTATTCTTGCATGAGCCTCCAAAGTGTATTGTTGAACCTGGTAACACCATCGGATCTATCTGCAACTTTAGTTTTCCTAACCATCCATAGCTGAAATTTGCATCACAATCTACTTCTACAATAAAAAATTCCATCTACTAAATCCCTTTAAAAAAAAATTGTATAAAACTCTCATGTAAAAAAAACCATCATTAATTTGTTATCATATAAATCCATCATAAATAACATTCTTTCAAGAAAATCATAAATTCTTGTGTAATCATCCTTTTATATACCGGGTTACCGGACCATTGGACTTCTTAGATAACCTTTTAATTTTAAAACTTTAATTTGCATCGTTACTTGGTACTTGGTACTCAGTATTAGCTTTACCCATGATTCTCTTGGACTTTAGTTTTACTGGAACTTCCATCTTTATTGGACTTCGACTATCAAACTGGAACACTTTTCTCAACACTTGCATTATCTTTTTCCTTTCTAACATTCTTGGTTCCTAGTATTCGGTACCCGAAACACTTGAATGACAAAGTACTCTTCTTAAAAAATGATTTATTTTTTCTTTTCACTTCTAGTGATCTTTTCAACTAGCCAGAACCTACCATAAGCATTAGCTTTTCACTTAGGGTTCCCAAGTCTTACAGTCTTGGGGTGTGTTGTAAGACCAGACAACAACTTGCAACCAATAAAACCAAATTTAAACCAAAACTTGGGATTAAATCACCAGTTGTAAATTATAATTTATGCATATTTTAAAATAATAACTCTTTACCTTTACCTAGATTCTAACATAAAAATAGTAAAATTCATTCAAAAATATTCGTGTGTGCTTTGATTAATTCCAATTTTTGAAACTCAATAAAAAAAATTAGTTCATTGACATTGAACTACATAATATGGTAATCCTCCAAAGCCAACTAGGGGTAGAGCTTTGCTGGAAGTCAAGCATGCATAGCCTTAACAAGGTTATCTCTATAATTCCCTCAAACATAGCTCTACTGCTAGCCAATCGTCTATAGCCCCGATAGAGATATTTGGATAGCCTAAAGAGTTTATTATATATATATGCACACATATTTCTTTTGATCTTTCACTGATAGCTCATTTCAACTTGCAAGCAATGAAGGCTACTATTAGATTGGGAATTATAGTGGTAGTGAAGGTTACCTTTTGATTTTTCATTCAATGCATATCCCTTCATCATTTCATTACTTCCCAAAAACTCATTTAATAATTCCCTGTCAGTGTGTATTTCTAGCTAAACCTTACCACTTTTATGCCAAATCCTAGCTAACTGCAACTCCATTTATGTTAGAAGATATACATAAATTAAAATTTAATAGAAAACAACTTAATCACCAAATTTAAATCTAAATTTTGAACCATTAGTTACCACCCTTCCAATCAAATTTTATGGAAACTACTAAATACTTGGCTAGCAATTCTGATTTGACAGCGCTGCACCACATTAATGGATCAAAATGTAATGATGACACTTAAACCTAATCGCATTATTCTACATTAAATTTGCACGCCTCAATGCACATGTGTCATGTCTTTCAAATTTCTAGGTGATGACGTGTGCTACCTCACTAGCTTAATTTTCCTTTCTATTTTGCACACATAGGCACCTTCATGATTAATATAGCTTAATAAAAACACAATGAAATGACCACTATTAATTTCAAAAATATTTAACTTGCTTGATTCGTAATCTTTGTACTTGATGAATTTGAAGCAAATTAACACCAATTGTGTGTAAAAATTAATTTGATTTAACATTTTGTTTTGGAGAAACTCATTTGGTTGCCACCTTGCTTACGATTTCCAAAACTTCAATCCAGGCAACTATGTACCATAACTTCTTCACATTTTTTTTATAAATTTCACACTTCTCTCAAATTATTCATACTTTTGCTTTGTCTTCTTTTATTTTTTTTTTAATTTTCTTGTTCTTCTTGTGCTTGCTTGCTTCTAGATCATGGATAGTCCAATTTGCTTGACTAGCTCTCGCCGCTAGAATATTTTTTTGGGTTGTATCACAACTCAAAGGATTCATAATGTTTTCTTCATTTAGACTACCAGTTTCACTGTGCCAAACTTGTGCTTAGTCCTTGGGGAACAATATGTGGAATCTAGAGCCTACTACTGATTTTATTCTGACTTGGCTTCTTGCTTTGTAGCATTGCTCTTGGATATTGGGCTTCTTGTTGAAGATGTTCACTCAGTTGTGGAGTGGATAGTGCAGCCAAAATATTTGGAGAATCTAGATATTTTCCTATCTGTTGCACATTCGACCATTGGAATCCCTTCCATGGATGATATTCATCAGTTCCTAGAACATGGGGAAGTAGTTCCACTCTGGCCATTTCTTACTGACCTCCATACTCCTAACTTTGAATTTCACCAAGAACTTTCCTACATAGGTTATTTAGCCTTGATGGATGAGGCATCCCAGATTGACTAAATGGATACTCCTATCTGCAACTCAACTCCCCTTTTTTTTTATCTTTTATAGCAAGAATTTTGATACTTCCATGTATATACGTGATTGTAGACATGTAAATTATACTTATTTATCCCATGCACTTGATCCTGATTTACTAACACCAGTTCATCCTGAATCATCTCCTTTACTAACCATTTAATCGAATAATCTTTATTTGATTAAATTCATCACATTTCATATTTTAATTAAATAAATCAATTTTATTTGATTAAATCATTATCTTCTATTAATTAAATAAATCATTTTATTTAATTAATCAAAATGTTCCTCTTTTAATTAAATAAATCACTTTATTTGGTTAAATCATATTTCATCTCCTTTAAATTAAATATATTAACCTTTGTTTGATTTAAGCCTAACACCATCCCCTTTTAATTAAATATATCCAACTTTATTTAATTAAATTTAATATTCATTTTCCTCTCATTTTGATTTAAATATATCTAAAAATCTAAGTCAAAATGTCAAATCAGCTAAATTCCATCTAAGTTATTCAAATCATGATTAATCCTAACTCTAATCCATCAAATCCTCTAGATTTTGCAACTTGCACAAGTAAATCAATTTAATTGATTTATAAATTCTTCTATTTCATTCAAAAAGGGCATCAAGTTGGAATATTCTTCAAATTTGAATTCTCTCTCCCAAATTTCTTATCCTCCAACTTGGCATTTATGACTCTTACAAGTCTTTTTTCTTGATCCAAGTGGCAATAACTCCTCTTCCACATCTCCCTCCAACATGTCACTTCTTCAAATTTAAATATCCACCTAATGGCATTTATGTGCACATTCATCAAAATGTGCTCCACCTCTCTTCAATAGTATGATCTTTAGTCCCACATTCATCCTTTTTGTTCATTCTTCCACCCTTCA
The DNA here is from genome assembly GCA_007258455.2 of Sequoia sempervirens. Classification (NCBI taxonomy): domain Eukaryota; kingdom Viridiplantae; phylum Streptophyta; class Pinopsida; order Cupressales; family Cupressaceae; genus Sequoia; species Sequoia sempervirens. Next base: position 53,988,833 of record VDFB02252616.1, read on the forward strand.
TTCCTATAAATGGAGAACTCTTTTACTAATTTGGTATCCACAACTTTATGCAAGATCATTATCTTCATGTTTTGAGCAATTTCATCTATTCTCATCCAAGTTTCATAGTTTTCATCAATTTCATAGCTAGGTTATGGAAAATTCTATCAAGGAGCACCATTGATCATCATCAAGCTTGCAAGGAATTGGGAAAGAGCTATTTTCCACATAAAAATAGCACCAATTTCCCCATGGGATTGAGGGTTTGAGCATTTGAATAGGATTTAGATTTCTTTATTTGTGTTTTTACTTCATTTCTTTTTCTTTATGTTTCAAATGAATCTTATGGGGAATGATGGTTTTGATTTGCATAATTGACTAATATTGTGTTTGTTGTTTATGTTTGTGCAGGTCTAGAGCCACCATTCACAGTGATATACACACACATATATATAGATTTTTCATACATTTTAAAGCATGTATTTACTATGTGTGGTTTTATCATTTTATATTTCACAACATAATGTTACAAATGTTTGAATTTTCTCTCATGTGTATGATAAGTTAAGCAGAATTTGCTAATGCAAAGGGCCAAACAAAAAAAGAAAGAAAAGAAAGAAAAAAAAAACAAAACAAACCCTATAAAAGAAAAATAACCCTAACTAACCAACAATATAATCTAACAAATCACTAACCCTAATAAAGCAATTTATTTTATGTTCAATGACTATTCCCATTTTTATTTGGGTAAAAGCACAAAACTATGTCACACTTTTGGCCAAAAGAGTAATTTTGAATGAATTACTTTCGGCTGGCATGTTTTCAGCTGAGATGGTTTCAACCGAAGCCATGGGGTAGTGACATGGTGCCTACATGTCGGTACTCTTTCGGCTGAGTGGCTTTCAACTGAAACATTCTCGACCAAAAAGGTGTCGACTGAAAATGTCGAAAAAAAAAACAACCCGACCATTTTGAATGCTCAAGTGAAAGGGTTTAGGACAAGAGCTCATCGGCCGAGGTCAAGACCAACAACACCCATATATACCCAAGTTTTATCCGTGGTTATTTGATGTATTCTTTGATTCCAATTCTGTGTGTTGTATTTCGTATGAGAGATTTTTGTGATGTATTTGGAGTTAGGGTTTCATTGATTTGTTGAAAGAAATTATACTCTTCCATTTTATTGGCTAAATGTTATGAAAATTTGTGTTGTTTATGATATTGATGAAGGAAATACATAGATTTGGTTATGATTAATTTAGAACATTATTAGATTTCGTTGTTTAAACCATTTGCTCCGATGGATTAGAAATTTGGGGTTTTGTGAGAAAAAGATGATAAAATCTCCTTAGCTTTCTCCTTCTTGAAAGAGCTCAATTTGAAAACACAGCCTGTTAGAAGGCTTACAAACAAACTTAATAACAATTTCTGCATATGCAATACACTAAAATCTAAATGTTTAAAAATAGTGACTATAAACTGAAAGTTGTAAGAAGAAACACTTTAAAACCCCTAAAACAAGTTTTGAGGTGATCTTTTAAAGCTAACCTAAGGAACTGACATTGAATAGAAACTGTCGCTATACCCAAAAATCTATGCATACTGCCTCCAATATATTATTCTCATAGAAATCTCCTCGGGCTCTACCCAATACTGATTGCAATAATATGCAAATTTAAAATTTTTGAAAACTTGTTCTTACTCTTTGCATGAGATCCAGACATAAGTGACATTTTATGTTTCGGTGAAGGTCCATGGGAAAAATTTTAAGCAGGGATTCTTTGTCAACTCCCCTAGTTTTCATCCATTTGTATTGATCATACCGCCAAACACACTCCCGTAGCTCTAAAGCAAGTTGTCGGTGTTCCATCCATTCTTCTAACCTTACTATCATAGATTGTAGGTAGGTCTTCCAATAACAAAAACTATTCAGTTATTGCATAAGCATTGAATTAAAGTTGGAAGTCATCTCAAAATGCAAATGTGTTTGTCTTTGCAATCACTTGTTACAGCTTAAGAAAATCCAAATATGGTTCTAGAAAATGTTAATGAGAAACTAAGCAGAAAGAGTTTTATCACTATAAGATAAAAAGGAAGTGTTGAATCCTCTTTAGAAGCTTACAAAAGGAGAGGGAAGAAGCCAAATTATCTATAATTCAAGTACAATTTTTTTTTTTAAATAATGGATCCTACAGAGAGATCTGAAACATCAACAACTTATATCTATGCAGGTCATTCCAGAAAACCCACACTCGGTTATACACTAAAAAAAAATTACAATCAATCAAAAACAAATTATTTTTTTGCATTTAGTTACAATAAAGAGGAAACCAATTCGTAGGAGACTTTCAATGCTCTTAGGAAGGAAAAGAGTGAATAGAGTTTTAGGATATAACACGTATCATATTTGTGGCAAATGGGCTTATATATGAATTTCTAAAGAACATAAGTATCGACATTAGCATGACAGTTGAGAAACCTGATTAGTTCTCAAGGGCATATGCATTTACTTGTAACTAATGCGATGACCATAGGATTGACATCCAATTGGAAGTTTGAGATCCTTAGTAAGGAAACCAAGGATCTCTAGCCTAAATTCATTTATATCCCATTTCAACATTGCTACAAAGAAGTCAGTAGACCTGCTGACTATTTGGAAAGCAAAGGTGTAATCTGGGATACATTGTCCATAAAACAAGCTTTAAATTAGATAAAAATGGTTTGGTTTGGAAGCCCCCCTAAAGGATACGCTAACATTCTAAACAAGAACAATGAGAAATCATATGTGAACAAGGCTAAGGTTAAAAGAACCTAGGGGTATTTATTTAAACATCATTTATATCACATCAAATCTTTATTCACTCATTGAATAAATTTCCATCAATTTGGGGAGTGGCAGTACAATGCATAGTAGTTGATATCAACAATCATCATGTTTGAGGCATATTGTCTGTAGGGATGGAATAGTGTCCACAATCTTCTCATCACCTCTATTTTATTTTTTGCTCTCCTACCTTGTTCCACACCTTTATTGTCTATCTTAGCATTTAGTTGGAATTGATTTCCCTATATGTACTTGCAGAAGTATTCTAGTGGGTTATAGAAGATCATTGTAGGATGCAGTGAGAATAAAGACTTGTGAGGCACACCATAAGTTGGTGCAATCTCTAATAGAAGATTGAAAAATATCCTCTACATTGAGGATGGAGGCACTTTGGGCATGGTTTAGGTGTTCCTTGCTTATGCAGTCATGGTTAGGGGGCCTTATCAGGCTACCCAACCTCACAACCATAACCATTCATAACACACAAAAGCACAAATTAAATAGGAAACAAATACAAATCATTTTATTTCTGCTTCAGAATTAAAGTTACTTTTTAGACAGCTTAAATTAAATTATTAAATTATTTCCTTAGCTCAAAAAGGGGACACGATAGTTTTCTTGGAAAATTACTTTTTGGACATACATGTGTACACAATATATGTAAATGCATGTGTATGTACATACATACATTTTGCCTAAATTTACATTTCTATAAATTCAAAATTGAAAACCCCAAATTTTTAGTTCACCATGTGTACATGTACATGTATACATATATGTATGCACGTGTGTACATATATATATGTATGTGTGTACATGTATGCATTATGTACATAATGCATGTACATGTATGTGTACATATATATGTACATGTGTACATGTATCTATGTATTATATATGTATGTGTATGTCTGTATGCATATATATATATATGTGTGTGTGTGTGTGTGTATTTATGTGTGTATGTATGTATATGTACGCATGTGCATGTACATAAATATATTTATGTATATACATATATATATATAGATGTCATGTACATGTTTGTACATGTATGTATATATACATACATACATATACATAAAAATGTATGTACATGTGTACATACACACATACACGTATATATATGTATATACATGTACACATGCACTCCCACATACATACATGTACATACATACATACACATAAATGTATATATGTACATACACAAATGTATTGAAAGTCTCTTTGGAGTTGTCAAATTTCTTATGTTATCTAAGTTGTTACAAAAGGTGAACTATTGAGTTAAGTTCATTGAAGAAGAAAATAAATTATATGATGAAATAAACCATTCCATGCTTACAAGGCCAAGGTTTCTAATCAAACATAGCATTCCCAAGGCCTAAATTCATCTTTCATGAAAGAAAAAGATGATATCAAAGGAGATATTGTGCCTACAAAATGTACAATGTTTATATTTTATTCCTAAGGAATTTATTTCAAAGAATTTTAGTTATTACTTTAATATGTTTTAAGTTATCAAAAAATTAAGGAAATGTTAACCTTTTTATTTAGTGTTTGATTTAAAAAATAATTGATTACAAAGAAAGGCTATATATGTGACCAATTGTAATGAAGAGTATTTTTTTATTTTGATCTAATTTTAGTATAGAGTGGTTGAAAGGATAAATATATTTTTTCCATATTTATTCTTGGTTGCATATTACATGCATCTATGATTTAATAGGTTCACATAGAGATAGATATAAAGTTTGAACTAGATCTCATTAGATACATTTAAATTTAAAAATGTTTTCTAGTTTTGAAACTTGAAAATTTTACATTTAATTTAAATATATATTAGTTTTGAAAAAATTTCAATTTAAATTTGTTTAGTTCATCATGTAATTTTGTTTTAATGATATGCAAATCTCTATCTATTTATATATATCATGGCTGATGAGGGATCTTATCATTCCCCTCATTCTGAGCGAGAAGCTCAAACTAGATCAAACATATTTCAGGATAGTATTGCTAGATTAGACAATGATCTAAAATGCTTAGAGCAAACAATTCACAACTCCCCCAATTTGGCTAATAGAGATAGATTAGTCACTATTAGATAGGAGATTATTAAGATGATTGAGACAATTCGATCATACAATCCTTATGATGAAATCAGCATTGAGCAGTTTTATTTTTCTCTTGCCAGGAGTGTTACTGGCACAGTGTAACACAGAGAAGTTGCCAAATTAGTTTCAAATGAAAATGTGTTATCCATGTTCCCATTTTATAGAGGAAAAAATAAAATTAGAGGATATGCGGTTATGAGGTGTAAAGATCCTCTTGTTGCGCCATTCATATACCCTAGATGGTTGGTAGCGCATCATAGATGGCCTCACAATGACAAGCTGCCACTGTATTTTGTCAAACAGTTATATGCAAAATTTCATTTACATATAGAGGTGCACTACACATCTTATCTTGAGCATGTTGGCTAGGGTAAAGGTCGTTTCTTTGACAAACCATAGTTTAGACCTTCAAATTTTCCACGGCCTGTGGACAAGAGGGCATTAGTTGGCCCAAACCTTTTGGTTTTACCAAAATGTTTAAAATTGGTAGCAGTAGGGGATGCAGCAACAGGCTCCACTCAGAGTCAATTTTTTTATAACACTGCCTCTATTATGACGTAGATTGATTAGATTTCATCTAATTGAGTTGGTAGATACTTATTACGCACGCAAATCAAGCTTCCTCCCATTGAGGGTACATCTACATCGTATGATCCATTTATTAGTGTTGATCTACCTACTCTTGCAGATGTCGAGCATATGACCCACACGACTCTATGTAATATGTGTAGACTCTCAATTTTGGATTTACTAGCAGCATATCATGGTTATCAATGAGGACCATGGGATCACTCTTGAAAAGGTACTGGACTTTATTAGACAACGATATCCTCATACACATACAAGCCACGGGGTGGAAAATGCAGCTCAAGATATTCCACATCAACCTACAAGATCCCATGCACATCATGTTTCTATTGATCCTTTAGCTTGTCTAGGTAGTCGTCAGGATGTTACAAGTCACATTGAGGCTATTGCGACCCCTGATCTTGTCCATGGGACATATAGTCAACTTATTTTTTCCACTAATACTATACATGCTACAGAGCCCCCTGCGATGTCTTTAGATTCTCGTGATCTTAGTAACATTGGTAGACCCATCGAGCAGGCACGACATGTACTTTCAATTTATAATTTAAATACATATATAAAATTGTGTTCTAAAAAATTATGTAATGCATTTTAAAAACTTCTAGTTGTTTAACTCTTGATTGAAATTGTGTACTTGAAAATTTTAAGCAGTATGGTGATTTGTCAGACTTTGGAAATTTGGAGCATGATGGCAATCCCATGTAGTATGCAGATGAGGTACATTTAAATTTAATAAAAAAATTAATTACTTGATGTTTAAGTTTGAACACATTGAACTCAAGTACATTGTAATTTTAGATAATTTTACATATATGTACTTGAACACATGTAGGGGTTGGGACAAGGCTCAAGACACAGATCGGGAGATCTTTGATCAGGACATGGATCCACACATCTTGGATCAACAGAGTGATCGGTCCATGGATCAGGGGAGATATCAAGTTGTGGATCAAGGGAGAGATCGACCCATGGATCGAGGGAGAGGTTCGAGGGAGAGATCGAGGGATAGATCAGGCCAAAGATTTGATGATTCTATTCATACCAGACATCCCTCTCTTTGAGATTTTTTTTTATAGTATTAGATGTTTGAGATCAGATTATTACATGCTGGAGACACTTTTTATGATTTATGTATTGAACATTTGCACATGTGTTGTACTTAAGTTTAATGGTACACATATATACTTGTTATGATTTAAATGTCACATTCATACATTTATGTTTTATGGTTTGAATCTAGGTTTGTTATATACATGCATTATTATGGTTTGATGTTCACTTACATTACATCTATAAATACATCATGCATTATTAGTTTATGGTTTTATTTATTTAGCAAGGAACAAGTACCTTTATTTAAATTTAAATTATGGTTTGTTCAAATGCACTTGTTGTACATATCTATTTGCATCGTGAAATCAAAATGTTTTCCACTATCTAATGGTTGCTATTTGAAAATTTAAAAAGATGTACATGTACACAATTAATTTAAATAAATAGTTTAAATGAATTTGTCTTTAATAAATAGGTCAAGAAATAGAAAAACTTGAATGCAAATATGCTTGAGATTAGTGCTATATTTTAAAGTAGAACATAAAAATACAATTGGAAATAGATGATAGTTCTTGAATTCTTTAAAGCTCTAACTTTTCATTTTTAAAGTCACTCTAGGTTAAATACATTTAAATTTTGCATATATCATGCTATACATGAACTTAAGAATTCCATATAATCTAATACACATGCTCATTTGAATGTGCATGTAAAGAATTCTTGAACTAGATGATGAGCTATACTTGTATCTAGTTTAATGCAAATGAAATCATATATATATATACAAGTGAACTTAAGAATTCCATAGAATTCAAAGAAAGCATGTAAGCTATAAGTGGAGTTGAATGTAAATGAAATCAAAGTTCTAGTCTTGAAAGTTTAAGAATTCCATGTGGAACATTTATATATATGCAATTGTAAATTGATATATTTAAATCTTCAAAGTTATGCACATTTAATATAAGTATCTAGATCTTCCTAGATGAAAATTCTATATAAATTAAAAATTGATCAATCCATATTTAATTGTACTGGAAAGATGGACCATTACATACATGGTCTCATGCTATACATGGTAAACAAAGTTAAATTGATGCCAAAATGTAGCTATCTTAAGTACCCCAAACACCATCACTATGATTCACTACAATGTTCATATATTCCAATGCACCTTGAGGCACGAAAAAGAAAGACCAAACCAATAGAACCTAGATACAATATAACATTAACAAAATGGATTTGATAACTATATTTAAAAGATAGGAGCTAATGCGCTTAAGAAAATTTGGATTAAAGATGAAATCAAATTATAAGGTCAAGTGATTTTTTATTAGGAGATTGGATTTGAAATGGATGATAGTCCAAATTAAGGATAAGGTCCCTAGATGTTGAAAGCTTTGGGTGATGACAAAAGAACAATATGATGTATGGACTAGATTGAGACCAAGTAACCAAATTTTGATGTTCAAGTGATGATTTTTTATTAAGGACGGAGAATGGATGTATGGTTGAGATGGATCTAAATGGATAATTTTTAAATGATTCTAGGATGATTATTGTTAAATGGGTTATTACTTGATAGAGTGATCTTAACTTGATATTAGGATGGGTGATTCTTACCTGATGAAAATAATAAAAGTAGATGTGATGATTAGGATACATGAAAATCTAGATGATCATTTAAAATTATTGAATGTCGTGCATTAGTAATGTATAAAAAATAAAGAAAACTAGAGACAACATTTATGTCTAGATTCTTCACCACTCAAACACCAAATCAACTAGATAATATAATTTTGGAGTTGAATGTTCAAATGAAATGAAAGATTCATGTGAACTTAAGAATTCCATGGATCATTTAAATTTAAATGCAAAATTGGAATATAAACTAGGTTTTGTACAAATTGTGCACATATATATATATATATATATATATATATATATATATATATATATATATATATATATATATTCAATCTAGCTCATGTATATAAGTGGAGTTGAAAAAATATTTAAATTCAAATATTTGAAAGTGAATGCTTAACAATTCCATGTCAAACATAAAAATACAATCAAGGAATCTAGAGATGATATAAAGGAATTTCTAAGGCAAAATACATGAACTTTTTAATTTCTAAGTCAAGTTAGGTTTCAAGTAAATTGTGTGCATGTACATATATATGAATGATCTAATATAATTCAAAAAATGACTTTGAAGATTCTTGAGTGAACTTAAAAGAATGAACCATGTCCAACATGTAAAAATGCAATTAAAAATTTAGATGATTTAAAGGAATTTAGGAAAAATGTAAATGATTTTTTTTTTAAAGTCACTAGGTTTTGTATCAAGCATATATATGATCTAACATAAATGTCACATTCTCAAAAAAAACCATTCTAAATCATGTCACATGTCCAATCAATACAGATATATATTATAAATCTAGTCATAAATGTGTACATATATCCAAAAAACAACTTAAAGCTCCTGGTGCATAAAATTTGGATGCTCTCTATCTTTAATTATCTCTAAAATATTTTCATGATCTTCAATAAGCAACCTACACTTTTGTTTGGCATGTCCTCTTTTAGGTAAAGTTTCTAATTTTTTTTTTTTCCCAAAACTAAGTGACTATAATGTAGAACCTTTTGTCTTGGCCTATAATCAACAAATATAATACCATTTTTATCTATCTTTATTTCTTTATAATATGTGCCTTCAATAACGACTAATCCAATGGGATATTCTTGTCCATCACCATTTGTCATCGATTCGACCAATTTGCTTTTTGGTTGCGTACATCTTAGTAGTTAATAATCTACACCTTCCGCATTTTCAAGATCTGCAACTACAGTGAAAATATCTCCTATACACACACCACATATATACATAAAGTAAATTATACATTTAAGTTGTAAAAATTTATATTTGAAACTTACTTAAACATAAAGTATATATATATTTATTTTAACTAAATTAATCAATTTCCATGCTTGTAACAACTAAATCAGATACACATTCGTAATCAACTAAATATAGTGGATCGTATACATCGACATTGTCATCTTCAACAAAAGGAGGCATTGATATTAATTGTTTCATTTCCCATTGTGAAACATACCCATCTCTAATATTCTCACATTGATCAATAATTGCATTGTCCTCAATGCAATCAACACAAAAACATGATTTTTCTCTCACATTAATTGCATAAGGCCTACTACTCCCCATTGTCATGATTTGATGTAGATTTCTAATACCATGAATTGCTTGACAATTATAAGGATTTGATCGATCAATATCTGTTTAAAATCAAACTTGAAAATTCAATTTGAAATCATGTATGTACTTGAACTTTGAAATTCATTTTTTTAACAAATTTTGAGTAGACATGTACCTGTAACTTCCTAAAAATATTGTGTGTTGTATGTTGAGTCGCGAGTAGAAAAATGACTTTTGCACCATTCAACAATTTCGTTTGCATTCTGTATGGCATTACCTATAAGTTACACACAAGTTGGCACAATTTGTCACTTATTACTTTCAAGGAACTTAAAAGAATTTAATTTAGTTTTTAAATATATATATCTAATCTTTTAAAAAATATCAAGCTAAATTGGACATATATATATATGGTGAAAACTTTACATACCAACAAGTTAATGTTGATGAAGTGCACACTTAACACATGCTCCTGCTCCATCGTGCTCTCCTTTTCCATGTCCACTCTCATAAAAAATCCACAAAAAATTGGTGTTGTGTCTAGCATGTTGACTGCTTAACCAAACAAAAGATTTTGCAGACTTAAATTGTCCTATGAAGTTACAAATAATTAAACACTTGAAAATGAAATTAGCTTCAAAAAAGTAATTATATATATATATAGATTTAAGCAATCAAACAATTTAAGTCTCAAAGTTAAAAGTAAATATAAATTAAAAAAATAAAATAAAAACAATGTATTTACCAGCACATCCATCAGACCATATCCAGTGTTGTTCTTGATTTATGCCACATCGTCTTAGGTCTTCAAAAAAAAATTTGAAAGAATGAGCTACATAGCTTCTATCATGATTCATATCATCACTAATATAAAAGTGAACATCTTTGATCATAATTCTATCATCTTTGCTACTTTGTATTCCATCAACTGCTAACTCTGCATGCCTATAGCAAACTTGCACGAAGATTGCAACTTGCTTTGAATGATATTATTGACTTTGGATCTTAGTTTGAGGACTAAATGTATAGTTCTCAGAGAAATCTACAATAGAGAGAATACAACCTGGTGGAAAACAATTATTTGAATCATGAAATTTCTTAGCTTACCATCTTGCACCATGACAATGTTGGATATGTGGATGTATGATATTGCGAAATTTAGTCATGAATTCATTGTAAGGCAATCCACTCTCTTTGAGAACAATTTTTTTGGCCTCAACTCCTGACTTCGTTAAGTATAGCTCATATTCAAATCTCTTCCAAGTAACTTGCATTTCATTATTGTCAACATGTAAGAGATTTTTCAAATCTCCACAATCATTACATACATTTTTTATACACTGAACATTGAATTCATCCAAATTTTATGATTTTTCACATAGAAGAGACTTCACAAATTGTGTTGTGCTTCCAAGGATGGCTAAATTTTGATCAATTGCTGCCATAACTTTTCTATACGATTGTAGGTGTAGATCAAATTCAACATGATTTTGACAACAACAAGTTTCACATACTTTATTTATACGTACAAATGATGGTCGTAGTGTTTGAAACATCCTTTGACAAGTCTTCACATTTGAAAATTCTTGTTTAAATGCTTCAAAAAGTTCACTTTGTGTTGTATCTATAAATTGTTTTGGATGAGAAATTTTTGTACCATCATCACTTATTATTTTTTTAGTATCCCTTCTATTGGAAGAAACACGAAAGTGGGTGGTCCAATATTCAACTACCTATTTCTTTACATCTTCTGAAATTCTATCTTTTCGAGGAACCCTACAAATATTTACCTATTTTTTCTCAATTTTTCCATATATTTCATTTCTCTTTTCAATATACCTTTGAACAGTTCTCCTAGAAACATTTAGTAATTCATAAATTGCTTGAACTTGTCTTCTATGTGATAATTTCTTAGTAGAAATTACAGTCATCAACTCTCTACGTGCAACACTTAAATCACTAGATCGACTCTTCTTTTCAATACATTCCAATGCTTCTTGCAAGTTTTCAACAATTGGTTGTTTTAAATATGATGACCTTTTCCTATTATCAACCCCTAACAAATCCAAAATAGGGGTCATTTATTTTTTTCTAAATAACTTTTCAACTAACTGTGCTCTTCCAATTACAGATTTCTCTTCAAAAAAATCATCCCATATTTTTTTAGAGTGTAATTTTAATGTTCTTTCAGATAACATTTCTTCAGATGAAATATTATTGAAAAGAGAATCTTCATCCATCTCCATCAGGTTTTACATACCATAGTCCAAAAAAATTATATTGGTACTAGGTTCAATTTGTTCTTGTACCTGTACGTCACCTTGATCATCAATTTTTTCCATGGGTTTTTGTTCAGTAGATGTTCCTTCATTCGCTTTTTTCTTTGTCTTACTCATGCTCTATCATACTTCCTTCATCTAGTCCTTGGATTTTCCATCACAAATTGCACTCAAATTTGAATTTGTGCCTACATACAAATTTGTACACACATGAGCTTTCCATGAAACATGTACAGGTAATATAGCATAAATATTTTAAAAAGCTTGTAACTAGATGGAAAACATAAACATAAAATATTTAAACAAAAGTCTTTAATAAACATAAACATGCAAAATATAAAATATTTTTAATTGAATAATACATACATGTGTATAAAATTCTATATAATTCTCAAATAAAATTATATATAATTCTCTTGGAATAATTCTTTATAACTATATAATTTTACATAAGAGACTCTTAAAATTATATATAATTCTCAAATAAATAAATAAAAAATAAACTTCTTGATAATAATATCTTTGATGTTTTTTTATATAAATTTACTAATTTCATAACTATGCTAATTTTATGTATATATCAGAAATAAAAGTAAAGGAAAAGGTAAATTTAATAAAACATAGGTATTTAAGGAGGACATGTAAGAACAATAATGGAAGAACACATAATTGGTGATCAATAATAATGAAATCTAAGAATTTAAATAGTGAAAACAAAAAATGCATTCACATTCAAACAATTTTTAAATAAATAAAATAATTGTTAAATAAATAATGTAAATAAAATAAAATAATCTTCTTTCCATATAATTCTTTATAAATATATTTTTACAAATATTTCTTTGATGTTAATATTTTAATAAAAAAAAATAGTGAAAACAAATTTCAAATGCTTTTTTCATAAAAACATAATCAATTACATAAGTTGAAGATCAATACATACCTTAAAAATAGCTCTCCTATTGTCCAAATGTCTTTTCTTTTGGCGAAAGAAGTCTTCTAAATTTCTGAAATCATAAACCTTCTAAAATGTCGAAATAAACCTTCTTTAACCGAAAATAGTCGAATATTTCAAAATATCTATTATTTTTTAATTTTCTTAAGTTGAGAAATTAGAAAGAAATTTTATTTTTTTTATTTCAGTCATTTTCGGCCAAGTTCTTATCGGCCGGTGGGTTTTTGGCTGATTAATTTTCGGCCAAGCCAGTACTAGCCGACAAGGTTTTGGCCAAAACCTTCTCAGCAAAAACCCTCTCGACCGAGAATGTCTAGTTGACATCCTACATGGCAGCCAACTCATCATTTCTTAGAATTTTCTGAAACATTCATCTTTGATAGAGTATTTCTCTAGTCAGATTGATCTTTCTACAAAAAATAAAAAATACCCTTTTGTAGAGCTCAAAGTGTAGAATCTAAATATATAATTTTTATAATATTTTGATTAGTTTTAACATATTTTATTTTTAAAATAATGCAAGTAGGTTTTAAAAATAAAAAAAGAGGTTGATTAGATATTAAAAAAAAATAGTAAACTTATTAAAATGTTTTAAATCTTATATGGGGCACAAGAGGAGAGAATCTACTTCATAAGGGTATGTTTTGTTTTTTGAAAATGATTAAAAAAATTGAATTTTACGGCCCATGAAAACTGTCAAATTCTGACATGCTTGAATTTAAAACATTATTACGAGAAAAATATACATCAAAATGTGATTTTTTTTTCCATGCACAAGATATTGAAGTTACCTATTTGGAAAAAAAAAAAGGGAGAAATGAAGTTTTTTTCAATTTGTTTCTTGATAGCCAGTGAAGTCACTCTTTTATGAAATTTTCAGCATTCCAAAATTTGTCCTTAAATTGATAAAACATAATCAAAACAATTTTTTTAAAAAAATTAAAAATTATAGGAATAAACTACACCAAAAGTTCTACATTTCATTGATTTACACCATTTTGAAATTCAAAACATAAAGACCACTTTTATGTTGTCGAAGTTCAAAAAAAATTTGTTGTTGGTTGATTCCTTTATAAAGTGTGACACAGGTTTGTGCTTTTTCCCATTTTGGTATGAATTACAATAGGTTAATCTTTAAATTCCCTTAAAAAAAAATCAAATGTCTTATTGTAACAATGAATTTGTTTCCACAAGGTGGCAACACCTCCCGAAGCACCATCTGCCTCGCTATAAAAGAGGGCAGATCCGAGCCAAATTTTGTTGACGGCAGAGGAAAATGTTTGTAAGTCATTTTGACTTCCTGGAATAAAAGGATATCAATCTTCATATCAATAATATATTGCCTTAAGGCACATTGTTTTAGAGGATTGTTTAGTCCTCTCATGTTCCATGATAGGAACTTCATTTCTTACCTTTGTGAGTTGAATCAAGGGTAGATTGCCTATCGCTGGCAATGTCCCTGGTCATGGTTTTAGGCCTAGACAATCTCTCTAAATGTCTACCAACTCTACTTTTCATTCCAACATCCACTTTCTTGTTCCTCGTTTTCCTTTTTGAGTTCTTCCAGTCCTCCAAGTTATCACTCTCTGACTGGGCTATCAAAGGACATGATTTAGAGATCAGGGAGAGAAAAACAACCTTAGTTACCTCCCCAGAACAGTCCTCGACAGGAGCTGGTTGAGGAGTGGGAATACCCAAGTTAGTAAGAACTAAATTAGAGGGGGTGGATAACAAGGAACCCTCCAAACACTAAGAAATGGCCGAAATATCAATCAAGGTCTCACATCTAGGATTGTCAGCACCATCGACATCCAACTTCTTCTTGACAGAGTCCAGACACACATCAAACACAGAAAGGACCCAAATGTTTCCTTCCCCTAACGAACACGAGAGCTGAACACCAAATCCGCATCCAATAGCGGAGAGACTTCACCCTCTTCCAACCCTTTGGAGCAGCTTATCTTTAGGTTAGTTTCCATCTTTTCCCCCGAGACAGGGGATTTCAGTAGTTCATTCAAGCCATCAGTGAAGGGGTATTCATGTAGATCACCCGAATTTAATGACTCACCAACCGCGCTGGTGTTTGGGTCAAGCAGTTTATCCTATAACATCGGAGGACTGGAATGATTTTTATCCTTCAATGGAGCATCCTTTATGACAACCTTCTTGCAGTCAGAAATAACATGACCCTATTTGCCACACTTCTGGTAGAATAGGGTGGCATTCTCATAAACAATAGCTTGAGTCCACTTCCCCCATTTAGATTTAAGAATGATAAAGTTGGGAAGAGATTTGTTAATGGAGACATTAACACAAAAATAGGAAAACACCAACCTATATTTCGCCAAAGTGACTACTTCTACCGCCACGAAGCTACCAAAGGAGTTCCCAATCCATCGGAAGATCCTTTCATCCCAAAATTCCAGCGGAAGGCCAGGCAAACAAACCCAAACATGGGCCAAATAGGTAAGGTCCGCCGAGGGGTCGAAACCTGGTCTCTATTTAGCTAGAGAAAGAAAATGCTTACCATAGGCCCAAGTACCAGAGAGGACAAGAACCAAGTCCTCCTCAGTAGTAAACTTAAATAGGAAAAGACCACCAGGAATTGCCGAGACAGAAATGCTTCCCTTCAGCTTCCATTTATCATTAGCCCATCTATGGACCATATCAATCGTTGACCGAAAAGCCAAGAATCTTTCCACCAAAGCTAGGTGAAGTGAACCAGCAACCTCCTCCATCACATCGTCAGGAAGTCAGAGCTCAGTGCCTTCATCTATTAGAGAAATCTTAGGACCAACCGACTCTAGGGCACTATTTCTAGACCCTGAAAGGATATCTTTCCAACTAGTCTTGGAGGAGCCAATCCCCTGGCGGCCCCCATCATCCCCACTAGGTGGAGATGTAGCAAGTGCATTGGAGTTTCCCAAGACAAACTCCACATCCCCAGAATGCGCATGTGAGCGAATCTTTTCTGTATCCGGTGGAGGGTCAGGCTGGGGGGAGATAGAGGTCTCCCCAGAACCTGCAGGCATGAACGAAATTTGAAAAAAGTAGGGCGGGATGAGCAGGGCAGGAAGCTGATAATCTTACCTGGCATTTTTTTAATATCTATGAACTGAATTCTAGAGGTGGAAGAAAGAAGATGTGGGAGGAAGTGTCTTACTTAATATTGAGTAACAACAATGCTTTGTATATAGTGGCTGGAGACTTTAATTCCCCCCTTTTTCCTTCGAAGAAGCTGGGTGGCCTAATGGACTATAGTGATAGTATGAATGATCTAGCTAAATTCATTAAAATTTCTGGATTTTTGACTTGGAGTTAAAGGGAAATCCTTTCATGTGATTGAAAAATAGAAAGGGCATTCAACTTATTCAGGTTCGGTTGGATAGGGTTCTTGTCTCGACTGGTTGGGACCTTGGATGCAATGCCTCCCTTGCCTCCCTCCCTAGGACTATCTCTGACCATAATCCTATCATCCTTCAATGGTCGGACAAACCATTTTTGGGCCCACACCCTTTTAGATTTGAGATAATGACCAAGATTTTAGAAAATTATTGAGACTTGGTGGAGCCACCATGTTCAAGGCTTAGCAATGTATAGAATATCCCCAAAAATGGAGCTTATTAGAAAAGAAGCCAAAGGTTGGTCCAAGGTGACTTTTGGTGACTTCTTCAAAACTAGAAAGATGATCAAGGACAAGATTGAGGGGTTCCAAAAGCTTATGGCCTCAGGCCATTCTCAACAACCTGTACATGTTGAAGAAGAAAATTGGAGGAAAAAGTGGAAGGATATTTTAAGTAAATAAGAAATATACTGGAAGCAAAGATCAAGGGTCCAATGGCTGAAGTAGGGTGACGGGAACTCTTCTTTTTTCCATAGGATGACTAGCAGACATAAGAAGAGGAATACTATCAAGTGTTTGTTGAATGATGCTAATTAGGAAGTCAAGGAAGCTGACAAAATTGGTGAGGTTGTTGAATAGTATTCTAGACAGATCTACTTTGATATTGGTCGTTCCCCCTCTGATGAGCTTCAGGTGAGGCTCCTGGGACACCTCCCACATGGTATTAGTGAGCACGAAAATCTCCAACTCTGTGCCCTTATGACCAAGGAAGAGGTTCAGACCACTGTGTTTGCTATGGGAGCCTATAAAGCTCCAGGACCGAATGGTTTGCCCCCGGCTTTCTTTCAAGAATATTGGGACATTGTCAGCTACAATATTACCATGGCTGTTAAAGATTTCTTTAGGACTGGTAAATTGTTAAAGAAATTAAACAATACTTTTATTGTGCTAATTCCTGAAGTGCAAGATCCTAAGCAGATGACTGACTTCAGACCTACAAATCTTTGTAACACTATCTACAAGATTTTCTCCAAAGTCCTTGCAACCAATTGAAGCCTTTATTAGACAAAATTATCAGTAGATGTCAAAATGGGTTCGTTCCAGGAAGAAAAATTATGGATGTTTCTATTATGACTCATGAAATAATTCATTCTATGGAGAAAAGAAAGAACCAAGGTATGGCTTTTAAACTTGACATTTCTAAAGCCTATGATAGGGTTAGATGGAATTTTTTGTATTTTGTCCTTGCTAAGTTTGGCTTTAATGATAGAGTGATTGGCATCATTAGAGAGTGTGTGGAATCTATTCAGTATTCGGTGTTGGTCAATGGGATTCCCTGGGGTTTCTTTAAGGTAGGAAAAGGGCTTAGGCAGGGGGATCCCCTTTCTCCCTACCTATTCATTATGGTGGTTGAGGTTCTAGGTAGGAACTTTCTATCCTTGCTCAACTCAGGGAAAATTCAAGGGATTAAAGCCGCCTCCTCTCTACCCCCCTCTGTTCTCCAATAGTTTGTTGATGATACATTTATTTTTGGAAATTCCTCTCTGATTGAAGCCAGAGAATGGAAATGCCTCCTTCAGGATTATGCTTATGTTTCCGGTCAATGTATAAATTATAACAAAAGCAGTGTTTATTTCTTCAACACTAGAGCTAATCTCCAACCTAAGATTTTATCCATCCTGGGTTGTCTTGGTGCTTCTCTTCCGAGAGTCTACCTGGGCCTACCGCTTACTGTTAAGGAGGTGTCACACAACTTTTGGAATAGTATTTTAGAGAGAATGCAAAAGAAACTTGCTGGTTGGAAAGGCCAACTTCGTAGTAATGCTGGTAAACTCCAACTTCTTAAGGCCTCCCTTCAAGGAATTCCGGTCTACTTTCTCTCTCTCTTTAGGATTTTAGGCTCCATGGCTGAAAATTTGGAAAGAATTCAAAGAAAAATACTAGCCTTGGTGAATTGGGACACTGTTTGTCACCCCAAATGTCAAGGGGGCCTGGGGATCAGGAAGATTACTAATCTCAACAAAGCCCTTATTGCCAAGATTGGCTGGAGTCTGGTGCAGGAAAGCGCTGAATGGTGTAGAATAATGAAAGCTAAATACCTTAATCAGAGACATTTTTTTAGAGATTTGGACTTGGTTGGTCTCCCTCTGGGCTCTAAAATTTGGAACAATATTCTTCAGAGTAGATCCCTCTTGAAGGAAGGGGTCAGATGGAAAATTGGTAATGGGAGATCAATTAGGTTCTAGGAGGACAGCTGGATTAGGAGTAGACCCCTTGCTGATAGTCATTTTAATATATTAAGGGAACACACTAAAGATCTCATTGGTACTTATATTACTGATTATACCTCACCCAGAGCTAGATGGAAAATTCTCAAGTTGTCTTTCTTACATTGGCCTAACCTTCTGCCAAAGGTTGCGGAGCTTCAAGAGCTTTTGAATATGGTTAGAATCCCTCTATTTCCCAAGGAGGACAAAATTTTCTAGATAACGAACCACTAAGGGGAGTTCACTGTTAAGTCTACTTATTAGCTGCTACTTAGGTTTGGCAGTGACGAGCAATGTCGAAAGAAGGTGCGGATTCATCAGCTCATCCCTAAAATAAATTTCTTTTGGTGGAATTCCATCCATGGGAAGATTTTAACTATTGACAACCTTGTCAAGAGGGGCTTTCAATTCCCTAATTGGTGTACTCCTTGCAGAAGGGAAGAAGAAACCATCTCCCATCTTTTTATCCACTACCAGTTTGTTGCCCAGGTCTGGCAGAATGTTTTACAAAGGTTGAACATCTCTTGGGTTTTTGATAGAGATATTCACCAATTCATCTTGAATTGGAAATGCCCCTCCAATCATCTGTTAATCAAACTTCTCTAGAAACTTATTCCACCTCACATTTGTTGGTGCCTGTGGAAAGAAAGGAATAACAAGATTTTCAAAGAAATGGTGAACAATGTGGATGGTCTGTTGATAATCCTTTATAAGCTTCTCCTGGATAACATTTTGACTTGCAAATGGAAGATGCCTAGTAATCCCCCAACTACTTTGGATAGAAGCATAGCTATCATTTGGAATTTTCCTAGTGAGTTTCAGAGATTTGATAATTCCAAAATGATCATTAAGAAGCATACTAGGTGGAGAACCCCTAAGCTGCCCTAGGTTAAGCTTAATTTTGATGGGGCGGCTAGGGGAGGGATGGCAACCAGAGGAGGTATTATCAGGGATCATACTGGTTTCCTGGTGGCTTCCTATGTTGGGAGATTGAATGATCATACAAGCAACCAGGCTGAAGGCATGGCTCTCCTTTGGGGTCTTAAGATTGTGCTGTCACTTGGCATCAAGACCATGGAAATAGAAGGTGACTCGATGCTAATTGTGGAAGCCACTAAAGGCAAGATGAAGGTGGGGTGGTCTCTAAAAGGTATTATGGAGGACATTTTCTCACTCCTAAATGGTCTTCAAGACTTTTCTATTCAGCATGTCTTTAGAGAGGGGAATGTGACTGCTGATAGCATGGCGGTGGCAGGTCTTGATATTGAAGGGCTTCGGTGTTGGCGAAAAGTGGATTTTTTTCCCCCCTCGGCTCTAGTGTGTTTAAGGGATGATCTCAAACATCTAAATGTTGAGTCTTAGAAGGTGCTTACTTATATTAGCTAGGTTCCTACTAACTTTGGTTAGTACTTTTGGCGGGAGCATGATTTTGAATAATTGGCTGCTATGTGAGGCGATGGATATCATGTGTTTATCCAACGGTATGTATGGCCTCTTTTGGGCCGATGGTATGGCGAATCTTTCTACCCCTACTGACCGATGGATTCATCATTTTTTGAACCCCCTAAATTTTTGTGTTGAACTTTTTAAGTTAGCGAATTTTATGAGATTTTTTGAGACAGCTAAGTATTATGCCGATATCATGCTCTTACGTGTCGTGGGTGATTTGCATGAGGGAACTTCTACCTTTGCATGGATTGTGAGATGTGGCATTTATTACCTTCATTTTCAAATTTTCTGGTCACTTTTCACCGGCCGTTTCCCTTTCGATGCTTCTAGATTTAATTACCAGCTCTTGTGCCATGGTTTTCCTATTCCGGTGGTTGGAAACTTTGGTGTGGGCTCTATGGGTGGGGATAGAGTGCATGTGGAGCTAGACAGGTGTGATGAGTGGAAGGCAGATGCCACTATTTGGCACATTTGCAAAGAAGGCAGAATTACCCAGTATATGGAGGCCATGACTGGTCACAATGAGGACTTTTCTATTAAGTTTCTCACCTCTTGGAATGATGGTAGGGTTACCATCGGTGGCATTTCCTTTGAAGTCTCTGAGGAGGTTATTTCCAGAGTTACGGGGCTTCTAAATAGTGGTCCAACTTGGAAGAAAACTATGAAGGTGCCAGACCAGATTAGTCTGAACCAGTTCTTTCGTGGCATGGAGAAATTTGTCAAGTTGTGGGTTGGATTTGACCGCAAGGCACTGCCAGAGCCATGTGATAGATTTTTTATGGCGATCATGAAGTACTTCACACTAGAAGGAAGGCATGGGGTCTACTACTATTACCACTTTAATTTCCTCAACCACCTTAGGAATCACCAGCATATCTCCATTCCTTTTTTCCTGTTTCATGCTCTTGATAACACTGTGGCGGAGTTTAATGAAGCCTCAATTTCTAGAAAGAATTATACTATCCTGCACCAAGGCCTTATGTCTAGGCTTTATGATTTTCATATGGCCCTTTTCCCTTCTCGACCTATCACTGTGTAAGAAGTGTCGTCTCTCCCCGCTCTTGATGAAACCCTGGTTTCCTCTACTCCCCACTCTGCTAGCATTCTAGATATGCCAGGCTCGAGAAAGAAAAAATGCCTAAAAAATCCTGCCTTGAAAGCCCTTCCTCATGGCACATCCCTTGCCAAGGGTCCATGGGTTACAGGTAAGGAAAAGCGTCTTGCCCCTACCCCGTGACCTAAGGCTAAAGCCTCCA
Organism: Sequoia sempervirens; assembly: GCA_007258455.2. Taxonomy (NCBI): domain Eukaryota; kingdom Viridiplantae; phylum Streptophyta; class Pinopsida; order Cupressales; family Cupressaceae; genus Sequoia; species Sequoia sempervirens. Next base: position 54,010,163 of record VDFB02252616.1, read on the forward strand.
AGAAAACTAAATTTTTCCTCCATCAAATTGACTCTGACATCGAGATTACTGATGAAGCTAACACCCCCTGTCAATCTTATAGACTGGTCCTTAAGCAAGACAAGGTGGAAAGTCTTAAGGACACCTCGAATTCGGATAATGGAAATGGGAGTGATAGTGAAAGCCAAGAGAAAAAGGTGGTGGGTAGGGAAGACCAGTCTATCTCGGTGATTAGCACGTCCCATGTGTCTAAAAGCTTGAAGAAGGGCCCTACCAATGCCAATGTGATGGAAATTAATCCCCAGGCCTCTAATATGGACAAGGGGAAATCCCCCTTGCAGGAAGATCGCAATGAAAAAGATCAGGCTTGGGAAGAAGTTGGCAAGCTGAAAGGGAGAATGGAGAGGCTAGAAAAAAAGGTTCAGGAGGTGTTGAACTTTGCCCTGAAGGTCATGCATAGGTTGGCTACCAGTCTATGCTTGCTGCAGAAGGACAAGTCCGCAAATGTTTTAAGGAGTTGCTCGAGTTCCTCACGACAAATTGGGCGACTGCTATTTAGGATAAACCTTGCAGGGAGGAAAAGAATTAGACCTTTGGGTCTTTTTTTTTTTGTCAATTTCTCTATGACTTTTTATATGTTAATGTTGTTTATCTGGTTTGACCTCAGGGGGACTTTGGACTCGTCTGCTTTGTATCATGCTTGCATGATGGACTATGTTTATCCTATGTTTACTGTTACTTTTTGGTTTTTGATATGACTTGTTGTGGGTGATGGCTTTCTCTCTACTATCACTATGCTGCTAATGTGCTTACTCTAGATGGCCTTTGGCACCTTGTACTAATGGAACAACACCCTTGTTTTTGCTACTTTTTATATCAAAAAAAATGAATTTGTTTAAATTTTCTAAATTTAACAAACATAAATTCAAAGGCATACTTACCAATAACTTGGGTCATATGTATGAAAATGACTTCATTAAAGGTTGATTGCACACACACACTTCCTCTGATTCGGCAATACTCTACCTTCTTTCAACCCTACTTCATGGTTTTCCTCTTTACTTTGTCTAGTTCCATGAATGGATGTGTCCATTTCTTGATTTTCTTCTCCTCCAAAAAAATTTGTCCTCGGCCCTACCTTCACTTTGAATTTTGTTAGACCAAGCGATATCACAATTTATATTGTTATCAAAGAGAGAAAAAGTAAAAACTTGATACTCTGTATCTTGCATAAAATCAGGAAAATTTCCTTTTTAACTTGTAAATTTTCAATTTGGAACAAAAAACACTCATCTCTCGCTCAATTTTCCTGCTCCTCTTCACTTACATTTTCCACGTATGAAGAGTATGATAACTCATCAATTTTGTTTCCTTGTTTTCGGTGCAATTTTTCTAAGTCTCAACATTCATGCTTGTTTTCTTGCAAAACCTTAAAATTTTCTTTATAACAATTGCAGTTATCAAACCATTTTTGTATATCGATTAATTTTTTAACATTTTCAATTCCACTAGGGTCATACTCTTTTTCATGATTCAATATGTTTCTTGTTAAGAGTCCCTTTCTTCTAGTAATTAAAATTTCTTTCGTTAACGGAATCGCCTTATACATAGCCAAACTTACCCTAGTTAAAAAAAATTCATAATCAAGTTCACCGTGATTAGTTGTATCAAGAATTCTACACTCGGTGACTCTACCAAAGGTGAATAGTATCCTCTGATTATGAATTTTCTACATTTTTTCAACTTCCATTTTTGAAACACCAACTTGCAGTAGAATTTTACCTTACAAGATACCTTTTAAACCCAAAACCAATATAGGTTCCTAAACAAAACACAAAGATAAAGATATAAAGAAAACAAAAAAACAAGGACCTCCTTCTAGCGCCAGTTCTTGTTGACAATGATGTTACTCCCAACAACAGTGCAAATAAATTCCTCACAGACAAACCATGAAGAACCTATCTTCTTGAAAGACTTAACTAGGGAAACCTCAAGGTGTCTGTGTTATAGGAAAAGGTTGACTTAGCTCAATCCCAAGTCTCTGATAGTCAGGTCTTGACCATACTAGGTTCACTCTAAGGTATGATGTGATATTTCTATTAATCTCAAGGGGTTTATGGTTATTCTTGGCTTCATTAAGAACATCTCTAGTTTCGTTAACAATCATAAACATCAGATACAAGATTTCTAGTTTGATCATAAAATAATCTCATGAAATCAAAAGATTTGCAATAATATTTCATGGATTTCAAACAAATTTTCTATCACTTAAGTAGATTTATCTTTAAGCATTTAGCAATTTCATAGAAAATGAAATATTTTCAATAAATTTCCATTCATTCATCTATTTTTGAAACATTTTCAGAAATTTAAACATCTAATCTAAAATAAAGCATAAAAAATATTGAAAATAAAATTTCTTCTGGTTATTCTCCATGCATTCCCCAAGATTTAATCAAATCAAAGAAAATTACTTTATACTTCACTAGATTGCTTCACAACTAGGTATAAATGATGCGAGTTTTTAAAGAAGGGGGTTTTAGTTTAGACACCGAGTAGGTTTTGTATGCACCCTTAAATGACATAGCATACAGTCTTGTTTGGCTGAACTAACAAAACAAACTCCTAAAATACATGAGATAAGTAGCTATCAAATTGGATTTGATATTGATTAAGTTCTATGTGCATAAAAAAATTTAGTCCAGAATGATTCAGAAAATAGGAAAAAAGAACAAAACTTAGAGAAGTTTTGGATCTTTTGACATCCAAAAATTTTGAACTTAACTTAAAAAAGGGTATCCCCTGGCCTTTTATGTTGCAGGTATGAGCAAGTTTGGTGGTGTTGTCATTAATTTTTTCGTTGATGTCAACACAATTTAGAATGTTGTAGATTGTGCATGTATAGTTTATATGTTGTTGATATGTTGTGAGTACATGGAGCTATCCTTATGATGTTGCAGACATGTTGAAATGATGTGTTACCAAGTTCTTTTGAGAAAATTAATAAAGAGTGAAGTTAGAGTTATGTATGTGTTCAGAATGTGCTCTGGTATGTGCTTCACATTTCTTCCATGTTGATCTTATGCTCATGCAGATTTGAAGGTTTGTTGTTGGTGATATGTTGGTGATATCTCTTGATTTGTTGTTGTTGGTTTGATGGAAGGTAAAAATTGTGCTCACCGATGTGTGAACTATTTTGGAAAAGTTGGTTATCTATGGACTAGGAGAATTTTTTTTGCTTTGCAATCCTTTGTTATTTTGTTTCAGGTGTTTCGGATCTGGAATATGTCTTGTAATGATGTTATCTAGGTTTTTGCAAAGGTATTCGAGTTTTGGTGCTCCAGAAGATGAGCTTCAGAGTTGTTGTATGGGATTGCATAGTTTGGATGGACTTTTGGAAAGAGTTTTGTGTTCAAAGGTTGTTACACCTATTGAAAATGTATCTGGAAGTATCTATGATGTATTATCATGCATGATGAAGCATGCTACATCATCTTTGTGTTATCTTCTTGTTGGAAATCATGTACTTCAATGTTCATTTGTGTTTTCATTAGGTTTGGCTGACTTGGTGTCTACACTTCATATGAAGAATTTGAAATTTAATTAAGGAAGTATGTGGTTGATCTGAGACATTTCTTTTGGTCTTGGTTAATTGTTTAATTGGTCCACACTCATTCTTTTCCATCGCAAGAATGTTGAGTTGTCGACCTAGTTTAAATTTATGAAATGAAGCATATGTGGCTGACCTTGGAGAATATTTCTAAGGTTGAAGATGGTATAAATGCAAGTCAAGATGTGAAGGATTAGATGATGAAAAGTAATGAAGTAAGCCACAAGTGAAGAGCAAAGTTGTGTGAAAGTGAGTTGAGGGAGCAGTACTTCATTGTGTTAGATTCCTGAAAGCGGTGAGTTGAAGGTTTATGCAATCTTCTGATCAAGGTTGCAAATGTGTGTGAATTATTGTGGTAGATCTTGTTGTTATGTTTTGTATCTATAGGCAATGAGCCTCCCTGTTGGAAAATAAATCCTTTCTGTAGGCATTGAGCCTTTGTATCTGGACAGTGAGTCCTATTCTAGGAAGTGAGCCCCTTGTTTTTGGTTTTTCTATCACTTTATATTGTGAGTTAATCCTCACCGTGGTTTTTCCCTTATTGGGTATTCCATGTAAAATATGTTGTTCATTGTGTTGATTTTACTTTCTATTATCTGCATTTCATGTTCATACTTAATAACATAATAGTGTGGTTGTGAAGTTGATAAGTGTTTGAATTTTTGTGATTGAATCTGGTGACAACTAATACACCCCCCTTCTTAGTTGCCTTGTGCCTTTTAACAATTTGTATAAGAGATTTGGTTCCTTGGTGTGGAGGTTAACTGCTTAAGGAAGATCTAATGGCACATAAGTTGGTGATCCCTATGTTCGATGGATTTGATTATAGTGACTGGAAAGTGTAGATGAGAGGATATATTATCTCTCTTGGTTACAAGACCTGGAAGATTGATGAGACGAAGTATGTTGCTCCAGCGAGTGGTCCTACTACTGCCGATGAGGTTCTTCTTGTGAGGAGAATAAAAAAGCGCAGTATGTTATTTACAGTGCTTTATCCAAGATTTAATGAACAAAATTTATCTCTCTGGGAATTGCTTACAAAGTTTGGAAGAAGTTGGAAGATCTTTATGAAGGAAATGATAGGGTGAAAGTAACAAAGAAGTGTTGGTTCTCAGTTGTGATCTTATGGTTTGTCCTTGATGACAAAATCTCTTTCAGTTGGTTTTCTTTGATGATCATCTCAGTTTGGATCTTTATGCTTTATTATGGCACTTCTTTGATGTCTCTTGGCTATTACTGAAAGTTATTTATTATGATTCAAATTCATGGTGATGAGATCTCTGGTTCATGTTATGAATGTTATTTATTTGACTGACAGCGTTTGTCAGATGGTTTCTTTGTCAAGATGGTTCTCCTTGCATACCACAGGTGTATTTCACATGATTACAAGCCATTTGATTACATTCTTTGGAATCACATTTTTTAAGGCATTACAGTTACCTTGATTTTGACATCTCTTTTGTTTAATGGTATTGGTTGTTTCTCATTCGGGCTTACACATATCGGTGTGAGAATGGCAGGGTTTCCTTGATCCATTTTGAAATGTCTGTGTTGCCTATCAGTAAGAAATTTCTGATGTCATGTCGATTGAATTTAACATACAGGCTGTTGTCGGCAAGACCTCTTTTTTGTTTCGGCGACTGAAAGTGATCTCTATTGGCATATGTTATTCCATCGCTATGTGGTCTCAGCGAAATTGGTATGTCACACTGATCAGAGATTAAATGGAAACTCGTCGACAAGAGCTTAAGGCTTCGATGAAGGGTCATAGCAAATGTGCAATGTCACATCGATCGGAAAAAAAAGGAACATATCGGCAAGAGTGTTGCTTTCGGTATGTGGTCTCACCGAAGACATATTGTCTCACTGACCATGTACCGAAAGGTCTTATCGCCAAAAGGTTGTGGCTTCACTGAAATGTTATAACGACTCCATAGTGTCTCACTGACTGGCACATTAAAGATTCACTTCAGCCAGACATATTACTTTCGGTGTGAAGTCATAGCGATTGTAAAAATTCACACCGACTGCTGGTGGAAGGACATTTTTGTAAAAGCTAGGGCACACCGACCGGTGGTGGAAGGACATTTCGGTAAAAGCTAGGGTTTTCGGTGAGAGGTCTCGGCGAGTGACCTTTGGTCTCGCCAATGGAACATAAAAAGACTTTGTCGGCATAAGATCTGACTTGTCTCAGCAACTCACAAGATGGTGGGTGATCTTCGGTGAAACAAAATATTATCTATAAGAGGTCTCTCCGATATCATTTGGTCACAACGATAGTGAATGAAACAAAAGGGCATCTCGGTGAGAAGTTTCCTTATGTCTCAGTGAATGAATAATACTCTAAGGAAGCCCATCGATGAGACATGATGTATTCGTTGTGTCTTCCCCCGACTCTGATGTGTCATAGCGAAAGTGAATTGAACCAAGGGGATGACTAACGATTGAATTAGGGTTGAACGTCTAGCATTAAAGTTGTGTTCGGCATACCGTCACATCGATTGAAAAGAAAGTCACTTAGGGAAAAATTTGTGATTATTCTTTTTGGCTGGGTATGGAACCCTAGCCTGGCCGCCATCATGAGAGTTTTAGTTTCTGTTGTTGTTGGTTGTAATGGATTTATCAGTGGTATATGGAAGCTTTATTTAGTACATTTCTAGCTGGAAGCTCGATAGTGGTTGATGGATGGGAGTTGCAGATTTGTCTGTGGTGGGCAGTTGTTCTTTTTAAGCAGTGAAATGATCACATACGTTTCAGATTTGTTGAGGTCGGCTCTTAGCTGGGTGAAACGGCTCTTGTATTGGGAAATAAATTTCACCTCGACTAATATTCTTGCTAGGTACAAGATGAAGATTTCTATTATAAACAACTTTGTTAACTTCAATCTGAATATTCTCAAGTTGGTTGTTCAACCGTTACTTCTAAAGACAGTTACTTTTCTAGCATTTAATTCAAAAAGATGTATAAATAGAAGCAGAAACTATGTTTTATGTTCTAAAGTTGTAATTCTGAGATTATCATTCCTTGGCTGTATGAAAATGTATGGATAAAACTTTGCAGTAAAATATGAATAACAAGATGCAGAGAAATTGTAAATTTCTTCTCTATATAGTATTTTAGGGATTCAATTATTGAATCTTTAAGGTATTTTGTAGATGAGAAAACAGAGAAACATGTGCTTAACTGAAAACAGAGAAATCCTCTGAGTTATTATTGTTGTTCAAATCATAATTTGAGGGGTTGGTACTCCTTGAGATAGATATCTCTAAACGAGGGGTTGGTGCTCCTTGAGTGGGTGCTCAAAAATTAGCCTATAAGGCATTGTGAACAGTTGATTAAAAGATTAAGCCTGGAAGGCATTTCGGGAGTGGTTTTTATACCCCAGGAGGGTTTTCCACTCAGAAAATTTTTGTGTCTCTTTGTTCTTCTGTGTTGTTGTTGTTTCAGTTCACTGTTGGGACTATTACTTTTCTCAATTTTGTTTATGAATGATTACATTCAACTCATGAATGCATTAATCAGAGTAATATTGAGATCAAAATCTGAGCTATGTTTTTGAATTTTTAAAAATTGGTCAAATCTATTAAGTCACTGATTCACCCCCCCCCCTCTCAGTGTCATTTTAACACCAACAAGAAGCTGACAGCAAATCATAGATATGAAAATATGAAAATGGAAGAAGGAGAATATATTGCAAGCTATTTTTAGAGAATTGATCTAGCAACAAATGAAGTTAGAAATCAAAGGGGTACTTTGATTGATGAAGATATAATTGAGAAGATTCTAATGACTCTATCAGAATGTTACAGTGACAAAGTTTCAGTTATTGAGGAAACATATGATCCTAAGAAATATACTAAAGAAGAGCTATTTGGCACCTTGACTACATTTGAGATGAGAAAGTTTGGAAAGAAAGAGAAAAAGATAGAAACAAAATTTAAAGCAACAAAGATTGAAGATGATCCTGATAGTGATGGTGTAGATGAATTGGAAGTGAACTTTACAAGGAAGTTGAAGAAAGGTACCAGTAAGTATAAAGGTATGTTTCCATTTAAATGTTTTAGTTGTGGTAATATTGGTCATTATGCTTCAAGATGTCCAAATAGAACTGTACATAAGAAGAAAAAAGATCATAAAGATAGAAAGGATAAGAAATACAAAAGGTTGTACTATGTTAGAGAAGAAGCTGGAATCTTTGATGATGAATTTGATTATGAGGATGATGATAGTGGATTCTTGTTCTTAGCTTTGGAGAGTAAATTTGTGTCTGCTAACTCTAGAAAATGTGCAAGAAAAATTGATTCAAAGAACAAGAAGGATGAGATGGAAGGTATTTTGGTCACCGCATTTCATGCTAGATAGGATGAAGACTATTGGGTAATTAATAGTGGATGTTCTAATCACATGATCGGAGATAAAATTAAGTTTACTAAGCTTGAAAAGTATGATGGTGGTTTGGTCATGTTTGGTGATGATTCTGGAGTAAAGATTGTTGGGAAAGGTACAATTAGTTTTGATGAAATACACAACACTGATAATGTATATTATGTAAAGGGTCTAAGGTGTAACCTTTTGAGTGTTGGAAAAATGTGTAGCAAAGGTTTGAAACTTGTGTTTTAGGAAAATACCTATGAGATTAGAAAAGGATCCATAGCTATGGTTGCTATAGGAAGGAGAACTCATGGAAACATCTATCAACTTAAGGGTGTTGATGGTTAGTGCCTTGTATCTCAAGTGAATGAAAGTTGGTTGTGGCACCAAAGAATGGGACATGTAAACTTTGATAATCTGGTCAGTATCAGTTCAAGAATTGTTGTCTAAGGTCTGCCTAAAATCATAAAGCCTGCTAATACTATTTGCAAAAGTTGTCAGCTAGGGAAATAGAAAAGATGCAATTTCAAAGGAAAAGAGCAAACTAATACCAAAATTTTGGAATTAATTCATATAGATCTTTGTGGTCCTACTAGAATAGGAAGCCTAAATGGTGATAGGTATTTCATTCTCCTTATTGATGATTATTCTCGAATGACATGGGTTGCTTTTCTTAGAGAAAAGACTCGGGCTCTAGATAGGTTTAAAGTGTTCAAAGCAAGAGTAGAAAATGAAGTGAACCTAAGAATCAAATGTTTGAGACCTGATAAAGGTGGGGAATTCACTTCTAGTGAGTTTAATGCATTTTTTGAATAGCATGGCATAAAGAGACATTTTTCTACTCCAAGAACCCCTCAATAGAATGGAGTGGTTGAGAGAAAGAGCCGAACTATATAGGAAGCTGCAAGAAACATGATGAAAGAAGCAAATGTACTTGATGTGTATTGGAGAGAGGAAATACACACTATTGCTTATGTTCTTAACATAGCTCAAATCAAACGCAACAACACAAACACTCCTTATAAGTTATGGATTGGTAAGGATCCTACTCTGAAATACTTTAAGGTGTTTGGAAGCAAATGTTACATTAAAAGAGATGATGAAAATCTTGGGAATTTTGATGCTAGATGTGATGAAGGGATTTTCCTTGGATATTCAACTACTAACAAAAAATATAGATGCTTTAATAAAAAATTGAGGAAGATTGTTGAGAGTGATAATGTGAAGGTTGATGAAGATATGCATAGACCCATTAAGATAAGTGAAGTTGAACTTGATGATCCTATCTACAAAAAAGTACCTGAAGAAAATAAGGAGGAAGAAAGAAGAAAAAAAATTGAAGAAGAAGAAGAAACTCCAGAACCTACTATTAATACTCCTAAGTATATCCAGAAGAATTATCTAGAAGAACAAATAATTGGAGATGAGAGTGAAGGTGTGAAGGTAAGAAGTAAAGTAGCAGCTGAGGTAAATTTGTGCTTACTTTCCAAAATTGAACCTAAGTCTATATGTGAAGCATGTGAAGATGAAAGTTGAGTTAGAGCTATGAAAGAAGAGTTGTAGAAAATAGAGAAGAATCAGACATGGGAACTAGTTCCTAGACCTGTGAATAAGAATGTAATTCATTAAAAGTGGGTGTTTAGGAATAAGCTGAATGAAAATGGTGAAGTTATAAGAAACAAAGAAAGACTTGTATGCAAGGGATACTCACAAGTTCAAGGCATAGACTTTGAAGAGACATTTTCCCTAGTAGCAAGAATGGAAGCTATTAGGATGTTTTTCGCATTTTCTTCCCACAAGGATTTCAAGGTATATCAGATGGATGTCAAGTATACATTTCTAAATGGTGAATTGGAAGAAGTATACATGGAACAACCTAAAGGATTTCAGTTATCAAACAAACTGGATATGGTTTATAAATTAAAGAAGGCATTATATGGACTAAAACAAGCTCCTAGAGCATGGTATGTAGGATTGGATATATACTTGACACAACAAGGATTCAAAAAAGGCTCTGCTGACAACAATCTCTACTTCAAAGTGAAAGGTAAAAAAATGTTGATACTAGTAGTATATGTTGATGATATCATCTTTGGAGGAAATGAAAGTATGTGTAAGAGATATGTGGAGGAAATGAAAAAAGAATTTGAAATGACCATGATTGGTGAGTTGAATTTATTTCTTGGTCTTCAAGTAAATCAAACTGATGAAGGGATATTCATTTCACAATCTAAGTATGTGGAAGAGTTGTTAAAGAAGTTTGGAATGGATGACTCTAAACCACTTAGTACTCCTATGGTGATTGGATGTAAGCTAAGTAAAGATGATGAATCTGCTAAAGTTGATCAGAGTAAATACAGATCTATGATTGGTGGACTATTGTATCTTACTGCTACCAAACTAGATATCATGCATGCAACATGTTTAGTTGCCATATTTCAAGAAAATCCTAAAGAAGCACATGTTACAGTTGCAAAGAGGATATTCAGATATCTTAAATGTACACCAGATTATGGCTTATGGTATCCTAAAGATGCTAATTTCACTTTAAGAGCTTATACTGATGCATATTAGGTTGGTTGTGTGGATGGCCAGAAGAGTACTAGTGGAGGTTTTTCCTTTCTTGGTGAAAGAGTGTTTTCTTGGTTAAGTAAGAAATAGGACTTAGTTTCTTTATCTACTGCAGAAGTAAAGTATATTGCTACAACATCCTGTTGCACACAGGTTTTGTGGATGAAGCAAACTATAAAAGATATTGGCATGGTATGTGATGAGCCTATTCCTATTTTTTGTGACAATACAAGTGCAATAAAAATTTCAAATAATCCGATAATGCATTCAAGAAAAAAAACATATATCTATCAAATATCATTTCCTGAGAGAGAAGGTGTTGGAGAACAAAGTCAGGCTAGAGTATGTGCCAACAAAGGAACATATTGCAGATATATTCACTAAGGCTCTACCGAAGGATACTTTTGAGTATCTTAGGGAGAGGTTGGGGGTCATTTTCCCTCCGAACTAGCTACACATGGAGGTGCATCAGTCTAGTGGATCCACATATTCTTCATTTATTTGGACTAATGAATGTGTCTACTCCACAGGGGGAGTAGAAATTTTTCATCATTGTAGTGTGAGTTGAATGGGTGCTCTCCTAAGGGGGAGTGATAAGAGATTTTAATCTTTGCCATTGATGTCAAAGGGGGAGAGAGAGTCATGTGAAAAATAGTAAAATATAAAGAGAAAAGGTGTTCTCTCAAAATATTGTGTAGGGTGTTTAAAGGAGAATGTGGTATTTGATGGTTTTTAACATAATGTGTTTCCATCAATGACAAAGGGGGAGATTTTTGCAAGTATGAGCAAGTTTGGTGGTGTTTTCATTAATGTTGTCATTGATGTCAACACAGTTTAGAATGTTGTAGATTGTGCATGTATAGTTGAGATGTTGTTGAGATGTTGTGAGTACATGGAGCTATCCTTATGATGTTGCAAATGTACTGAAATGATGGGTTACCAAGTGCTTTTGAGAAAATTAATAAAGAGTGCAGTTAGAGTTATGTATGTGTTCAAAATGTGCTCTAGTATGTGCTATTCATTTCTTCCATGTTAATCCTATGCTCATGCGGATCTGAATGCTTGTTTTTGGTGATCTGTTGGTGATATCTCCTGATTTTTTGTTGTTGGTTTGATGGAAGGTGAAAATTGTGTTCACCAGTGTGTGAAGTGTTTTGGCAGAGTTGGTTATATGTGGACTGGGAGAAATGTTTATGCTTCGTAGTCCTCCACTATTTTGTTTCAGGTCTTGAAAATATGGAATATGTCTTGTAATGATGTTCTCTAGGCTTTGGCAGAGATGTTTGAGTTTTGGTGCTTCAAAAGGTGATCTTCAGAGTTGTTGTGTGGGATTGCATAGTCTGGATGGAATATTGAAAAGAGTTATGTGTTTCAAGGTTGTTACACTTGCTATGGATGTATCTAGAAGTAACAAATATGTGTTATCGTGCATGATGAAGTGTGTTACGTCATCTGTGTGTTATCTTCTTGTTGGAAAGCATGTACTTCAATGTTCATTTGTGTTTTCATTCGGTTTGGTTGACCTGGTGTCTACACTTCATATGAAGAATTTAAAATTTAATTAAGGAAGTGTATGGTTGATCTGAGATTTTTCTTTTGGTCTTGGTTAAGCTTTTAATTGGTCCACTCTCATTCTTTTCCACCATGGGAATGTTGAGTTTTGACCTAGTTTGAATTTATGAAATGAACTGTATCGACCTTGGAGAATGTTTGTAAGGTTGAAGATGGTATAAATGAAAGTTGAGATGTGCAGGAATAGATGATGAAAAGTAACAAAGTAAGCCACAAGTGAAGAGCAGAGTTGTGTGAAAGTGAGTTGAGGTAGCGGTACTTCATTGTGTTAGATTCTTGAAAGTAGTGAGCTGAAGGTTTCTATAATCTTCTAATCAAGGTTGCAAATGTGTGTAAACTACTATTGTGGATATTTCTATTATCTTTTGTATATGTATTAGTGAGCCTCCCTATTGGATAGTGAGTCCTTTCTATAGGTAGTGATCCTTTGTATCTGGATAGTGAGTCCTATTCTAGGTAGTGAGTCCCTTGTATTCAGTTTTTCTATCACTTTATATTGTGAGTTAATCCTCACCATGATTTTTCCCTTATTGGGCTTTCCACCTAAAATCTTGTGTTCATTGTGTTGATTTTACTTTTTTTTATCTACATTTCATGTTCATACTTAATAATAGAATAGTGTGGCTGTGAAGTTGAAAAGTGTTTGAAGTTTTACGATTGAATCTGGTGACAACTGATTCACCACCCTCTCAGTTGTCCTATGCATTTTAACATTTTATAGAAGTAAGACACATGTAGGATAAGACAAATACATGAGAAGAAATACAAGGGATGAATCACATCAAGGCACATGGAATATGGTGACTGGTACTAGAATTGCAAACAAAGTCAACGAAGTTCAACCACGTCTGCATGCTGAAGTCCTTTGGGTTTTTATCTTTTTTATTTATCAAGGTTCCTTCTCGGAAGAAAAAAAATCTACTCAAATAGAATGTAGGAAATTCCCATACATTCATAATGATCAAGTGGAATTTCCATTCCTACATTCAGGTTCAATCTCGATTTGAAAATTCCAGGAATGAGTAATCCCTAGAATGAATACACTTCTTTGTTGTATGCTTAAAATCTAGAGTCTCGGTTTCTTGGTATCTGGTATTTATTTGCAACAAACTCTATTCCTACATGAGCTTTCAAATTGTATTATTGAACCTGGTAACACTGTAGGATCTTTCTGCAACTTTAGTTTTCCTGATCGTCCATACTCGAACTCTACATCAGCTTCTCCTGTAATCACAAATTTCATCTATTAAATCACTTAAAAAAAACATTTTATAAAAATATCATGTAAATAAAACCAACATTAATTCGTTATCATATAAATCCATCATAAATAACATGCTTTCAAGAAAATCATAAGTAAATTCTTGCATAATCATCCTTTTATATATCGGGTTACAAATTATCAGACTTCTTAGATATTCTTAAAATTTTAAAACTTTAATTTGCATCGTTACCCAGTACTTGATACCCAGTATTCAACTTTACCCATGATTTTCTCGGACTTCAGTTTTACTGAAACTTCCATCTTTACCAGACCTCAACTATCGTATTGGAACACTTTGCTTAACACTTGCATTACCTTTTTCCTTTCTAACATTCCTAGTTCCCGGTATCTGGTACCCAGAACACTTGAATTATGAAGTAATCTTTTTTTTTTTTAAATTCCTTTTGCTTTTCACTTCTGGTGATCTTTTCAACTAGCCAACAACTACCGTAAGCATTAGTTTTTCACTTATGGTCCCCAAGTCGTAACAGTCTTGGGGTGTTTTGTGAGACCACATAACAACACTTATTGATGCACAGTGGCTAGCAAGATGAGCACTTTCTAGACCATCATATGAGCATGTGTTTATCCCTTTCTTTGTGAAGGAGAGTGTTGAGGTCGATACATTGTAGTTGATTGGTTCCCTGATCTAGAGCCTCATACAACATACCAATCCTCTAGCACATGGTGAGCTAGGCCAATATTCAAGGAGAATAGTTTGACCTCATATTTTTTAGGCTTGTAGGTCGCCTTATGGCTATGATCCCATGGATAGTCAAGATGTAGGTGACCAAGGTACATCTACATCTAATCAAATGGTGATGATAGCTACCCTCCTTCATGAGGCACTTGGCCTTGATAGTCGAGTAAATATTAGAAAGTTCATTGAATTTAATTTATTAAATTTCATTTTTGAAATGAAAGATTAACTAAACTATTTGAATGATTATATTAAAATTTCAGGTTCATAGTGTTTACTCTATTTTCAGTCATCCTCCACCTCCCTATTACATGACCACATGTACTGTGGAGGTATGTAGCTAGTAAATAATTTTAAATATTACACGTGAATAGCTAAACACCATATGAATGGTATTCTTATATCTCATTTTGGATGTTGAATAGGTTAATCTTGGAGCTTCAATGGTAGCACCTGCTAGTGGAAGTGGTCATCGAAGTTTCACTTAGGTAATATAGACTTTATAATTTAACAATAAAAAATAGTATTCCATATTTGAATAATGTTTAATGAATTGAATACTTGTCACATGAATATCTAAAGATAATATTCAACCTCAACTACTCGAGAGTTGAGGAATGTGCGTGTACAATGTTGGGGATAGAGATTACCAGTCCGTGGGTGAAGAAAGAATTGTTTCCTTCTCAAGTTATTTCTATTCTCTTCTCAAATTTATTCGAATTACTTCAATCACTTGGTGATTTAGAAGAAATTATTGAAAAATTTGTGAAGGATGAGTTCTTAGTTGACAATGCCCTCTTAAGGGGTGGTCAAGATATGAAATCTATAAAGGGAAGGGATTTGTAGGAGGGATCTTCCCTAGGAAATATCTTAAGCAACACTAGGGGTTTGCAAAAAATTACAATGCCATTAAACATGTATTTTAGCATAAGTGTGACCGGATTCTCCTCAGGGCTATATACCAAAACTCATACTGTCTTTGCAAAAGCATGGATGTGAATATAAAAGAGAAATATTATGTAGTGGAATTTCTCTAGGCACACACATACCACCCACCACTAAATTCCTTTCAAGGGAATTCTTCTCAGGTGAATTCAATTCCTCTAACAATTCTAGTGATGAATGATTTTAGAGTGCAAGCAGATATAGAGGTGGAAGAGGATGCTAAAGTAGCAGAAGGTCAAGGAGAGAATTCCATTGACCTTCAACATATGGAGGAATAACATTAGAACCATGCTTGTAAATATTTTTGAATTTTTTTCATATACTCAACATGTATGAAGGCTTCTAGCTTAAATCATATAAGGTGGTACAATATTTTTGACAGGGTCATGTTAAGATCAAGTGCCAAAAATGTAAATCATCTAGTCTATGCATATATGCTTCCTACAATGCAATGTATTATTAGTAGAGGTCGTCAGAAGGATTTATTTTTCTTTTGGATTTGATGAATGACCACTCCTCCTGATGGAAGTAATTATATATAACTTCTACTTTAATATAATATAATATATACAAGCTTTATTCCTTTTATTGATAAAAAAAATGCTTAATGACTTGAAGGTTCTAGACAATTTGTAAGTATGCTTTGTACTTTTTATTTAATTTGATTTCAATTTTTTATGCACTTCATGATCTATGAATTTCATATGTTCATGTTGTTGACCTTTATCCATCATTTATGTTATATCCTTTATTATTCATTTATTTTCCTTTATTCATCATTTCTCCTTGTGATCATTACTCAACCTATGTGAATATTACATTGTCCACTATAATGAAGATATCTCACTCCATTTCTTCACTATCTCTTCTTTGTGATTCACCCATGAATATGAATAAAATGTTGAGTTTTTATGAAAATCATGGAGTTTCTTTATAGGTGTGAATTGTTGTCAAGATCTTAGGACCACAGTCCCCTCATTGCTCACTTTCACTACATCATTTTGTTGGTAGTTGATAGTGCTCATTATTTCTTATTTTCATGCATCTCACTATCATGTTTTACATTATTTCCACAAATATTATCCCCACTTCAAAAAATATTCACACTTCACATCAATAAAGGCTTGCATGAATTCTTTATGTAATAATGATACTCTCCATTGCTTGCATGATATGATCACCCCTAGGAATATCATCTTGTGGCTTTCCTTTACTTTGAAATTTTCCTTGTGAAACATGCAAATTTTTGAAGCAATATATAGTTCAATAAGTACTAAAAATTTTGTTGACTATCTCATACATTATAAGCCATGACCTGTATCACTCTTCTATTTTTTGTAATTGAATAATGTTGTTTATTTTTAGATGATGCAAGTAGAGACTCCTTCGAATGTTGATAGGGTAATGGAGCTTGGTTCCTCTACTACAATAGGAATATCAATGCCTTTGATGGGGGTATGAGGCAGATTAGTAAATTTCAAATTACATTTGTTATTATAGTTGTTTATTATTGAAAAATCAGATGATTATTGATTTTTAGTTTAATTTATATTTGGATGGTATCTATAGGACTTTGGAACACCACCGCCTAATCATGTCATTTTTTTTTATAAGATAAGTAGAATTTATAGGGTGTTGTACCCTTTAGATGAAGATACAAGTAGGAAAGGGCCCAAAACATTGAACAAAAATGAAGCTACCAAACACCAAAGTCATAGAATTTTCCAACAAAATAGAGAAACAAAAATTGTGGTCACACCAAAAAAACACAACAAACTTACAACCAACACCTGGTTATCAAGTAACCAGGAGCAACAGAACTCAAAGGACCAACAACAATCCTAAGTCAAATAAAAAAAGTAACAAAGGCCATGAGCCAAAGAAGGATAACCCAACCGAAAACTCCATCTCCACCTCTATAGGAAACAAGAAGAGTGAACATAAGTTGAAGCATCAAAGCCACCATTCCAACAACCAAAAAAATCTCCACCCCAATAAGAGAGTTTGAAGGAAAACCAAAGCCATAGACAATAATAAACCTTGCAATAACAACAATACCCACCAACTAAACTAAACTCCACCTCTATAGGAGTAGGATCCACCACCCCAAGTCCACAACCTCCACCTCTAAAGGAGCCATAATTTGAGGACCCAAAAGGAGAGAATGAAGAAAAGAAGAAAGGGCGACAGTCATACAATTAACCCTTAAAATCAATAGGGTAGTTTGAGCCAGTAAGATCCCAAAGGGAGCTTTTAAGATAGCCCCCACTAAACAACTCTGCAAACAACAACTAACCGTAAGCAAAGATATGGTCACCAAAAACACCCAAGCTTCAAGAAAACCATCTTGCAGCCACATCCAAATGTAGAATAGAGGGGAATATGTACCCTATCCAACTTGACATAGTCATGGTAAGCCATAACTTCCATAATCCATAATAGAAAAACATTCCACAAGAGACTGGCAATCCACATAAAACTAGTCAACAACCAAGTACAAGCCTTGGCCCAAAAATAACCCAAACCCTTGCACACATAAAGGCCACAAGGGCAGAGGAAAACTAAGGCAAGGAAAGCACTCATCACAACCCCATGTCATAGCAGAAGAACAAGAAAGGCATCACAAAGACCAAGAACTCCCTTCAACAAGAGAGTCAAGAAACTCCCCACTGCCAAGGAGAAAGCAAGGACTGAAAGAGTGTGGAACAAAATCCACACAACAACCCAAAACTTAAACCCTAGAGGAACAAGAGCAATAGACCAACACCTATGAGACACCAACACAATGTGAGGAGGAAGATCAACCCTCACCCACACCACAACCAATAGATACCTTTAAGGGGCTAGCGAGCATAGGAGCCCATGAGATGACACTAAACTAGCATCAATAACAACCACAAAGCCTTCACCAACAAAACCATAATACAACCCTATATCGCCATGCTCATTCCCATTCGTCCTATACCACAAAGGGAATCCCGAGATAGCTTTGATGCCCACAAAGGCCAAGAAAAACCTCTACACCAAAGAATTGATAAACACAATAGAAAGAGGAACACATTCCTCATAACCAACAGAAGAAAAAAGACTTTGGAACAATACATACCCAACAAACACACTAGCATCAACTAGATTTAAACAAGGCCACAAAGGAACTCTCAAGACCAAAAACTCAACCCTCCATAGCACCAACCACACCAAAGGGGAAAACACAACCTCAACAACAACCATACCCCTCTTGTCAAGATCAACATCCTCGCCCTCGATGCTGCCTTCAAAATTCAAACCCGAGCTTTGGTAACTCATGTTGGTTCGGTGAGAAGTCACAGCAAAAGAAAATGTTATGCCGACAGTGTTTGGTTTGTTTCATTAGGGAGACTTGGCCGAAGGAAGTGCCATCGGTAAGATGTCCTACTGAAGTGGATATGTCTCAGCGACGAAGACTTAAGTGTTAATCTTCGGTGTAACTCTTGTCGAATGGTGGTCATCGGTGGAACACTATGTTTTTGGTAAGAAGTCCTAGTGACTCTGACGAGTCTTGCCGATGTTGAAGAATCTTCGAGGTAACTTAATGATCTCAGGGAAACGTCTCGGCGATAAGCTCTTGTCTTGCCAACTATTCTTCAGAGCTCGTTATGACTTAATCTCATCGGTATAATGTCACACCAAAAGTTATGAGTTTGGGCGACAACGATACATGTGGAGAATGTCAGAGAGAGGTCCTGGCGAGAATGATATGTTATGCCGACTAAATGTTTTCTTTGGAGTGACTTGTGACATTGATATGAAGTCTCTTGAAGCTCGGTAGAACATCTTGGCGACTACGATGACTTTTGGCAACAGCGGTATGAATTATATGCGGTATCAGTGAGACACTGTTAGTGTCTCACCGAGATGCCAGAGCATTACAAATTTTGTTGACCATCTGAATGTCATATGTGGAATCTCGTGGACGAATAGAGGGAGCCGAAAGTGAACCGTTAGCAGTTGGTTCATTGTGATAGTTCTGTGAGAAAGCTCGACAATCAAGGAACACCATGGATATAGTTGGGAGTTGGAGACCCTTGGGGGTTGGATAGTGGTTTGATCAACAATGGAGTGTGAAGAATTCAAACTGTATCAATAAAGGAATTAAAATCTGTAAAGGCTATAACTTGGAAGTTTCTGTTCGAAGAATGTACATGATGGATGCTATTGTATAATGACACTAGAAAGATAAGTCTAGAAGTTGTATGTAATTTTCATTACTATAATACAAAGTGATTTCTCTTGGTGTGGTGGGTTTTTCTCCCGTAAGGGTTTTCCCATGTATATCTAGTGTTCATGTGTGAGTGTCAAATACTCTATTTCTATAATATGTTTCATAGTGCATCTTAACTTTGACTGTAATTGTAAATTTTAAAGTGTATCTGCATTCTTTCCTGAGATATTGGCATAAGGAGAATTGTTTTTCGCATCTAATTTTCCTTACAAGTGGTATCAGAGCCTGGCTAGTTGTGTTATCCTTGGGGGTACATTGGGTTTTTTTTGTCAATACTGTTCAGTGGGAGTCTTGTAGAGATTGTTATTTATTTTTACAAATTAAGATGTCTAGTTCATCTGGGAAGATTGAAATAGAGAAATTCAATGGCAGTAACTTTGAATTGTGGAAACTCAAGATGGAGGATCTCTTAGTAGATCGAGATCTTTGGCTTGCTGTGGCTAGAACTAAACCTACAGGCATGAAGCAAGAAGAATGGGACCTTGCAGATAGAAAAGCTAAGTGGCTGACAAGGCTCTGTTTGGCAGACTCAATTCTTCTCAATGTGCATGAAGAGAAGACTGCCTCTCTCTTATGGAAAAGATTGGCGTCTATTTATCAAGGGAAATCTTTGGTGAATAAGTTGTTCCTAAGGAAGAAGCTCTACTATTTGAGAATGTAGGAAGGAGGGTTTGTAGCTGATCATTTGAATGCATTTAACATGCTGCTCGCACAATTAACATATGTTGGTGTAAAGATTGAAGAAGAAGATCGTTGTATGCTTCTGTTATGTTCTTTACCATACTCTTGGGATCATCTGGTGATGGCTATTGGGAGTACAACATCGAGTTTCAAGATGGAAGATGTTGTTGGTTCTTTGCTATCAGAAGAGATGAGAAGGAAGTCTTCTGAGATGGCGAAGGAGGCTCTTGCTGTCAGAGGAAGGTCAAAGGAGAAAGGAAAGAAGAAGGACAAGAAGTCCAAATCGAAATCAGAGGGGAGATCAAAGTCTCCTAGCAAGAAGTCCAAGGTGAAGTGCTGGAACTGTGGGAAAACTGGTCATGTCCGAAAGGATTGTAAAGAGGAGAAAAAGAAGAAGGGATCTTCCGATAATGGTTCTTCTCATAGTGATGGTGACGCCTTCATTGCAGCTTTGGCTACTCAGGCATTAGATGATGTCTAGCTGATTGATTTTGGAGCATCATTCCACATGACATCTCACAGAGAATGGTTCACAAAGTATGAAGAATATGATGGTGGAAAGGTGTACTTGGTGAGTGATTCAACCTTAGAAATTGTTGGCCGTGGAAGAGTCAGAATCCAATTCCCTGATGGCAGAATAAAGGGGATCAATGATGTGATACACATACCAGTTTTGGCTCAAAATCTTCTTTCTTTCAGTAAGCTTAATGATATTAGAGTACAAGTCTTGTTCTGAGGAAGTGGCTGCAAGATGACTAGAGGTTCAATGGTGCTAGCTAGAGGTGCTCGAATTGGTACCTTGTACAAGCTGGATGCACAAGCTATTCAATGTAACAGTGTCTCTTCGAAGTCACTAAAAGTTGCTCATGGAGGTAAAGAGGGAAATATCCCTAATTATGTAAACTCTACGAAAATAAAACTTCCTGCAGAGAAGACTATGCTTTGGCATCATAGGTTAGGCCACATAGGAGAAAAAGGTTTAAAAACCTTGAAGAACAAAAATCTTGTTGAGGGGCTTGAAGATTGTAATTTTGAATTTGAATTATGTGAACACTATATATATGGAAAGTAGCACCATGTTTCATTTTATGACAGTCCTCATAAATCTTATGGTTTGTTAGATTATATCCATTCATATGTGTTTGGTCCAGTGAATGTTCCTTCATTGTCTAAATCAAGATACTATGTGTCGTTCATTGATGATTATTCAAGGAGAGCATTTTTTTATTTTTTAAAAGGTAAATCAGAAGTGTTCAGTCGATTTAAGGAGTTTAAAAATCTTGTTGAAAATTAGACTAGCAGAAAAATAAAATGTTTAAGGACTGATAATGGCGGTGAATTCTATTCTGATGAATTTGAAAGATACTGTAAAGACCATGGAATCAAAAGACACAAAACTACACCTTATACTCCACAGTAGAATGGAGTTGCAAAAAGGTTCAATAGGACAGTGATGGAGAGAGAACGAAGTATGCTTAGTAGTGCTGGTTTGGAGGAGAAGTTCTGGGCTGAAGCTACTGGTACTGCATGTTACTTAGTTAATCAGTCTCCAAACTCTGCTCTTGTTGATAAGACACCTTTGGAAGTGTGGTTTGGTAAGAAGCCCTCTCTTAGACATATTAGAGTCTTTGGCTGTGAAGCATATGCTTATGTGTCGGATGTAAAAAGATCTAAGTTGGAGAACAAGGCTGTCAAGTGTATTTTTATTAGCTATAGTGCTAACCTTAAATGATACAAGCTTTGGAATCCTATTACAGAAAAGGTTGTATACAACAGAAGTGTAATATTTCATGAGCTGAAACCTTCCACCTTGGATCTGCAATCAGAGACAAAGTCAGAAAATAGTAAGGATGTAGCAGCAGTTCCTCCTACACCAGAGAAAGAGGAATTGAAGATTCAAAATGTACCTGAAACTCAGGAGAGCTCAAGCAGTTTTGAAAGTTCTGAAGAAGAACCTCGGCCTCAGCTAGTGAGGAGGTCAACCAGAGAAAGGAAACAACTAGATAAGTATGGGTTCTCATTGATTGATTCTACTTGTGCCTATGCTTTGATTTCTAGTACTGATGAGCCTAAGACTATGAAAGAGGCATTTAAAATGTCTGATTCAGACTCTTGGTTAGAAGCCATGGAAGAAGAGATGGCATCATTGGAAAAAAAATGAAACTTGGAGTTTGGTGCCCTTGCCTAAAGGCAGAAAACCTGTGGGTTGCAAATGGGTATTTAAGAAAAAAATTGGTCTAGATGGCAGTGTAGAAAAATACAAGACAAGATTGGTTACAAAGGGTTATTCCCAAGTAGAGGGAATTGACTATGGGGAAATATTTTCTCCTATAGCAAAGCTGACGTCCATTAGATTTCTATTGTCACTTGCAGCAACGTATGACTTAGAGGTTGAATAGATGGATGTGAAGACAACATTTCTTCATGGTGATCTTGAAGAAGAAATCTATATGTCCCACCATGAGCACTTCATCGAAAAAGGTAAAGAAAAATTGGTATGCAAATTAAAGAAGTCTCTGTATGGGTTAAAGCAGTCACCTAGAATGTGGTACCAGAAATTTGATACTTATGTATTATCTTTAGGCTTTGAGAGATCAAAATCATATCACTGTGTATATTATAAAGCTGAAAGTGATCAAGTGCTTGTTATTGCTCTTTATGTTGATGATATGATGTTCATAGGAAATAGCAAGCTAATGATTTCTGATCTTAAGTCTCAGTTGTCTGCTAAGTTTGAAATGAAGGATCTTGGTGCAGCAAGGTATATTTTGGGGATGGAAATAACCAGGGACAGGAAGAATAGAAAGCTTTGGCTCAGTCAGAGTAAGTATATAAGGACTGTTCTAGAGAGATTTTGTATGAATGATTGCAAGCACTTAGTTTTTCCAGTCATGCAAGGAATGAAGCTATCTACTGAGGACTATCCAAAATCTCCTACTGAGATGGAGGACATGACCAGTGTACCCTATGCTAGTACAGTAGGCAGTCTTATGTATGTAATGGTCTGTATAAGACGAGACATTGCCCAAGCAATGGGAGTACTTAGTTGATTTATGGCTAATCCAGCAAGAATACATTGGGATGTTGTGAAGAGAGTTTTTAGATATTTGAAGGGAACTTCAAATTTTGCATTGTGTTACTATGGGAATTCGGTTGAATCACAGAGGACTCTCAACATTCATGGATATGTAGATTCTTATTGGGTAGGGGACATTGACGGCAGGAGATCCACCAGCGGATACATTTTCATATTGAATGGTGGTGCAGTGAGTTGGATGAGCAAGCGGCAGGCTGTAGTTGCTTTGTCCACTATAGAGGCTGAATACATGGTAGCTACCCATGCTTGTAAAGAAGCTATATGGTTGAAAAGTTTGTGTTCTAACATTGGTTTTGATGCTGGGGAAATAAAAAATTTATGTGACAATCAGAGTGCCATTTGTCTGGAAAAGAACTCAACTTTCCATGCCAGAACAAAACATATTGACGTACAGTACCATTTTGTACGATATATGGTTGAGGATGGAAAGGTAAATTTGGAGAAATTTGATACTTTGGAGAATGTTGCAGATGCATTGATGAAGCCAGTGAGCACAGACAAGTTCAGGTGGTGTGCCAGTTCAATGGGCCTTAGTGCCCATGTTTTTCAGTAAGTATTATTTGTGCTCTGGAGGTGCCTGTATGATCTTTGTCAAGTGGGATATTTTTGGAAATATGTGCCTCAAACATTATAGGCTAAAACCTCCATTAGAGTCAAGTCGATGTGACATCCCGATTGTCTGGCTGACTAGCAAGTATGATTTATTCAGTACTGAACAGGTCATTGTGACCTTGCCACTGTCTTGCCGAAAGGTTACACTATGGAGTCTGTCGCTACAACATGGTGTATTCATTATGACCTTATAGCGCTCGGGAGACCTCTAGCCGAAAGGCCATTCAATCGTGTATCGGCGAGACTCTTGGCGACTATGGTCTTTGGTTAAGCTAAAGCTTCTCACTAAGTTGTCTCAGTGAAGTGTTAATGTCTTGCCGACAACATTTACTTTGTGCTCCTCGAGGTAACTCATGTTGGTTCGGTGAGAAGTCATAGCGAAAGCAAATGTTAGGCCGACAGTGTTTGGTTTGTTTCATTGGGGATACTTGGTCGAAGGAAGTGCCATCAATAAGATGTCCTACCGAAGTGGATATGTCTCAGCAATGAAGAATTAAGTGTTAGTCTTCGGTGTAACTCTTGTCGAATGGTGGTCATCGGTGGAACACTATGTTTTCGATAAGAAGTCCTATCAACTCTGATGAGTCTCGCCGATGTTGCAGAATCTTCAAGGTAACTTAATGATCTCGTGGAAATGTCTCAGCGATAAGCTCTTGTCTTGCTGACTATTCTTCGAAGCTCGTTATGACTTAATCTCATCAGTATAATGTCACACCGAAAGTTATGAGTTTGGGCGATAGCGATACATGTGGAGAATGTCAGAGAGAGGTCCTGGAAAGAATGATATGTTATGCAAACTAAATTTTTTCTTCGGAGTGACTTGTGACATCGATATGAAGTCTCTTGAAGCTCGGTAGAACATCCTAGCGACTACGATGACTTTTGGCGACAATGGTATGAAGTATATGCAGCATCAGCAAGACACTTTTAGTGTCTCACCGAGATGCCAGAGCATTACAAATTATGTTGACCATCTGACTATCATATGTGGAATCTCATGGACGAATAGAGGGAGCCAAAAGTGAACCATTAGCAGTTGGTTCGTTGTGACAGTTCTATGAGAAAGCTCGACAGTCAGGGAACACCATGGATATAGTTTGGAGTTGGAGACCCTTGGGGGTTGGATAGTGGTTCAATCAACAGTGGAGTGTGAAGAATTCAAACTGCATCAGTAAAGGAATTAAAATCTGTAAAGGCTGTAACTTGGAAGTTTTTTTTCAAAGAATGTACATGATGGATGTTGTTGTATAATGACACTAGAAAGATAAGTCTGGAAGTTGTATGTAATTTTCATTACTGTAATACAAAGTGATTTCTCTTGGTGTGGTGGGTTTTTCTCCCATAATGGTTTTCCCACGTATATCTGGTGTTCATGTGTGAGTGTCAAATACTCTATTTCTATAATCTGTTTCATAGTGCATCTTAACTTTGACTGTAATTGTAAATTTTAAAGTGTATCTGCATTCTTTCTTGAGGTATTGGCGTTAGGAGAATTGTTTTCCGCATCTAATTTTCCTTACATATATAGCTATTTTGTATATATTTTATACTTATATAGACATATATTGATGTATGCATATATGGCTATTTGGTTAATACACATATTTTTTATTGATGGTGTTCATATTTACATTATAAATCCATGCTTCAATGGATATTTATAGATTGTTTACTTTAGATATTTAATGTTTGAACATTATAAAGTAAATATGAACTATTGGGTGAATTGAAAACCTAGCCATTTCATCATTGACATCATCAATCATATGAATATAATAATGCATGATCAAATCTAACACCTAGGTCTCTTTACCACTACACATCTAAGCCCATACTATCTAGGATCATTGTAGCATGGTAAGGAAATTCACGTAATTATATAATGCACTTCCAAGTATGTAACTAAAAATGAGCAAGACATTGGTTCACCCCAGAGTGTGACCGTTAAGTCACAAGCCTATTGATAGGGTGTCACAGGTTCAAAACACCCTAACTCCCATCGTACGAAGGGAAAAAGACTCTAGTGTGGAAAGTGGTAAAAGGACATATCAACAGAGAAGAATGTTGGCATTTGGCTGGCGATAGTTGAAAGGATATGGGTGAGGAGGTCTGTAGGTACAAAGGAGGCAACCGCTAGAGGTGAAGGTGATAAAGGAGCAAAGGAACTAGAAGATAGAAGAATGTAGGAGGTTTGTAGGAGGAGGAAAGAAGTAAGAGGACACAATGGTGTATGAGAGAGGTGGATGGATGACAAAGGTCATAGTACAAGGTGATGCTCGATGAAAGGTGGAAGGAGGGTGAGATGCGAGCTGAAGGAGGATTGGTGGAGTAAGGAGGAAGGAGCATGGAGGAGGAGAAACTAGAGGAGAGGAGAGGAGAGAGTTGGAGGTGTGGAAAAGGAGAGAAAATCATGGAGGAGGATAATCAAAGGAGAGAATGGGAGGTGTGGAGGAGATAAGTGGATGAAAGAAGAAGGAAGAGGAGAAAGAGGAGGAGGAAGATAGAGACATCAAAAAGCATTTGGAAGGAGGAGAAAGGAGGCAAGTGGTGGATGCAAAGAGGTGACAACAGTAAGGTTGGAGGAAGGAAATGGAGGTAGGGAGATGGAGGCAACAAAGTAGAGGAGAGGAGGAAGAGAGGAGGAGGTAAGTTGGAGGATAAAAGGAGAGGAGTGGAGACAAGGGAGTAGGAGATGGAGGAAAAAAAGGAGGGAAGAAGAGAATTAGAAGAGGAGATGGAGGGATAACGGAAGAAGAGATATGGAGGATAGATGATGGGGATGAGGTCCCCCAAGATGCGGCCTAACTGGTTCATAGCTCCAATCAAAAGTGCTTACAAATCAAAGAAAATAAAAATGAGCAAGATATTATTAAATGTGACCTCATACCTCTAGAAGTTTGTGATATAATTCTTGGAATATTACTACCATTCCAAAACCCAATAGTGGATATTATGAATCAAACGATAATATTTTGACCTCAACAAGTCTAAATTATATGACAAAAAAGTTTGTTCTCTACTAAATAATGTTATAACATTGATAATATTCAAAACTTCCTGCTTCTTATTGTCTACTTAGAGATGTTACATAGGCAAGCTCACAAGCAATAACTTTTCTCACTCATGCATCTTCTCTATCACAATAATAGATGCTTGAAAATGTACTAATATAGGATGAAGATGTCTTTATAAATTTCAAAATTATTCAAAAAATAATCTATAGTACAAAATCAAACCAATTGGTTATTGAATTCCCTTTCTGAAATAGATCATTGTATCATAAATCTACTTAGGAGAAGGATGAAATTTAGCACAAAATCTAAGAGCTACTTGATCAATGAAAGAATTTACCTAGCTATTTTTCATGTGGAACCTTAGAAGCATGAACAATGATGTAGGAATACTTGCAATAAGACTAGAGTTCATGTGGCATAATCTACAAGCATTATAGCTTTATAAATTATAGATGAAGTTACCACATATATTTATAAGTAAATTTATGTTTGTGTGTGATACCATGAGGAAGTAGTAGTGATGGTTATATTGGAAACTTGTATGTATATAAAAATATTAAGGATATAACCATTTCTTCATAGTGTGGTAGAAATTGCATATTTAAGGTTACTATTCGCATAGAGACATCATAATTAGTGATATGTGTGGTATGTTGATGTCATATTAACTTCATAACTTATTTCACATTAATTTCACCTATATTTTTTGGTTAATTATTAACTTTCATACACCAATATGTGTTTGTGGTCTTCGATGACATATTTTTGCATATGGTTATGGAATCAAGTTTTAATCAAGACAAATTACAAACACTTTACACTATGTTTCCAATAATTTTATTCAAGTACCCATATTCTAGTTGGTTGAACCTACACTTCAAATTTAGAGACATATTCTTCATGCCCACACTTTCCTTCATCTCAAAAAAATATTTTTCTATATTGAACAAAAAAAAATTTACTACATTGAGTTCAAGCAAAAAAGAGATTAGTTCTTTAGTGTAGATTATTCAATCATAAGATGATAAAGATACCTACATTGACCAAAAATCATAAAGTGGAATTATTCTATAGCCACCCCAACATGTTTGAATTGTTGGTTTACCCCCAGAAGATGAAGAATGTAAACAATGCCTCTCAACAACTTTCTACTAAATGTAACTGACACTTTTTGGAACATCTAAAACATTGTTGCCATAGTGGAATGAATTGGATATAAGAAAAAGTGAGGGAGGTTATTATAGAGAGACCCTACATGACCTTATACCTTCAAACAAAATGTTTCTAAGACCCATGGTTTTTGAGTAATAGGTTATCAATTTTTTTTTCCCTTTCTTACTTCGGTCTCTTAATAGAAATTGTTGGTGCAATGTACTCTAGAACATTTCAACATGTTGGGGTGTGAAAAAAAAAATTCCTATCATAAAAATACCCACCCTAATGTGTTGGAACTGTTGGTATGGTCACACAATGAATAGAATGAAAATTACACCACCCTACAACTTTACATTGCATGCATCTAACACTTTTTCCATTGACTAAAAAATTGTCACCACAAGGAAATTGATCAAAGATATGAAGGATTGAGAGAGGTTATTTTAGATAGGCCCTATGTTATCCTATACCTTTAGACTAAATATTTCTAAGTTCCATGATTTCTGAGTAACTGCTCGACAAATTTTGATGCCCTTTTGCACTTTGGTCTCTTAAGAGATCACTGATGTAATGTAGCTTATAATTTTTTGGCATACTAGGGTGCAAAAAAGGACCTTTCCTAGTGTAAAAATACTCATCTAGACATGTTGGAACTATCATTTTTGTCACATGATGAACAGAATGAAAATTACACCACCTTGCAACTTTACACTACATGCATCTTACACTTTTTCCATCAACTAAAAACTTGTCACCACAGGAAAATGGATTGGAGATAGGAAAATCCAAGAGAGGTAATTGTAGAGGGGCCAAACCTAATCCTTTAAATTTAGAAAAAAAAATCTAAATTCCATGGTTTATGAGTAATAGCTCATCAAAGTTTTCTACCCTTTTGCACTTTGGTCTCTTAAGAGATATTGCAAGTGCAATGTAGCTCAAAAGGTTTTCACATGATGGGGTGAAAAAAATGACCTTTCCTAGCATAAAACTACCCATCTAGATGTGTTGCAACTATTGGTTTGGTTGCATGATCAAAAAAATGAAAATTACACCACCTTGTAACTTTATACTGCATGCATTTGACACTTTTTCCATTGACTAAACACTTGTCACTATGGGAAAATGGATCAAAAATATGAAAAAACAAGAGAGGTTATTGTAGAGGGGACCTATATGATCCTATTCCTTTAAATTTATTTTTTATAAGTGGCACAGTTTCTAAGTAGTAGCTCCTCAAAGTTTTTTTCCCCTTTGCACTTTGGTTCCTTAAGAGATATCTCTCGTGTAATGCAACTTGAAATGTTCTAACATGTTGAGGAGTGAAATAGGACCTTTCCGAGTGTAAAAATACCAAATTTTATTTGTTGGAACTATTGATTTGGTCACACAAAAAGTAGAACAAAAATTACACCACCTTGAGACTTTACACTACATGCATTTGATGCTTTTTCTATTGACTGAATTCTTGTCGCCATGGGAAAATGGATTGGAGATATGAAAAAGTGAGAGAGTTTATTGTAGAGGGGACTTACATAATCCTATACCTTTAGACATAATGTTTCTAAGTTCCATGATTTATGAGTAACAACTCATCAAAGTTTGTTTCCCTTTTGCACTTTGGTCTCTTAAGAGATATCACTAGTGTAATGTAGCTCAAAATGTTCTGGCATGATGGGTTGCAAAACAGGACCTTTCCTAGTGTAAACCTACCCATTTGGATGTTTTGGAACTATCATTTTGGCCTCATGATGAATAGAATGAAAAGTACACCACCTTGCAACTTTACATTGCATGCATCTGATGCTTTTTTCATTGACTGAAAACTCATCACCATGAGAAAATGGTTCAAAGATATGAAAAAATGAGAGAGGTTATTATAGAGGGGCCATACATGATCCTATAGCTTTAGACCAATTTTTTCTAAGCTCCATAGTTTTTGAGTAACAAATCATCACAATTTTCTACCCTTTTTCACTTTGGTCTATTAAGAGATATCGTCAGTGAAATGAAGCTCAGAATGTTCTGGCATGTTGGGGTGCAAAAAATGACCTTTTTTAACATAAACCTACCCATCTAGACATGTTATAATTTTTGGTTTGGACACATGATGAATAGAAAAAAAAATACACCACCTTGCAACTTTACACTACATGTATCTGACACTTTTTCCATCAACTGAAAACTTGTTGCCATGGAAAAATGGATCAAAGATTTGAAAAATTGAGAGAGTTTATTGTAGAGGGGACCTACATGATCCTATACCTTCAGATAATTTTTTTCTAAGTGCCATGGTTTATGAGTAACATCTCATCAAATTTTGCTACCCTTTTGCACTTTGGTCTCTTTAGAGATACCATTGGTGCAATGTAGCTCAGAAGGTTTTGACATGCTGGGGTGCAAAATAGGACCTTAGCTAGTGTAATCCTACCCATCAATACATGTTATAACCATCATTTTGGCTGCATGACAAATAGAATGAAAACTACACCACCTTGCAACTTTACACTACATGCATCTAACACTTTTCCATTGATAGAAAACTTGTCACCATGAGAAAATGGATCAGAGATATGAGAAAACAAGAGAGGTTATTGTAGAGGGTAACTACATTATCATGTGCCTTCAAAAAAAATGTTTCTAAGTTCCATTATTTTTGAGTAACATCTTGTCAAAAAAAATTTCCCTTGTATACTTCAGTCTCTTAAGAGAAATTGTTGGTGCAATGTAGCTCGAAATGTTCTATCATGCATGAGTGTGAAATAGGATCTTTGAGTCATTCAAAGAGTATGGAGAGTGGTGAAGGCTTTGGAAGAATGAATAGATAAATTTCTTCTTTGAATTCCAATAATATGTTTAAATCCAGGGTTTACAAATTCTAACTAGTTTCTATAAGTGAAAGCTTAAATGATAGGTGTTCAAGATTATGATTTGATTTATTGTTGATAAACTTGGCCATAACCTAAATATGAAATTTACAACTGAAACTAAATAAATAGAAGCACATGATTACCCTATCTTAGAGTAGAACCTTAAAATATCAAGAATAAAATGAAGAAAAAAAAAATATGATTATTGCAAATGATTCATCTTTTTTCTAGAAATGTGAATGTACCTTGATGCTTTAGTCTCCTATGTACTTACACATTATATCATAATTTTTTACCCTTATTGGGAGAAATTTTCTATTTCTTTATGATTATCTATTATCTATATTATTATCATAGTTACCAATATGTATTCATTGTTCCATGATCTATATTTTTCCATGCTTTCAATTTTAGATTTCATATATACAACCAATTGAATGGGAAATGTATTATCACTAACACTCTTATGTTGAAATTACAAAAACCCACCTACACTCATATAGAGACTCATCACTATACCTAAATGGATCTTGACAACACTGACACACCCACACATGAGTACAAATCTATTGCATTAGTATCAGAGTGTAGACCATACATACCACATAGACTTGAACAAAATTACATGGTCATATTAAATATGTCATATCAAATTGTTACACCTAAGAAGATGGACCATTTACCACCACTAAGGGAACCACATTGATGAGAACATAAATTGTCTCATATTTTATCAAAGAAAATCATCTATTTCCTCCTAATACATTAGTGTTAAAGTGGATTTGAGTAATGATTGAAAGTTCATTAGCTTGTTTAAATTAAAATATAAAGTAAATGTTTGGTTTATTTTTGGTAATCTATGTGATCCAAATTACCTCTAATATTTCTCCATGAAGTGTTTAAAATGATATAATACAGATAAAATGAGTTATTAAATAATTCATGGTAAGAAGAAGCTTCATAGACACTTGCAACAGAGAGCTCTAGACACTTGAAGTAGTTAAATCCTGAAAGCTTTAGAAGGATTTGAAGAAATAAAGAGAAGATAGAGAAGAATCCTAGCACACTCCAACATTCATACAAAATCATGGAGCATCAGTCATTCCTAAATTAATGGGATGAGTATTTGTTTCATGATGAGTTTTAAGATCTCCCACAATTACTAAATTTCATGCTTCCTTCTTCCACCAAAGATAACTAAAGTTACCACATCACTCAAATTTTGTTTCATGATTATAGCATGTTTTTCATGCTAAGGATCAATTATTTGGTCAACTGAACTGAAGAATAATTCCTTCATCCACGTTCAACACTTTAAGACTTCCTACAAATCAGATGCCCAAAATTTGTGAAAAATGCAGTCTCAGTAAAACAATGATATCTCCCTCATTTCTCAACAAAATTAAAAAATTCAAAATTATCTAGAAAGTAGATTTGAAGAGATAAAAACCATTTTGAGAATTTGGCACGATTTATAGTGGGGAAGGACTAGTACTTGTCAGAAAATGACTGAGATAAAAGTGGCGTGATGGAGGACAACAACTTCAATTTTCTTAAAGTTTTGTAAATGGCCACTCAAAAATATGATCTTGCATCTACATTCTTAGTGTATTGGTTGGATAGATATAGAATATGAATTCTATAAATACAATGTAATCATTTTATCAAAGGGAGGGAATTAGAAAGGCTTGTTTCAGCCTGAGGAAATATGATAGATCTAGTTTCATTTTCCAGCAATGTAATTCCAAATTTCTAGATTAAATTTGAATCCAAGAAAGCTTTTAATTTCTAGAAATTGTGAAGTAGTTTAGCCTTTTCAATTCTTGCGATTTCTCCTTAGATTAGTTCCCTTTCATGCAAATAGGATTTATTTCTACGAGTAGAATAGAATGCCAAGCAATTTTCTACTTTCTCTCTTGTATACAGCCATGGACACGACATTGGATTGATAAAAAAATGATGAAGATTACAATGACCCCATCACACATCATGTAATTTAACTTGATAGTGAAACACAACAAAATATGGTGAGTAAATAGACCTACCATAAATATGCAAATAATTTTCCCAATATTCTCTATATATGTGTAAAAATATAGCAACAAAAAAATGAGAAACTTTAAGTTAAAGAGGGATAGTAAGTCCTTCCTATACCATATGAAATTTTGAACCAACATATAAGTAAAATTGTATTGTGACCAAAAAATTTCTAACTATCAATTGCAATACAATAATATTAATAATATGACTTTAAAAATTCAATGTGCATACTTACAAATTAATACAATGAACCATTCAGGTTTACTCTACTCTTTATTGTGTCAAGTATAACCTCATGGTCAGACTCACACACCTTCCACAAGTTATTCAAAGGTCGACCCCCATATTTGATCAAATGAACATTGGATGCCACAACAAGGTTTGAGTAATGAAGAATCTTCTGATGTGTGTCAAAGTCCTAAAAAAAACCAAACATTAACACTCTTAAGTGGGTACCTTCTAAGCCATGTTCCAATAATAACTATCGATCCTATAGGGTATTTGATGTTTTCTCCATCTGTAACTATGGCCTATAATTTATTTTTAGCCTCATCACAATGGCACAAGTAATATGTTCTCTCTTTATTTTCTTCATCTATAATAACAACATAAATATGCCCTACATTGATATGTGCAACAAATTAGATGAATTTAGTCAACATCACAAAAAAACTACAAAGTAAGATAACATTAAGATTTTAAAAATGTATGCAAGTAGATATACTACCTTGTTGAACTAGATCTGATATATGATCAAAGCCAATCGATGATTGTATTTGTTTTAGTTCTAGTGCCATCAGGAGCTGATATGTGTCGAGTCAGCTAAGAAAACTTAACCACCATTCATCAACCCATTACTTTGACTTGAACACTCATTCCAAACTTGAATTATACATGAAGGAAAAAAGTATGACATCTTCCATGTATGGATACTCCATGAACCTACATTAGATCTTCTGAAAGAGTGTAACTCACTTGATCTTTTCAATGTACAACAATCCTCATATTGTGCAATATTAGTATAATCTATCAACCAAAAAAATCTACAAACTAAAGGCTTACCTTCATTACCTAGACCCATCAAATAATTACACCACTTGACAATTGATTTCACATCTGTCAACTCTACATTGTCTTTATACTTTAACTCTTCTCACGCTATGGATCTTTTGATATAGCTCGTACACCATCATGCTCCACCTTTCCATGCTTGACCTCACAAAAGTTCCACATATGTTGAAAACTTGTAATATTATGTATCCTACTCAATCAATAGAACATCCATGATTTCTTGAATTGTGATTCACAATTATCTGACCATATGATATGCTGACAAAATGATAAGCCCCTTCTATCCAAATCATGGTAGAACACTTGAAAGCAACCTTGAATTAACTCTATAGAATGCATGTGACCATCACTGATATAAAAATGATACTCCCTTATGATCTTTTTGTCATCCTTTGTATTGTTATTAGCATGAATGAATTTTATGTGCATAAATATAGCAACCTATGTGATGAAAATGGAGACTCTCCCTTTCAAATCTGATAAAAAAACTCACAAAACATAACACATAAAGGCTGAAAATACATAATAAGAATAGAAATTGGAACATAAATTTGCAACTTTATTTCATTCAAATATGCAAATAGATTGCATCAACATGAAGCTCATGGTCTCCTCTACAATCCTACATGCAACACCTACAACAAATGTGTCTTCCATAATCTGGCATAATTTTGGTAGCATCTAGGTATGCACACTTCACTTCTCCAAGCCCCCTTCTCCAAATGAAAAGGAATCAATAAATAGAGAATGAGCCAAGAGAAGACAAATCATGATTTCACAAAACAATATCTTGAAACCACCTTGAGAAAGGTATGCCCAACCTTGGTAGTTACAAAAGTCTATAAGAAGCAATGAGGTCCAATGCGTGCCAACCTTCTCTTAGGCACCTAACTCCTATCCAATAAAATTCTAGTTGTTTATGAAATCTTACACCTCTTATATATTCCTTACATCTTGTTGGTTACAAATTTGCATGCAAAGACATGCAAAGACATGCAAGACATGCAAGATTCCTTTTGCAACCCATCTTATAAAAACATATGACACTTGTACATGCAAAACTCACCAAAATCACTAGAAGACAAATTGTTTGTCCTCATCCTAAGGTGGATGCCCAAAAGGCATATTCCTCCAAAAGACTCTTTTACCAAATTGCCAAGGTCTTTTCCCATCAAAATTTACATTAATATTTGCACCCAAAGGAAATTTATATTTGTTACAAATGAAAAATATTATTCTCCTAAACATTAAGCTCTTATTGAAATCAAACAAAGCAAAACTAAAATACTTTTGGTGACACAGGATTGCCATTACACCTTGGATGCTCCTATATTAGACACCTAGGGTAGAAGAAAAAGTGGCCCTATCACTTCTCAAGAGGTTAACCAAGACATTGAACTTTAGCTTCTAACAACCAAGATTAGTCCTCAATAGGCTTCCCAAACCATTTGACCAAGTACTCAAAGTATTTCTTGTGCCTTGTACTCCTCACCTTGTTGTCCAAAATTGCCTCTATTTTTTCATCTTTTGAAGTAGATACTGGTATATGAATTGTTTCACCTATTGTGCCTTCATCAATTTTATATTCATGAAACTTTGTTAGATCATAAATATTAAAGATAGGTGAAATATTAATGCTACTAGGAAACTCTACTTCATATGCATTACCTGAATCATGTTGTATAAGAGAAAATTTGCACCCCTATGCAAATCCCATTTTTTTCCCTTAGCCACTTTAGAATACCAATTTCAGAGGCTTAATTCCACTTAAGCCCGCTATTGGCAGTTCACTTGGCACCTGTTTTGAGTGTCGGTGGGGGCGTTTACATCCCTGGAAGATTCCTATAGAGGCGTTACACTTCTCATTGGCAATGAAGTTGTAATGCCCCCTTCAGCCAACTGACTCGAATATGGTCATTTTCTTTCTTCCTTCTTCATATTCAGTCCTTCAAGAAGCATTTCAACTCTTCAACAGATCAAGCATTCATTCTTGCACACTTCAAGCTTCCATACTCACACTTTTGCATCCATTCTCACTCAATCTAAGCATTCAAGCATTCCATTGTAGTAAAAGCTTCACTTCATCACTTTGGTAGAGCATGTTTCAGACCACGCCATTGTAGTAGAGGCTTGAGTTCCTCTCATTTCTCCCCTAAATAGTCTTGAGTGCTCTTGGTGGAGGTGGTAAGCTTCCCTCTCCTCTCCTCTATCACTTGGTTGAGTAGCATAGCACTACTTTGTAGTGTTTTTATTTTCTTTATTATGTTATTTCTTTATCTTGTTTCCTTGGCTGTTTGTGGAGGTTGAAATACCTAAATGGGGGTCTGACTGAGGCAGGCCCCTATTCATCCACCCAACATTTTCCCTCTTACTATGTGTAGGTGTGTGTGTTGTGAGGAAGATCAACTGGTGAATGAATTCCTTGGTGAGATCCTTCTTACCCTTCTTACACTTGCTTTTCTATTTTATAACATTAGAGAATACTTCATTTATTTACACATTTCATTCTATCCTTCTAGTTGAGTAGCTAGGCTATTAGTTGTTTTGGTGAGTTCAACCTTGTCTCTGTTGTTGTTTGACCGTACTACTATAGCACACTTTAGAGATGTCAGCACATCGCATTGTCACCCAGAGACCAAGCTGACATCCTCGGTCAGAGAGCTCCCTGAGGCACAGAGTTGAACCTAAAAACTGACTTGCCTAGCCCCACCTTAGAACTCAGATTTGTAGAGTGATTGTAGGACCTTATAATCCTCATCATTCTCATCCTCATACCCTACATGTTGCAGTTAGCTAAGGTAAGTTAGGGAAACCTTTCGCATCTCAACCCTCCATGACCTGGGGTCTTGCACATGGTGGTCCCCCTCTCTTATATTTTTGGTGAACTTGACGTGAACCATTTTGGTTCCATTCTTGTGATAGTGACAGTCCCTTTCCTCATACTCTAGGAGTGTTGTAGGTGTGAGTGTTGTAAGGATGCCACCTTGTGACCCCTAGTTGGCATAGCTGGAAGGTTCCAAAGGTATTGCATGATGAAACCTTAATTGGGTCACTGTCTTATCCATTAACCTTTGGGGATTCTATGAAAGCATTGTCTAGTGTGTGTAATGTCCTCCTTTTTGCATCAACCCATCCCCTCTGCACAGCTTACGGATAGTAGTGTTGGCATAACCTTTACTTCATAGGACCTGTCGATGGGATTTAACAAAGAACCATCTCCTCTTTGTAACATTACTACATGGATCAATGGAAACATTGTAGCTGGTGTTCTCATTGACCCGACATCACAAGTGAATATAATAATGAAGGAGATTATGCTAATTAAATTTTTACACAAGGATGGATATGATGCTCTTATGAGTTTCATCCGCACACATGACAGACTTTCTGTACCTCCTTTGGGTAGTATTGTCCTATCAATTTTAGTTGGACCTAAGTCTGTGAATCTCCTATTTTATATCATTCCTTGATTTGAACTCTTTAGAGTGAAATTGGGTATCCCTTGGTTGGTGGCGATGAACGCGGTACCCTCCATTGTGCATAAATGTTTAAAATTTATCCACAGAGGCTCCGTACACATAATCCATGACACCGGTTATAGACCATTAGTTGCACATGGTACCTACTCCTTGGATCACCCGTGCCCTGCATATGTGGGTCCTCTTCTACCTAGGATGGACCTTTTGCATAAGACATATCAAAATTATAAGAAAAGATGTATGAGGCCAAAAGTGAGATACCCTCCCTCACCTTTTGCCATCTCACATAGGGCTTCCTTGAAGGCTGACAGCGATGCCACTGAGGCTCGAAAGAGGAAAGAAGAGAAGTGGTCTTGTGATCCTCCTTCCTCTTTCACTGCCCAGTCTGA
Organism: Sequoia sempervirens; assembly: GCA_007258455.2. Lineage (NCBI taxonomy): Eukaryota > Viridiplantae > Streptophyta > Pinopsida > Cupressales > Cupressaceae > Sequoia > Sequoia sempervirens. The sequence goes on from VDFB02252616.1 coordinate 54,047,841, forward strand.
CGCTTCTTCCTACTCAGATGTAGTACCATCAGGATCTACTGCTCATTTACAGGAGAACCCTTCGGTGCCTACTTGGCGAAAACCTAAGCATCCTACATTCCAGCTTCTTGTTCTGCCGATGGAGCCTAGACCCATTTGGTATGATAGGAAGAATATCTCCCAAGAAGATTCCTCCTTGTCTTAACCTCTACAACCTCCCATTGCTCCTGATCCTTAGGTAGTGAGCGGAAAGAGGCCACCTGTCAAGGCTCTCGAGTTAACTCCTCATGTCACTCCTCAGCCTATTCCCCCTACTCTCGTATAGGAACTTGTTCCTCTACCTAAAATAGCCATAGTTGATGTTCCTATGGTTGAGCAAGAACCTCTTGTCCCTTCACAAACTCTGACCTCTAACTCCAAGAGTCATAGAACCGCCTTGCACATGAACGCAAGTGTTGGTGAAAGGTTCTCCTAGTCAAGTAGGTCGCTTCACAACAGAAGGAGGAAGAAACAACCACTCTTGCTTCAAGACCTCTTGTAGCATCTTCTTCCTCCCTTTTGATTCTCTCCAGTTTGGTTTGATCCTAGCTTCCATTGTGAGTACGAATGCACCTAACCCTAAATGGGTGCAGGTGTTCATCACTCCTTCGATGGAGCCCCATTTACTGATGTATGTTCTGGATATTTAGCCCTTCCTGAAGCCCATGGATATGGTCAATACCTCAGTTGTATCTGTTGCGGTTCTTTCTTCCTCTTCCTCTACACCCATAGCTTCATATGTGGGGAGTTCATCTTCTCCAACAAAGAAAGAGGTAGAGGTTGGTCCTTCTAGTAATGAAGGGCATAAGAGGAGTCCACCTTCCTCACAAGGTGGTCTCATGCTAACTTTTTTTGTCCTTGTAGTAGAACCAATCCCAGCTTCTCCTGAGTTCGTCACTGCTCCCGAGTCATTCGATGAGCTTAATGGTGAATCTCAGGCACATCTTGTCCCATCCACTAAATTAATACATGGCACTCCTGTGGGGTGCATGTTTAACTCTGTGGATGAGGTTCTAGCCCTGTTAGTGATCTTCACGAAATCACTAACTTTGACTCCATAGGAGCTCAATGGAGAGGACCTTGAGGGGCCCTATTCCTTGGCCCTTGTTGTAGGAGGGTCAGATGCTCCTCCTCTTAACATACCACCATTACAAGCTTGCTCTCCTTCCCCTTATGAGGATTTAGATTGGGAAGCAGACGACCTCTTGGTTGATCAATGTTAGGAGGAGGCCCTTTCTTGATCTTGTGTGTGTGTTTTTTGTGATTTCTTCCCCCATGCTTGTGCTATGCGTACTTGGATGACCCTTGTCAGCCCCATTGGTGCATGGATATAGGCGTGGTTTTTGTGTCATAAACCTTCTTCTATTTGTATCATCATTCTTCCATGTTTGTGCTTGATTTTCAATAAATTGGGGATGATGCAAAGAATTGGGGGCATTTAGGCTCCCCTTCCATGTTGACACAATTTTTTTATTTTTACTTTGTCTTCTCGTGCATTCTTCACATGGTCTAATATAGTAGGAGGTTGATGATAGTTCATTTATAAACTATTATTATACATATCTATTTATATTTATGAGCAGTTCTGACCTTGAAATATCAAGCTAACCCTGTGCCCTTTGTTTATGTTTCCTTTCCTTTTGCTTTCCCTTATCTTTCCATCTTATTTTCTTAAGTTGTCCCTTCTATGTGTGATAACGCTCTTCTTCAACACCTCATTTTTTTAGAAAATGAATTCGTTGCCAAACGAATCTTTTCTCAAGAGTCTTCACAAAAAAATTCCTTAGAATCGTATTCTCAACTTGGAACCCTAACGAAACGTGTTTCCTTCATCATAGGTTCATAAAGAAAGGATTTGAGGACCTTCCTCCAAAGTGGGAACATCTTTTATTTCCCCTCATGTGGGGCATATCCTTCCTTTCAAATTCCTTGATGAAGTGAACATCTTTCAAAAGGATTCCTTGATGACAAATTACTCTAAGATGAATGACTGCTTTGAATTGTGCGTCCCTTGAGCGGACCCCCTTTCTTCTCACGGCAGGTTCCCAAGGGACCATTCTTTTAGAGCCTCTATTCCAAATGGAATTCTTTCACATCTAGCTAGGGGGCAGCCTAACTAGGCTCATTCCATTCATCCTTTTGCATCTAGCTTGGGGGTAACCTAACTAGACCTTACCTTTCAAATAGCACGTCCCTTGAGTGGACCCCTATCCTTTTGAAGGGTTCCCGAGGAGCCCCTTTGAAAGTTTTACTTATTGACGGTCTGCGTGACTGGCCGCTTTTGACTTGTCCTATCTATGGGTAGACGTGTCACCGCTTCCTAACTCTTTGGAGTCCAATTTCTCAAGTTCCTCCATGTGAGAGATCTTGGGGGATACCTCCCTGCAAGACCGAGAACTTGTAGGGTACTTTCCTTTGAGCTTCCACCATGTGAGAGATCTTGGAGGTGGATCCCCTGCAAGACCAAGAACCTGTAGGGTGCTTCTTTGGGTGTTCTTCATGCTTGAGTTCTTGGAGAATACCTCCCCTGCAAGACTAAGAACCTGTAGGGTGCTTCTTTTGGTATTCTTGATTCTTGAGTTCATGGAGAATACCTTCCCTATAGGATTGAGAGCCTATAGGGTGCTTCCTTTAGTATTATTCATGCTTGAGTTCATGGATAATACCTTCCCTATAGGCCTAAGAACCTGTAGGATGCTTCCTTGAGGCTTCCTTCATACAAGAGATCTTGGGGGTTGCCTCCTTATAGGTCCACGGGTCTATAAGATGCTTTGCTTTTTCCAACTTCATAGTTTTGAGTAGCTATGGAGTCCTTTTCCTTTCCTACACCTTTGGGTACGCTAGACCGAGTACTGCTTCCTCGATAGTTCATGTATACTTTTCTAACTCTACTCTCTTCTTGATCTACTTTATCGAGCACTCATCGATACTCGTGCTCACTAAAGTGGGGGAAAAATGTATAAGAGTGAATTTGCACCCCCTATGCAAATCCCCTTTTTTTCCCTTATCCACTTTAGAAAACTCAGTTTGGAGGCTTAATTCCACTTAAGCCCATTGTTGGCAGTCCACTTGGTGCTTGTTTTGAGTGTTGGTGGGGAAATTTTTGTCAGGGATGCACGCACGACACAGAGATGTCTATGTGGTGCACTTATGTCCTTGGTAGAGTCCTATGGCTGAACCTATAGAGGCATTACACTTCTCATTGGCAACGAAGTTGTAATGCCCCCTTCATCCAACCGACCTAAATATGGTCATTTTCTTCCTTCCTTCTTCATATTCAGTCCTTCAACAAGCATTTCAACTCTTCAATAGATCAATCCTTCATTCTTGCACACTTCAAGCTTCCATACTCACATGTTTGTATCCATTCTCACTCACTCTAAGCATTCAAGCATTCCATTGCAGCAAAAGCTTCACATCATCACTTCAATAGAGCACGTTTGGGACCATACCATTGCAGCAGAGGCTTGAGCTCCTCTCATTTCTCCCCCAAGCAGCCTTGAGTGCTCTTGGTGGAGGTGGTAAGATTCCCTCTCCTCTCCTCTATCACTTGGTTTAGTAGCATAGCACTACTTTGTAGTTTTTTTGTTTTCTTTATTATGTTATTTCTTTATCTCATTTCCTTGGATATATATGGAGGTTGAAACACCTAAATGGGGGTCTAACTAAGGCAGGCCCCTATTTAGCCACCCAACATTTTTCCTCTTGATGTGTGTAGGTGTGCGTGTGGCGAGGAAGATCAACTAGTGAATGAATTACTTGGTGAGATCCTTCTTACCCTTCTTACACTTTCTTTTCTACTTTATAACATTAGACAATACTTTGTTTATTTACTCATTTCATTCTAGCCTTCTAGTTGAGTAGTTAGGTCATTAGTCATTTTGGTGAGTTCAACCTTTTCTCTACTATTATCTGGTTGTACGAACTACAACACACTTTAAAGATGCTAGTGCATCGCGCTGTCATCTAGAGACTGTGCTGACGTCCTCAGGCAGAGAGCTCCCTGAGGCATAGAGTTAAACCTAAAAACTGACTCACCTAGGCCCACCTTAGAACTCGGATTTTTAGAGTGATTGTAGGAACTCATAATCCTCATAATTCTCAACCTCATACCCTACATGTTGCGCTTAGCTGAGGTAAGTTAGGGAATCCTCTCGCATCTCAACCCTCCGTAACCTGGGGTCTTGCACACGGTGGTCCCCCTCTCTTACACATGCCTACTCACAATTCAGCAAGGTCCAAACTTCTTCATTTTTAACTTTTTATAGGTACCAACTAGAAATATTTATTTTATCAAATGTACCATTATGTCATCACCCACCTAAAACTCCTTATGTGTCTTCTTTAAATCATCTTTGGACTTGTAATAATAATTCATTTTGTTGATGTGATTTCGTACCTCCTCATGTATACTCATCATGTGTTCAACAAAGTCCTCTACTTTTGCACTCTTCTTATCAACATTATCTATCTTTTTCATATCTGAAACAACTCTTGGGCTGCTTCCACAAACAATTTGGAATGGAGATTTACTTGTACTTCTATTCACTGAGTTATTATATGCAAATTCTACTTGAGGCAGAATCAAATCCCACCCCTTTGGCTTATCTCCAACTAGGCATCTCAACAAATTACCCAAGCTTCTATTTACCACCTCTGTTTGACCATATATTTGTGGATGGTAGGATGAAAAAAGATTTAAATTATTCTTCATCTTCTTCCATAATGTCCTCCAAAATTACCCCACAAAATTTGTATCTCTATTTGAAACAATGCTCTTCAGTAGAACATGTAACCTCACAACTTCCTTGAAAAACAATTCTGCAACATTCACAACATCATTAGTCTTCTTGCATGGAATAAAATTATCCATCTTGGAAAATATATCTACTACAAAAAATATTGAATCATGTCCTCTTTAGGTCCTTGGAAAACCCAAAACAAAGTCCATACTAATCTCCTCCCATGGCCTCTCAAGTACTAGTAATGGTTGATATAAACCTGTGTTTTGACTAGTTCCTTTTGCCACCTGAAAAATTCTACAACCTTGCACAAATCTTCTGATATCTTGCTGCAACTAAGCCCAATAATATTTCTCTCCAATAAGTGCTATGGTTTTATCAAAATTGAAATGTCTTGCAAGTCCTCCACCATGTTTTTTCTTAATCAAATTTACTCTCATTGAACTTCTAGGAATACACAACTTGTTACCTTTTAACAATATACCATCTTGGATTAAATAATCCAACCACTTGGATCTATCACTAGCAATAGGCTCTTTGCAAGCCTTCCAAGCCTCTCCAAAATTTGGTCCTCTTTATATAACTTCTTCAACTCATTGAATCCTACAACCTCCACCTCCATTTTAATCAATAAACCCTGTCTTATACTCAAAGCATCTACAACCCTGTTAGACTTCACACTCCTATGTTTCAAAAAAAAATTATAGCTTTAAAATAACTCTACCCATTTCATATTCCTTTGATTTAGCTTACCTTAACTACTCAAATACTGAAGTGCTTGATGATCAGTAAATAAAACAAACTCCTTAAGTAAGAGATAGTGTCTCCACTTTTTCAATGCTTGCACAATAGCATAAAATTCCTGATCATACACTGAATATTTTATTTTTGCATCATTTAAATTCTCACCAAATTAAGTAATGGGTTTACCTTCTTGACTTAGGACAACTCCAATTACATTTCCACTTGCATCACAATCAACTTGGAATACCTTGCTAAAATCTAGAAGTGTTAAAATAGGTTGCTATGTCACTTTGGCCTTCAAAAAATAAATACTTCTTGTTACTTTCATAGTCCATCTGAAATATCTTTTATCTCTTCTCAAGGTCTTAGTTAGTGGTGCACAAATACTATAGAAACTTCTAATAAAATTTTGTAAAAGTTTTCCAAACCATGAAATGATTTCACCTCGGTAGCACTTCTAGGTGTAGGCCATTCTCAAATAACTCTCACCTTTTCTGGGTCCATCTTGAGACCTTCTCCTGAAACAATGAAACCCAAGTATACCAATTACCTCTTCATAAAGCTACACTTTTTCAAGTTAATGGGAAAATTCTCTTCCATCAAATTTTCAAAAACAAATCTAATATGCAACAAATGCTCCTCTAGTGTCTTACTAAAGATCAATATATCATCTAGATAAATAATGAAAAATATTCCCAAAAAATCTTTCAATACCTCATTCATCAATGTAATAAATGTACTAGGAGCATTGGTTAGTCCAAAAGGAATGGCCAACCATTAATAGAAACCTTCCTTGGCCTTGAAAGCTTTCCTCCACTCATCACCTTCTCAGATTCATATCTGATGATAAATACTCTTCAAGTCAATCTTGGTGAAATATTTAGCTCCACTCAAACAATCCATGATATCATCCATTCTGGGTAATGGAAATATGTATTTGATGGTGATATTATTGATATCCCTTGAGTCCATGCACATCCTCCATTCTCCTCCTTTATTTTGTGCCAAAACAACTAGCACTGCACATGGGCTTACGCTCTCTCGAATCAAGCCTTTCTACAAAAATTCTTGAACCTTCTTATTCAACTCTTCATTCTTAGTCAGAGAAATTATATGGTATGATTTTTTAGGAAAAATTTCTCCTAGTATTAGATAAATTCAATGATTACTTATCTTCCTCACAGGTAGTAGCCCCTTAGGTGCATTGTTAGAAACAATCCCTTGAAACTCTTGCAAAAAATCTGGAACCTCCACTGGAACATCTTCTACATTTTCACAATTAGACTTAGGAATCAAAGAAAAATAAAAAATTTCATGTCTCATTCCATCTAGGAATTTTCTTGCATCCACTAAACAAACTCTTGTATTACCAAAAACTTGAACCAAATCTTCTTTCAAAGTTTTCAATTTATGTTTCACACCATCCTTAACTATGGTATATGTATTAGCACAACCATCATGCATTGCCTTCCTATCATACTGCCAAGGAATTCCTAACAAGATATGACATGCATCATTAGAACTATATCACACAATATTTCATCAAAATAACCTCCTATTTTAAATTTTACCAAATATTGTTTGTTGATCAAAATCTTTTGATTATCTTGTACCCAAGATATTTGATATGGTTTTAGGTGCTTCCTCCTCTCTAGCTTCAACTTTCTCACCATTTCTTTAAATACCAAGTTATCCATCATTTCACCATCTATGATGACATTACAAGATTTCCATTTGCATTTCCATCTTGTCTTGAATAATCTCTTTCTTTGAATTGGTTCATCTTCCTCATTCAACAATGCTCTTCATTTCATCGGGACTTCACCTCCTTTTGCTTCTTTGGAATGTGATGAGTGTGCATCCTCCTCATTGTTGTTTGCTGATCTATTCTAATTTTTAGGTTTTCTATTGGTTCTTTCTTGATTATGATGGTATTCATATTCTCTATGTCCCTCTTCACCACATCGAAAACAGGTTCTGTAAAAGCCACCTCTTTTGAATCCTCTACTTGATCTTCCTCTACCTCTTGGATTTTGATCTCTGGGAGGGTAATAACTTTCTAATTCTTCCTTGGTCTTCAAATTTTTTCATTTTATGATTTCCATAACTTCTTCCTTTGGTTCTTCCACCATAAGGTCTCTTCCACTTTGTTGGCTTTCAAATTTTTTGTTTAGTCTTTCTTCAACTTTCACTGAAAAATGGTATGCATCCTCAATGGTGGTCATTCTCACTAATTCCAATTCTTCTTGTATGCTTGACTTTAGCCCATTAATGTAATGAGATACCTTCTCCTTATTTGCTTTAGAATGCCTTGTTCTAATTAGGGCCTTATGAAATTCTTCTGTGTATTCTTTCACAGTTCTCATTCTTTGTCTCAAGCTCTACATCTTTTTGAGTAGCTCTTAGTTGTAATCTACTAGGATAAATTGCCTCTTCATTTTTGCCACCATCCTATCCCATTTAGAAATTTTATCCTTCCCTTATCTTCCTCTTTCAAGCTGAATTTATTTCCACCAAATTCTTGATGGCCCTTTAATTTATTTTTTGCAAACCTCACTCTATGAGGATCTTCAATCTCTTCAAACTCAAAAAACTCTTCCATGTCATTAATCCAGTCTATCAACTCTTCAGGATTTAGGCTTCCATTGAAGGTTGAAACCTCCATTTTTGGTTTCCTTACAATGTTTGATATTGCTCTCAACAATCTAATTTCTCCAGGATCAATTTGATCCTATTCTTCCTCTTCCTCTTCTTCTTCAGTTTCATCCTCACTATCATCTCTTTCCCTATGCACTTCTCTCCTACAAATCTCTTCCTGCAAGGTTTCTAGTTGCCCTCTAAGGGCTTTGATTTCATCTCTAGGAGGGTCTCTTCCTCCACCACCTCTGCCTATACCTCTACGACAATTGGAAACTCTTGGAGGAATTTTAATCTTCACCCACAACTCACGGTTCCTACTACAAACTACCTCTCTTCAGTGCTCTATTTACAGGCTCAAGATAACCTGCTCTGATACCACTAATGAAAATGGAGACTCTCCCTTTCAAATGTGATCACAAAACCTCACAAAACATAACACGTGAAGGCTGCAAATACATAATAAGAACAGAAATTGGAAGAGAAATTTGCAACTTTATTTCATTCAAATATGCAAATAGATTACATCAACATGAAGCTCGTGGGCTCCTCTACAATCATACATGTAACACCTGTAATAAATGTGTCTTCCACAATCTAGCATAATTTTGGCAGCACCTAGGTATACAAACTTCACTTCTCCAAGCCCCCTTCTCCAAATGAAAATGCATCAATAAATAGAGAATGAGCCAAGAGAAAACAAACCATGGTTTTACAAAATAATATCCTAAAACCACCTTGAGAAAAGTACACCCAACCTTGGGAGTTACAAAATCTACAATAAGAAATGAGGTCCAATGCATGTCAACCTTCTCTTGGGAACCTAACTCATGTCCAATCAAATTATGGTTGTTTATGACATCTTACACCTCTTACATATTCCTTACATCTTGTCGGTTACAACTTTGCATGCAAAGACATGCAAGATTCCTTTTGCAACCCATCTTATGACAACATATGACACTTGTACATTCAAAACTCACCAAAATCACTAGAAGACTGTAAAACTATTTTTCCTCATCCTAAGTTGGATGCCAAAAAGGCATATTCCTCCAAAAGATGCTTTTACCAAATTACCAAGGTATTTTCCCATCAAAATTTACATTAACATTTTCACCCAAAGAAAATTTACATTATTGCAAATGAAAAATATTATTCTCGTAAACATTAAGCCCTTATTGAAATCAAACAATGCAAAATTGAAATATTTTTGGTGACACAGGATTGCCATTACACCTCAGATGCTCCTACATCATTGTGTGGAGTTGTAATACTATGATTCACCTCACACTATGGTTGTAGATTATAGTTCTTTGTAAATTTGATGATTGAAACAATGCTACCAAGTGGAAATGTGTCCTTACATAACATGAATTGCAATTCCAACCATCAAGCTCTATGGGTATGCCTTACATAATCATACACTATACAATCACAAAATGTAGACATAAATTGATACATTAGAATCTTTTGAATAACCAAATCACACATCTTTTCTTCTTTACCATCTTTTGTATTGTAGGCCACTGTCTTATACTTGTTGAATTCTACTAGTTCATTTCCAACTGTATGTGTACTTTCCATATGTTCACATATTGGGTGCATATGTTGCAAGCCACCACAATGCTGACATGTTCCATCCAAGAATAATTTCCTATAGAATAATTAACCTTCCTCTCTTTCACATAAAATTGTTGATATGAAGTCTTTTGAAGATGTAGGTGGGGCATGTATGCCATAGTCCTACAAAACATTATTAGTATGCAAATATAAACATATAGAAAGATAAACATCAAAATGGTTAGAAAAATTAATATGTACTATACAACAACAAGTAGTACATGTGTGATTTACTTTTACATAGAAATTATTTAGCATTTCAAAATATTTTGACAAATTTTAACTTTAGGATACATCTCTAGAAATTTACCAAAAAATTGTATTGGAGTCATATCCAAAAAATGCTTTGGATGTGGCTCATAGTTTCGATTCTCCTTCTTACCACACCCCTTTGATTCATAGATAACCTTGTTTTTTTCTTCCGAAATTATTAAACTAGTGATCTTAATGCTTCAACAATTGGTTTATCTTTTCGTGGTAGTCTCACTGAGAATTCCCATAATTCATTATCATCGGTTTTCTCAATTCTTTGGTTCCTTCCAACAACTCTTGATAATTTTTTTCTATTTATTCTCAATGCTTGAATTCTCTTTCTAATGAGATAAGCTTTCGTCATTTGATTACTTACTATTGTTGATGTAATGACATGTCTTGTGACATTACTATCTTTTGTGCATGAGGTGTTACCTACACTCTCATATGCACTCATTAGATTCTTCACTTGAAGCCTTCGATGTTCTCAACCTAAGAGTCTTCATAATAGACCTATACTTTATATTTCTCATAATTTAAACAAATAGTTGACATCTTTTGGGCTCATTTAATTTTTCAAAGAACACTCTCCAAATATTATGAGCATATCTTCTACAAGTACATTTTGGAATCTTATCTTCCATCAACTACAAAATTTTCTCATTAATATCAATCAAATACTTGGACTTTCTACACAAAATTTTAGGATTAAAGGTAAATTTTTCTAAACATTAGGAATTTCATAAATATTTAAATGAGATGGGATAGATGGAATACCTTGGATTAGAGATGGAATAAATGGTGTACCTTGAAGTTGAGATGGAAAAGATGGTGTACCTCCTTCTTCACATGTGAGTGATGATGTACTTTCAAGTTGTTATGCAGTAGACGATGTCACTCCATCTTTAGTTACAATAGAGGATGTGTCTCCAACTATAGGATTCAAATCTCTCATTGCAGTGCAAAGGTTTTGCATTCATTCCCTTTGTGGTGCCAACACCATTTCTCTCGTCGATGGTTCATTTTCTTCTTCAATTGGCATGTCTTCTTTATCATGTGAAATTTCCTCTTCTCACAAGGTTGCCCCATATGTTCTACTTTCTTTGCATTCTTAGCTTCTTTCTCTTCCTATGTTGGTTTAATCCTTGATCATTTCCTTGGCATGATGAATAATTTTATCTGTATCATGAAAGTGAAATAAATAAATAACTTACAAAAACTTGATATTTGTAAGAATAATAACATTGACCCTAAAACAAAACTTGAATACATTAGGTAGCTATGAGATTCCTAAAATATGAGATTGGGTGATCCCACAATACTAGTTTACAATTTCTAGGAGATCCTATTTTTTGTTGAAATCATATTTTTAGAAAATATAATGATTTGAGCCTTGAAAATTTCCATTTAAAGGATTCCAATTGAAGAGGTTTTGATCGAAGCACCTTAGATCAAACCCCCTTGGATAAAACCCCACTAGTTTTAAACCATACCTATAACAGAGTCTCCTTTACACCTATCAAAATGTTGATATAAAGCCACTTTTGATTTACCTTTTAGTGGATCAAATGAATTCATTTAAAATTTAATTTTTATAAGTATGTAGTCCTTATTCTAAGCTTCCCAAAAAGTATAATTTTAAATAAATTTAATTTTATTATTATATTTACTTTTTATTTCTTGTGAATGTAGGTTTCTCACCTAAAATCAAGCTCTATGTTCTGCACATGTGGGAAAATAGTAGATTATCAAAAAAAAATTCAAAAATATCAGTGCACTAGATATTGAATTCCTTGATCCAACCAAAAAATAAATAAATTTTGATACATACAAAAAAAGTCATGTTGCATACAGTCCGCCTATGTCTGAATTGTAACTAGTTTGAATTTGAAACTTGATTAAGGAAAAAATATTCAATAAAACACTATGAAACCAAATGAAAGCACTAGATATCGTAGTTACAAATATAAATTTGAAAAAATTAGAATTTTATCCTTCATGGAAAAATAGTTATGTTGTATACGATGAGCATCACTCCTTAAAAATAGTGTTTATTGAAAAAAAATAAAAATAAAAATAAAAAAACTAGTTTTCGAAGGAGATGGAGAAAGAAGTGCAATCTGATTCTAAAAAAATTGAAAATAAATAAATTAGAATCTACAAACAAAATGTCACAAATAACTAGTTTGCATCATCTTCAAATTCCTCATGGTTTAGCCACTATAGGTGCCTGAAAGTGAAGATTTAGTTAGAAAAAAATAGTTCAGTGTCCAGTTTGGCCAAAAATTGTAAACTAGGATTGTGGGATCACCCGATTCCTACAACATATAACATTTATATATTCATTATTTCCAAAAAAAACTTTAATATAGTAGATCTAAAAATGTGCATATCAATCAATTTAAGCTTCTTCGGCAAGTAGCAAATCAAATAGACATTTTGAAGGTGATAAATTGGTCTTTAATTTAGATACATGCAATTTCAATACCCTAGGGCTTAATTTTTTAATATTTTTTTGTCATTTGAGGATGTATTCATTTATTTCTAATCTTATCAACATTTTTATTATAAGGAAAAATCAAAGGAGAGGATGAATGATATTTGAGATACCAACTTTGAGTATTAGAGAAGGACGTATGCATTAAAAAATGAAGAACAAGAATAGAAAAAAGAGGAATTATAGAGAATTATTATGGAGGAGACACTTGACACTTTACAAGATTTAAGAGAACAACTATAATATGTCAAAGCTGATTTTGTAAAGGATTTCTAACTCTTATCATGTATCAATAGGGGATTGGGTTGAGGTACATCAATGAGACCTTTCTTGCAACAATTATGGCATCTTCTATGTGCTAAGTATGTCTCATTTTGTGTGATATGAAGTTTCACTATAATTCCTTATACGCTCAAGCCTGCACATTAACCCTCAACCCTATATCTTAAATCCTAAACACTATACCCTATACATTAATATTATACCCTATACCCTACAACCTCAACCCTCAACCCTCAACCCTCAACCGTCAATCCTCAATCCTCTACCCTATACATGTTAAACTCTCAACCCTAATCCCTCAACCCTATACCTTATACCTTAATACATTAATCCCTCAAACCTTAAACCATCAACCCTTAAACCCTTAACCCATAAACCCCAATCCCTTAAACCTCAAGAATGAACCCTAAACCCTCAACACTCAACCATTAAACCTTAAACCATAAACTCTATACCCTCAACCCTTAAACCCTTAAACCCTTGACCCATAAACCCTTAATCCCTCAACCCTCAACCCTCAACCCTAAACCCTCAACACTCAACACTTGATCCCTCAACCCATAAACACTTAATCCCTCAACCCTCAACCTTTAAACCCTAATCCATCAACCATTAACCCTCTACCCTCTACCATATACATTAAACCCTCAACCTTAATCCATCAACCCTAAACCCTTAAACCATAAACCCCTGACCCTTGAACCCTAAACCCTTAAACCCTCGACCCTTAAACCCTAATCCATTAACCCTAAACCCTAGACCCTATCCCTAAAGCCTCAACCCTCAACCCTTAAACCCTTAAATGCTAAGCCCTTAAACCCTCAACCATCAACCCTCAACCCTCAACCCTCAACCCTTAAACCCTAATCCCTCTACCCTCTACCCTCTACCCTCTACCCTCTACATTAAAACCTTATCCCTAATCCTTATGCTCTAAACCCTCAACCCTCAACCCTAATCCCTTAATAGTCAATCCTTAAACCCTAATCCCTCAACCCTCAACCATCTACCCTCTACTATATATATTAAACCCTCAACCCTCAACCCTTAAACACTAATCCCTTAAACCTTCAACCCTTAAACATTAAACCCTCAACCCTAACCCCTATACCCTCAACCCTTAAACCCTATACCTTATACCCTCAACCCTATACCTTATACATTAAACCCTCATCCCTAATCCCTCAACCTTATACCTTAAACCCTTAATCCCTCAACCCTCAACTAAAAACCCTCTACCCTATACATTATACCCTCAACCCTAATCCCTCAACCTTATACCTTAAACCCTTAATACACTAATCCATCAACCCTTAAACCCTCAACCCATAAAACCTAATCCCTTAACCCTCAACCCTAAACCATATCCCTAAATCCTCAGCCATCAACCCTTAAACCTTAAACCCTATACCCTATAGCCTCAACGCTTAAACCTTTAAACCATTAATCCCTAAATCCATAAACCCTTAATCCCTCAACCCCCAACCCTCAACCCTCAACCCTCTATCCTCTACCCTATACATCAAACCCTCAACCTTGATCCCTAAACCCTCAACCCTAATCCCTATCCCTAAACCATCAACCCTTAACCTTCAATCCTTGATCCTTAAACCCTTGAACCTTAAACCCAAAACCCTTTAGACTCTTAACCCTTAAACCCTAAACCCTATCCCTAAAGCCTTAAACCTCAACCCTTAAACCTTAAACCCTCAACCCTCAATAGTATACCTTAAACCCTAATCCATCAACTCTCAACCCTCAAACCATCAACCCTTGAACACTAATCCCTTAAAATCTCAGCCCTTAAACCCTAAACCCTCAACCCTCAACTCTATACCTTAAATCCTCAACCCTGAGCCCATAAACCCTGAACCCTTAATCTCTCCATCCCTCAACCCTTAAACCCTATACCCTCAACCCTCAACCCTATACCATATACATTAATCCCAAACTCTAATCCCTCAACCTTATACCTTAAACCCTTAATCCCTCAACCCTTAATCCCTCAACCCTCATCCCTCAACTGTAAACCCTCTACACTATACATTATACCCTCCACCCTAATCCCTCAACCCTATACCTTAAACTCTAAACCCACTATCCTTGACCCTAATCCCTCAATAGTCAACCCTTAAACCATAATCCCTAAACCCTCTACCCTATATATTAAACCCTCAATCCTAATCCCTCAACCCTCAACCCTTGAACCCTCAACCATTAAACACTAATCCCTTAAAATTTCAACCATGAAAACCTCAACCCTCAACCATCAACCCTTAAACCCTAAACTCTCAACCCTCAAATTGTAAACCCTCAACCCTCAACTCTCAACCCTTAAACCATCAACCCTCAACCATCAACCTTATACCTTAAACCCTAATCCCTCAACCCTCAACCCTTAAACCCTAATCCCTTAACCCTTAACCCTTAACCCTAATCCATATCCTTAAACTCTCAACCGTTAAACCCTTAACCCTCAACCCTCAAACCTCAACCCTCAACCCTCAACTATAAACCCTCTACCCTATACAATATTATACCCTTAACCCTAATCCCTATACCCTATATATTAAACCCTAAACCCTCAACCCTCGACCCTAATCCCTCAATCCTCAACCCTATACATTACACCCTAAACTTTAATACATCAACCCTATACCCTAAACCCTAATCTCTTAACCATCAACCCTTAAACCCTTAACCCTTAAACCCTAATCCCTTAAACTCTCAATGCTTAAATCCTAAACCCTTAACCTTTAAAGCCTAAAATATTAAACCTTCAACCCTTAAATCCTAATCCCTTAACCCTAAACCCTAAACCATATCCCTAAAGCCTCAACCCTCAACCCTTAAACCTTAAACCCTAAACCCTGTCCCTAAACCCTCAACCCTCGACACAATACCTTAAAACCTAATCCCTTAACCCTTAACCCTTAAACCATAATCCCTCAACCCTTAAATCCTAATACCTCAACCCTCAACCCTAATCCTTTAAACCCTCAACCCTAAACCCTCAACCTCAACCCTCAACCCTCAACCTCAACCTCAACCCTCAAACCTCAACCCTCAACCCTCAACCCTCAAACCCTCAACCCTCAACCCTTAAACCCTTATCCCTTAAAACCTCAACCATAAACCCTAAATGTTCAACCCTTAAACCCTTAACCCTCAACCCTAATCCCTCAAACCTCAACTCGTAAACTCTAAACCCTCAACCCTTAAACCCTAAACCCTATAAGGTATCAACCCTTAACCCTACACTTAATCCCTAATCCATTAACACAATATCTTGCACCCTAATGGACCTATACCCTATACACTTAACCTTGGACACTCAAGTCTCAACATTATCCCTCAACCCTCTAACCCCTACCATATACCCTAAACCCCCAACCATATACTTGTTCCCTAAACCCTCAACCCTCATCCCTATGCCTTATACCCTCAAACTTAAACCTTGAACGTGGACCTATGCCTTAGAAACTCAACCTTGCACATTATGCCTCATCTCTATAAACTCTCAGCCCTATACCTTCAACCATATACTTAATCCCTAATCCCTCAATCCTTAACCATATACCTTAAACCCTCAACCCTAAACCCTCAACCCTTAGCCCTATACCATATAACCTCACCCTTATACCCTAAACCTTGAATATTGTCACTTAACCCTATGATTAAACCCTAAACCATGCACTCTCAACCCTTCACCCTATTCCTTATACCCTCAATCCATATTATAAATCATAAACCCAATATCTTAAGCCCAAATCCCTATACCTTATACACAGCTTAATCTTATACACTCAGCAAGCTAAATAGTATCCCTTAACTAGAAACCCCCAACCCTCTACCCTATACCCTCAACCTATTACTTAAGCTCTAATTTTTCAACCCTCAGTCCTATACCTTAAACACTAAACCTTGAAACGTCAACCCTCATCCCTATAACCTATACCCTCACCCTTATATACCCTAAACCAAAATACCTTACATACATACATACATACATAAATACATACAAGCATGCATGCATACATACATACAACAATACATACATACATACAAGCATATATATATACATACATACATACATACAACAATACATACATACATACATACATGCATGCATACATACAAGCATACATTCATTCATACATACATACATACATATCAGCATACATATATACATACATACAAGCATACATACATACATACATACATACATACATACATACATACATATATACAGGCATACATGCATACATACATACATATAAGCATACATACATATAGGCATAGATACATACATACAAATATATATACAAACATACATACATCAAACATACATTTAACAAACTTGCACACATCAAGTGAGACATAATGTGAGTGTGTTATAACATGCTTGCATTATGTCATGCTTGGGAAATATTAAGCAAAATGAAGTAAAATGAAAATAAAGACATAATGTGGGTGTGTTAAAACATGCTTGTGTTATGTAAAAACTATGACATAAGGTGAGTGCATTATTAAGTGCTTGCATTATGTAAAAACTATGACATAATGCAAGAGCATTATAACACACTCACATTATGTCAAAACCGTGACATAATATGAGCACATTATAGCATGCTCACATTATGTCAAAATTGTGACATAACACAAGCATGTTATAACATACTCACATTATGTCAAAACTGTGACATAATGCAAGTGCATTATAATGTGCTTGTGCTATAACACACTCATGCAATAACATGCTCACGTTATAACATGCTCGTGTTATGGCGTGCTCGTGTTATGTCTTGCTTTAGGAATCCCAAAACCTTAGGCTTGGATTTGCTTTGGATTTCCAACCTAAAAGCTTGGAGTGTCTTTCCAATGTTCAAAGACATGTGTTTTCATATTCTACAAGATTTCACATAATCTCATTCATGCTAACCATTAGGTTTGCATGTGTTTCAAGGTCAAGTAAATTGAACACTTGGGTAATGTTAGGCTCTCTCTTATTAATTTAACAATGCAATTTTTTTCACATTTTGATAATGCTAAGGCTTTCATCTTTAATTTATTTTATTTTTTTGTTTGTTTTTTTGTCAAAAACTAGTGTTTAGTATTTTTTACTTTATTTTTTAACCGTTCATTGAAATTTCAAATAAATTGCATTTTTTAAACTAGACTCAAAAAATTCTACACATCCAAAATTCTATTTTTAAAGATGTGTCCAATTTGAAAATTAGTAAAAAATAAAATATTCATTAAAAATTATTAGAAAAATTAGGCATAAACTACATCATATTAGCTAATTTATCACTGAAGTGATTCTAAAAATACCAAAAAAAGTTAACCTTTTGAGCGAGCCACAAAAGATGCTATATTTGTTGGACTCAAGGAACACTGAGAGGGGGGTAAATCAATGTTCCACAAAATTTAAACTTCAACTCTAATCAAAAACCATTCATAGCATTTAAACTAAAATAAACATGCAAGCACATCAAAGAAACAATGAGAACACCATAACACCAATATTTTTACATGGAAACCCTATTAGGGGGGAAACCACGGTGGAGATTAATCCATAATTATACTCTGTTAAAAGTATGAACAAAAGGGAATGCACATGCATTCAGGCACACTAGCTAGAGCTCACTGCTCAAAATAAGGAAGGTTATTTTCCTAAGTACAAAATGTTTGAGTTACAAAAAAAGGTTGAACTAAGAGAATAGCATCTACAAATGCCTGGTTTTAGTTCTAGTGAAGCTCATATGACTGATTTTGTACCTTATAACAAACTCTGCACTTCACTCTACTCTGCCACCAAATCCTCTTTTGTACCAACAAAATTCACACAGCTGATCTTTTGATATTCACACACCCAACTTCTCTACCCTAAAACTACTCTCATATATCTTCATGCACACAAAATGAATTACCCAAACTTGCATAAATACCCACTACCAAGAATTCAAACACTATATGTTGGCTTCACACAAAATATAATATTCTCCACATGTCGGCTCAAATCATAAACAATTTTTGATGCGCACCCACACATGTCGGCAAAAACATAGCTAGGACCCAAAACAAAATTCTCAAACATAGAAACAATTAAACAATCGTCCCTTATACATCTGCAACACACTATATTGATTAAGTCAGCCACGATGAGCAAATAAATAGAAAATCATTCTACCGGATCTCCTTACTCATACACAGATTAATGTAACAATACAAGACTTAACAATAAGATAACATATATTCTTAGCAAACTATCCCATGGATCCATAACTCAAAATGATCATTTGGTGAAGCATACAGATTGACTAACTAACCGGATACCCTATTCTTTCTACTTTATGTTGGTAGAACACTGTTCTCTTCATTTCCTACTAGTATGAACCAATTCTAATCTACGGACTAGAATAATGACCTCAATTGCCATCAATGGCAACACTAGAAGCCATACCTTAACAATCTCCCCAAGCCATATGCCAACAATCTCCCCCTTTGGCATTGATGGCAACACTTAGTCAAAACCAGAGATACGCTGCCAAACTCAAAAATTTCTAAGCACAACAAAACACTGCTCCCCCTTAGGATGTCAAGGCATTTTTCACTGCATTCTCTCCCCCTTTGACATCAATGACAAAACTTTACTGCTTTCTCCCCCTTTTTCTAATATTTTTACTGCACTCTCTCCCTCTTTTGCTAAAACAAAATTTTACTGCTTTCTCTCTCTTTGCTACTTAGAGATTTGATCAAAATTTGAAAAACTACAACTGTTGCAAAAATCAGAAAAAATATTTTATATTTATCTTTCATTTTCGGAAGAAATTTCTTCCAAGAATCTACAACAATCCCAATAATTATTATCAGACTATTATTTTCTTATGTCCGGTTGATGATCTGAATGAGGGATTCTAGAATTGTAATTGATTCTTCCAACTTCTCTCCTTTCCTCAGAACTTCAATCAGCTACTCCAATCTGCATTCATTTTGATCCTTCACTTTCCAGAAGGTGTCCACAAGGGTGTTTCTAGAAAAGTGAACTTTTGCATGCTCAACCTGCAACTCATGAATTATTTTCTTTACTACACCATCCTAGTCTTGTAACATATTGTAACCCTGACCAATTTTATTCAGCTCACTTTCAATCTGCTCCAACTTGTCCTTGTATTTTCCAACAACATGAGGCTAACGAAGACAATAATTGTAGATGTTATTAGTTGAATTTATACACTGCCTCAACCCATTCATTTTCCTTTTTAACTTGATAAGGGATAGTCTGAACTGCTCCTTCAAATGAAGAATTATTTCTTCCTCTTTCTTATCCTGAGAGTCAGAGGCCACAACTTCCTTAATACACTCAATCAACTCTTCAGGAAATACATTTTGCAAGCTTTCCAATTCAATGTTATTTTGAACAAAATATCTTCCTAGAGGAATCTCAATCAGATCTTGCTCATATGAGTGTCTATCTAACCACATGTCAGCAATCTTCTACATTCCATCTTTCTCCTGAACTATCTGCAATATCTTTGTTTTGAATAAAGTGCCTTCTTCTTCATTTCCTTCATCCATTATTTCATCCAATTCAACTGATTTTGGTTCATCTCTTGGGGTGTATTCATCAAATTCTTCATCAAGTATATCCACAATTATCTTTTCTTTACCTTTTCCTTCAAATTTTGTTGACTTGAGTGTCGGAGGAGTGTCATTAGAAAACTCTATTGCTCTTTTCTACTTCCTTTCCATCTTATTGGAAGATGATCCAACTTCAACTATTTTTACCGGAAGAGAGATACCAACTACTCCAAACTTTCCTAGCAACTCTCTAAAGAAATTTGCATAAACTTGCTCACAATTTTCCAGAGTATTGGAATGCTTAAAAATTTGCTTACAGAACGGTTCATTCTCCTACCATATTGCATTATCATTATGAGGAAAGTAATTCATAAAATACATGATACATATGATCAAAGTACCAAACCTGAAAGGATAATCTATGTCCATTGTCAATTGCACATTTTCCATCAATTGATCTTTCAACAAATTGCATAGGTAAAAGTATTGGTCCTCCATTATCATCTTATGCGAAATGTAAATTGCGCCTACTGAGGTTGATCCTTCCCTATTTCTAAAGAAAATTTTGTATGAAATTCCATATGCAATATACCTTTTCAATGGATCTTTGATCGTCGAAATTACCAAAGCCCTCTGATATCTTGTTACACTAGTTAGGGTTTCAACTTCCTTGTTCCAAATTGACTTCTTTTTGGGAATATCTCCAACATTGCATAATCCTGTTAAATTTCTAATCACATCCTTTGAAATAAGATAGGATTTATCCAAATTTAGAGCGTCCTCATTTAATTTGTTTAGGATAAACCTGGCCACTTTTGCATTGTCAAAATAAGGAAATTTGTTCCAAATGTCCAAAATTCTATGTTTCACACCTTCGAGCCACTTCAATTCATCAGCTGTCAACATATTTCTTACATCCCTAATCTTCCTGCTACTATATTCATCCAAACTCACAATTCCCTTGATTTGCTTCATTTTCTATACCGAACAAGGTTTTATCGAGCACTAAAAATTAGAAATTCTACAAACAGCTGAAATACCTAATGAATTCACTACATAATCGACTTGATTTCTTCAAAGTTCTACCACAGAGGCTCTTTCACTATTCTTCTTCAATGCAAAGTGACAAATGAGGGTTCCAAATACCCTTTTATAACTTGTGCACCTAACTTTTTATGGCATTAAATGTTCTTCCCTAGGAGTTTCGGTTACTCTTCTCTCTCTGACAGGAAGAGAAGAATCCATCTACGGACCTTCTAGATCTCAACTTATTGAACAAGTGGTCACAAATACATTTGAAGATGGATAACACAACTACTAACAGGGGGACAAAGGATTTTCTTGAAAAAATTCCCCTAGGCCGATGGCCTGAAATCAATTTCTGGAGGAATTACCAAAGGGATTACCAAAGGCAGCTTCTAGTACGGGCTTATCAAATTCACTCTTCTTTATCCATGTTTTCTTCATCTGATCTCTTATTTCTTCCACAGTCACTTTTCCTTTTCCTTTGTCATCTTTCTATGAATTTCTTCCTTGATATACCAGACCTCTTCTATCCATGTTTTTGTTCCTGCAAAATCTTGCAAGGTGATCAAATATGTTGTAGTTGTAACATACCATATTTCTCTATCTAGACCATTCATTCCATTGTTTTCCCCTTAATTTGCACTGATTAGAAATATTCCAAAATCTTCCATAGATGTAGCATTTAACATTCCTTATACTGGCAGTCATACTTCTACATTCAATTGACTTATGACCAAACTTATTACAACTAAAACTAATCAGGAAATGATGGACTGCTTGAATTTATTTTACTTCTACACTGAGAATCCATATGACGAAATTTATTGCAAGCAAAGCAATAACTATTAAACTTTTGAGCATTAGGTTGTCTTACCAGATACCTTCTTCCTTTGTTCATCTAATTTCTTTGTCTCAGATCCTTGTGTTCAGATCTAGACCTTTCTTCCTTCTCATATCCAAGACCTCGCTTATCATTTGCATCTTTCTATTCTTTAGTCATCTCATCAAGCTTAGTAGAACTGATCCTAAACTTCTCCTTATATTCATTTGTAGTAGAGAGTTCATTTCTGAGAATAACTATCTATCTTTCAAGATCTTGTTCATTATTTCTAGATTGTTGTAGTTTAATCTCTAGTTGAATGAATCCACTATTTACTCTGCTACATACTTCATATTTTTCTTTTAAATATTGTGCCAAATTCTCCTCATTATTCTTTCTTTCTTCAATATCCTTAGTTAGCTTCATTGCCACAAATTCCATCTCAAGCTTTAGAGTATCATTACACCCCTAGAAAGCTTTTCACATTCTTCAATTATTTCTTTTAGGGTCTAATTTAGGTAAACATCTTCCAAGCTTTTATTTTCTTTTTGCTTCAGTTGATCACAAAGTTCCTTCCTCTTTTCTCTTGACTCATTGATTTTATCCTTCAATGATTGAATGAATTTCTCAGCATCCACAAGATTTGCTTTTAATTCCATGACTTCTGCTTTAGACTAATCAAGATCATCAAGTGCCACCATAAGCTATTGTTGAAGACCACCAAAGTCCATTGCAATCCAAGATCCACCTCAAGCTATTAAACTTTCAAAGAGGAACTGGCTCTGATACCAATTGTTGGACTCAAGGAACACTAAGAGGGGGGGTGAATTAGTGTTCCACAAAATTTAAACTTCAACTCTGATTAAAACCCATTCACAACATTTAAACTAAAATAAACATGCAAGCACATCAAAGAAACAATGACAACAGCATAACACCAATATTTTTGCATGGAAACCCTATTAGGGGAAAAACCACGGAGGAGATTAATCCACAATTATACTCTATTAAAAGTATGAACAAAAGGGAATGCACATGCATTCAGACACACTTCCTAGAGCTCGTTGCTCAAAATAAGGAAGGCTCACTTCCTTACAAAATGTTTGAGTTACAACAAAAGGTTGAACTGAGAAAATAGCATCTACAAATGTCTGGTTTCAGTTTCGGTGAAGCTCATATGACTGATTCTGGACCTTCTATCAGACTCTTAAATTCACTCTGCTTTGCCACCAAATCCTCTTTTGTACCAGCAAAATTCACATAGTTCAAGATCTTTTGATATTTGCACACCCAACTTCTCTTCCCTACAACTACTCTCATATATCTTCTTGCATACAAAATGAATTACCCAAACTTGCATAAATACCTACTAACAAGAATTCAAACACTATATGTCAACTTCACACAAAATATAATATTCTCCACATGTCGGCTCAAATCATAAACAATTTTTGATGCACACCCACACATGTCAGCCAAACCATAGCTAGGACCCAAAACAAAATTATTGAACATAGAAACAATTAAACAATCATCCCTTATACATCTACAACACGCTATATTGATTAGGTTGGCCACGATGAGCAAATAAATAGAAAATCATTCTGTCAAATCTCCTTACTCGTACACAAATTAATGCAACAACACAAGACTTAACAATAAGATAACATATATGCTTAGCAAAATATCCTGAGTATACACAACTCAAAATGATGATTTGATGAATCATACAGATCGACTAACTGACCAGATACCTTGTTCTTTCTACTTTCTATTGGTAGAACATTGTTCTCTTCATTTCCTATCGATATGAACCAATTATGATCTATAGACCAGAATAATGACCTCAATTTCCATCAATGAAAACACTAGAATTCATACCTTAAACATCTCCCCAAGCCATATGCCAACAATATTATGTCTATTTTCTACAAAAACAATACCAATTTCTATGTCTCCTTTTTTTGAACCCCTTAATCTCTACCATTTTTTAAAAAAATAGTAGTTTACAAAGTAGAATCAGAGCACTACGACCCTTTTTTTTGTTACATTTTAAAATTTTGAGTGTAACTATCCTCAATTTCTCATCCAAGGTTAGTATTTCCCGATTTTAGAAAAAAGTGGCCACTTAAGACCCCTTTTTAGCCCCCCATCTTTGGGCACTTACCCAATAACTACTTTGTTATTAGAAGCAAACTTTATAGAATGATGCAAAGTAGAAGTAACTACTCCTAAAGCATGAATCTAGGTTCTTCCCAGGAGAATATTATAAGGTAAAAGACCTTGCATAACATAAACGAGGGTGGGTATGGTAACAAGTCTCAAACTCAATGGCAAGATTATCATGTCTAAGGCTTGTCAATCAATGTTATCAAATTCATGAATGTGCAAATAAGAAGAGCAAGAGACAATGAATTAATATTAATTTTAGGTAATAATTCAATGCTACATACCTTGAGTGTTGAACTGATGTCAATGAGAGCATGTTTAATACCAATGTTATTAATGTTGACTATTATCATTAAAGGGTCCTCTTGCTTTCATTCTTTTAGAGGTGGGAGCTTATGTAGATAGAACGTAATATCTGGTGAACCTACATGAATATGAGACATTAGTGCATTAACATCCATCAACCTAGTAGAAGAAGGCAAGAGAATATTTTGCAAAGGTTCTTGAAGCATACCTTGATAAAATGAAGTAGTTTGAAGCAAATTTTGAAGTAAGATCTTGGTAGAAGTAACGCAAAGTTACTCAACAAGATCATACTCACCAGGTGCTTTAGCTCTAGGTTTAGATGCTGGAGGAATATTTGGTTGAGAAGTTGGTAAATAAGTTGGTTGATTCAAATTTTGTTGATTCCTTCTGTTATTACATAAGTATGGGCTACTACTTTATAGGATGAAACCTTAGATTGCAATAATTTCATGTAAAGGTTTGGCATGTTAATAGTAACAAGAACCCCATGAATAGAATGAATTCTCTTAGGAGATGGGATAGATAGAGCCACATAAATGACAAGTCTCTTAGGCATTTGAGGGGCTATAGAAACTACAACTACATTCATGAACTCTTCAACTTGCGAAGAAGAAGACAGTTGTGATGAAGAATTTTGTTCGAAAAATCTACAGATAGAAGGATATGCCTCTAAAAAATCATCTATGGCATCATCCAACATATCAAAATATTCTTTAGAGAATGTATTATCAAAAGCTTGATATTTTGAAGAAAAATATCTGATATGATTTTCTTAATGTAAGGTTCACCAAAATGTAAACAAGGGGATTCACTACTCTTGAGTCTCTAGGACGAGTAAGAGTCTATAGGGAGTGAGTATGTTAGTGTAATTAATTATTTATTACATTATAATAAGTTTACTTAGGTCTTTTATTTAATTAATTAAGTCCTAGGTTGCATTATTAGAATATCATTAATAATGGGGTAATTCCCCTTTCCATGTTTGTAGGAGATAAGATTCCTTCTAGAAGATGAGTTGTCCTTCTAGAACTTATCTCAATCTTTCATCATTTCATAGGTAGGGTTCACATGTTATCACATGTTGTTAGTTCATGACACATGGAAAAATCATATTGCATCTTGCATATCACTCATGCCTATATATTCAAGGCATTTATAGATTTGTAATTATCTAATATTCTAGATCAATAGCAATCTCCATTTGCATGCCCTTAGTTGCAACACTTTCTATGTGGTTGAATTTCTCTTAGCAAGATCCTTTGAAGTGTATGCATCTTCATTGGATGATTCGACATCCATTATTTCAACATGGTATTAGAGCCATTCCATTGAGAGTTCATCCCAGGATCAAGAAAGTTGGGCTAAAGAGATTCATTGCAAGTTGAAGGCTTCCATTGCAGGCTACTTGACTCCACCCAGGGACAAAGCTGATTTCTAAATTAGATTGAATCATATCCAAGCTTTTCATTGTCTTCAAAAGCCCTCGAAACCCTAGGATCGCCTGTCCAATCATCAAAATCGGATTCATCAATCTGGGAGCCATCAGAGGTATTTTTGGGTTTGCAAAATCAACTGGTATGATCTGTACAAATTTTCAATAAAATATCATCCCGGTTAGTTGAACTCTGAGGAAAAAAAAAATTAGTCGTAGGCCATTTTCTTTTTTCAGAAAAAAGTAGGGTTTTTTCTTGCAATATTTTGGCAAAAAATTCTATTTGGGTAATTTTCTATAGTTGCAAAAAAATAATTTGGATCAACTACAATTATTAATCTCTAGTCGGCATGTAATATTTCTATCAACATATTATTGGGGGTTTGAATTTTTAAATCATCGACATACAAAAATTAGGGCTTTATTTTTTGTACAGATATAAATTTGGTTGGTCGATATATATATATATATATATAAGTTTTCTTTTGATTTTTAACTACCATTAGGAAATATTAAAAATCAAATATATTTTTTTTGTTGGCCTTATTTAAATATCTGTAGAAAAAAGGACGGGGAGGTACTTGTTTATTGGCCCCATTTACCCCACTATTCATCAGCTGCATTTATTGGTTTGACAAGAGGTGGCACCTCGTCCTTCACCGGGCCCACATCGTCCTCCATACCAGTTGTTTGTCACTGGTGCTAGCATGTTTGAAGCTCCTGTCGTTGTTCCTGTTGGGTTTTGCTACTGACCACCGAGTGTTTCCCTCCACCGGCAGAGCCCCATTCACCAGTCACACCGCTACTTTCTACCACCCCAACACCACCCTATCCGGGGGCCTTTTTCTTGCCATTTTTTCCATGCCAGTCATATCAAGAACCAGGTGCTAGCACCCAAGAGGTTTAATTTTTGCTCCAATTTAGCCTGCCAAGTGCCTAATATAGGCCTTTTTTTGTTTTTTCCTAACTTTTCACCAAGGTATCGAAAATCGACAAACAAGATACCTATAGTTTATTATTTCTGAATTTTTATTGTGTTTGAGTTTTTTCATCAACGTTCTGGATCACACTCAGTGATCCATCATCTTTCATCTCCTTATGATCTCTTTCATCCTGATGATGGATCATTGAGTGTGATCTGAAACGTTGATGAAAAAACTCAAACAAAATCAAAATCCAAAAGTAACAAACTATAAGCATCATGGATTGTGGAAATCTTATAGCATTAAACGAGATACCATCAAAAAGAGGATTTGGTCTACTTTCCAGTGGTGACATCCATTCTATAGAATTTTGTTGTTAGAAAAATCTACACTCAACTGAAGTCAAAACCTTAATCTGGACTCGAAGGCCCATATCTTCTCATCAGATTTTTAGATTTTGGTGATTCCAACGACATTTGGAAGATATTTCTAATATTTTTTTCATCAGTCCATTCACTTTGATCAGTTTCAACTCTAGGTACTCTTGCATTAGATTTTTTTTCAATTTGGTGCATTTTTTCAATAACTTGGATATCCTAAAACTTGGGAAAAGGATTTTTGCATTGGGTGGCATCATTTTAGTTGCATATCATCCTTGGAAGTTTCTATTTTCTATTGAAGGTCATTGTCTTTGTTTTTTTAGAGAAATTTTATAATACATTATGGGGCTTTCATATTATCATTCTCTGACTATGTTGCACAAGGGTAACTATAAACAATGGCGATATGGGATCATGCATCATCTCCAATCACTAGATTTATTGCCACATCTGTATGGTATAGTTCCCCATCCAAGTGAAGGTATTCATGAACTTGCTTGGAGTTGCAGTAGATTCACTGTCTTGGAGATCATTTCAATGCAAGTTGAATGTGATGTTTTGAGTACTATTGATCATTATGATTGTCCTCACATACTTTGGACTAAGATTTGGAAGCTATATGGAGATTCAGACACTCCACCATTCCTTGATGGTCATGATTCAGAATGTCATTCCTTAGATCAGATACCCCATGATGATATTATTGTGTAGGATGTTTTTTGTTTGGATTTCCTTGAATCTTCCAAAGAGGTTGACAAGGTTTCTTCAAATGTTCCTTCTTCTCCATTAGATACTATTGGTATCCCTTCACATTTAGTGATTCCTTATCCAGAGTCATTGATTGAGCTTCCATCATTCATCAGGACAAATTTAGTTTTCCAGACTTCCATTCAAGAGTCAAGGTTTCTTTAGCATTTACCATTAGATTTTCTTCTTCCTAGCAGGAGACTTGTGGTTTGGACACATTTGTTGCTTTAGACTTCTTTCAATGGTTTTGAGGACACTTCATTATGGGGGGGAAATATAGTCTCCATCATATTCATTACATCACCATCTTTGGATATTGTTCAACATCAGTTTCCACATCATTCTGATTTGTCACCTTCTTCATTGATTGGGCATGAACCTGTGTTGATTGTGAAATCTTCATCTTTAGGCAAGGAGACACATGAGAAGCTTCTAGAGACATCATCCACATTCATCCTACCTTCCTTCAATTCCTATCCAAAATGGGAAGCATCCCTACACTTGCATTTGGTTTTGTTTCTTCTAAAAGGGAGACAAGTTGTTTGTTGACACTAGATCATGTTTTGTCTTCAGACACTTACCATTTTTGTAGGTGATTTCATGTTCTGGGGGGGCTACATAGTCTCTCTATTTCCCTCCTATGGGGGGACCATTTATTGTATTGTATCCATGTGACAGATTGTGTACTTGGGGGGTATTTGGGAGTCCTCCATCCTTCCCATCCTTTCTCTTGTTTTTGCATTTCATCTCCTTTTTGGAGAGGGGTTTTCTTCCCACTAGGTTTTCCCATTTTCTCTAGTTGTGGGAGATTAGTTGCATTTTCATTTGTAAATGTGTACCTAAAATGGCCATCATGTAGTCGGGACCCATCATCATTGCATTTTATTTTTCCTCCCTAAGTTGCACTTATGGGGGGGTGTTAGTGTAATTAATTATTTATTACACTAGCATAAGTTTACTTAGGACTTTTATTTAATTAATTAAGTCCTACATTGCATTATTAGAATATCATTAATAATGGGGTAATTCCCCTTTCCATGTTTGTAGGAGATAAGATTCCTTCTACAAGATGAATTATCCTTCTAGAACTTATGTCAACCTTTCATCATTTCCTAGGTAGGGTTCACATTCTATCACATGTTGTTAGTTCATGACACATGGAAACATCATATTGCATCTTTCATATCACTCATGCCTATACATTCAAGGCATTTTTACATTTGTAATTATCCAATATTCTAGATCAATAGCAATCTCGATTTGCATGCCCTTAGTTGCAACACTTTTTGTGTGGTTGAATTTCTCTTAGAAAGATCATTTGAAGTGTGTATAACTTCATTGGATGATTCAACATCCATTATTTCAACAGAATAGCCCTTGATTACCTCAAAGTATAAGATCAATTGATAAAGTATGAAATAGAAAAATATGCAACAACTTAATTAAACTAAATACTAAGCTAGAATGATAAAACTATAAATTAACAAAATCTAATAAAGAATCACAAAATATTGATTATACAAATAGAAAGATAAAGACTTATAGGCTCTTCCCTCAAAAAGATAGATTCATGGCTAATGGATGATAGTGCGCCATAGAGACATATGTGCCCCACGTTGTCATCCCTATCAAATTAGGAACTAAAAGTCTAAAATTTGTAAATACCTAGTTCTTCAAATCTAGAAACCTACACATAGACAGGATGAGGAAAAGTGTTGGGGTTGTTTTGGGGCTTGCCTCAGTCAAACCCCCATTATGGTGTTTCCACCTCCAAAAACAACCAAATAGATAGAAATAGAGGAGACGTAAAATGCAATAGATGAGACATGTGATAGAAAAAAACCCCACTATGGAAGAGAGCCCATATCACAAATAAAATAGATAAGAAAAGTATTTATTTGTAAATAAACATGAAAAAGTAGACAAGAGAGTGTTACCAATAGTTTGTGGCTCCCTCTTGTCTCGATAGAAAAGAGATGTTGCTTGCTTACAAGAGACCCTTAGATATTGACAAGACAAGAATTTGGTAGAGCTTTGCTGCAAAGAAGAGATGTAGAAGAGAATAGAGCAAGGGAGTAAGATCAAGTGAGAGTGAGTGAGAATGAATTAGAGAAAGAGTGAAAAGAGGATTTTTATGAGGTTGCATCAATTAGAAGAGTCATTACACTCATGATTCTATCATAATGGAGCATGTCATAGGAAAAGGTAGTGGGATTCTCTTATTTTAAACTTGGAAATTTTAGGGATGCTAACACATAACATGGACATCCATGCATTGCATAGGCATCCAACTCAAAAATTTATAAGAAATGAGGTAAATGACTAAGCTAACACTTCTTCATTGTACCGTAAGGAGTTGGAATCGTGAAATTCTGACTTGTAAATTTTCTTCATTAATGTGACGAGGTGTCATAAATGCAACGAGCTAAATGTGCAAGTGTGAAATTACCATGGGGTGCAATTTTAGGACACTAAAATTAATACACCTTGTTCACACCAACACCACCCCTTAAGTGCAACATAGGGAGAAGTAAACAAATGGAAGAATACAAAGGTTCATAAATGATACAAGAATATAATGATGGGTATTGGATACTTGGCCATGTTATGTACCCATTTACAAATTATTTCTGATAGATAAAGTGAAGGAGAAAAATACCATGGGAAAAACTCATCTCCAAAAGAGAGAATGTAAGAAAATAATCATGTACTTGACTAATATAATAATTGATGAATGAATGACTCAACATGATCCCCCAATGACTAAATTTGTCACAAATATATGATAGATATCCCCATTAGGAGAGAAAGAGTGAGACTATAGATCCCCCAATTATGAAGTATCTCCTTTATCAATGGTGAATACTTGAAAATAAAATACAATCCAATGCCTACAAACAACATTCCTCCTCATAGGAAGAAAAAAGTCTAATGGTGGATGTAGAAGAAACTTAAACTCGAAGATGAGGGATAAGGGAAGATGTCTCATGATAAGTGTCTTTGAAAAATGATCAAATGTATCCATGCTAGAGTATGTCATAAAAAAAATAGGTGTTATAGTCCCAATCAATGAAGATGACAAATCAAGACTATGTGGAAACTCATGAACAAAATCTCCAAATACAATGATGATTTAACAATAGTTATACAATAAATATCATCAAAGAGGAGATGAATATCCATAAGTGTGTGATTCAAATCTATAATATGAGACTCACAAAACAAATTTTATATATTTATCAAGTAAGAATCCCATAAAGTTGAATTTAAAATACTATGATGATCTTGTTGAACTAAATTATTGGAAGAAATGGTAACACTCAATTCTAAAGAAGTTGGAATGAGGGGAGTCTCAATTAATGATTTTTCACAATGAATCAACATCTATATCTATAGAAGGAGAAGAATAACTTGAAGAAACATCATCATCCTTATAATCCAAAGATACAAAGTGCTCCAAAACATAAAACTCTTTAATAGTATCATAGTCATATAGTATATTGTTTGAAGAATTAAGAGGTATAAAATATTCTAAAACAAGATCCTTTAGGGATGGTTGTGTATCATGATCTCCATATATCTCCCAAAGTTTCATGCAAAGAGCATGAGGACACTCAATGTGCAAAATGGCATTTAAAGTTTCATCATCAATGTGGTAAAGAATCACTTTTAGGACATGATCCTTTTTGGAATTCTAAACAAATTTCTTACAAGGTGTACCTAATTAAAGAACAAGAACATATAAATATGTAAAAATATGAAGCCAATAGAGATGTTTCAAGATGACATATCATTATTGCTTGGGTGAAATAACAATATTGTGTCACTTTTTTCCCAAGATGGACATTTACATCAATATTTTTAACTGAATCTTCATCTTCTAAGACCTATAGCAGCTAAACCATTAAGAATTTGAAGATGATGTGAACTAGTGATTTGTGGAAATTTATGTGAAGATTCTAAATATATTTTGTACTTTTATTTTTTAAATAAATCATGAATCTTTCAACATCTCTTTTAATAAATAGTTTTAAATAGAAAAACAACATTTTTAGAAGGTAACATTTGTGTCGTACAACATAAAAAAAATTATATAAAGGATAAATTCTAATTTTTGAAATATAGATTCTCAACATCAATATCTAGGGAAAGGATATTTTTTCATAATTTTTTTTTTGCTATCTATAGGGGTATCCTCAGCGATTCTAGCCCAGCGGGTTCCCTCTACGGGGCGAGCTTGGAGGTGAGACTAGTCCCCTAGGGCCACGCGGTGACTAGAACATGCCCCAAGTGTGTGTGGCAGATTAAGTCACAAGCCAGAGAGTCAAACCCAAGACCTCGGGGAGCAAACCCAAGACTTAGACCAACTCCGCTAACCCGCGGGGGCTATTTTTTCATAATTTTTTGTTACACATTTTTTTTAATTAATTTTTGAAGTCATTGTAACTATAATTTGTACATGCATGTGTGTCATACAACCTAACTTGTTGTGTATATATGGGTGTTTCCACAATAGTGTGTCTCACTTTTGGGATGTGCCGACTTTTGCCTGAAATCACTATTTTTAGAAAAACTAATGATTTAAGTCTTAAGAGGCTCTATCTAAAGGGTTTTAATTAAATATGGATAGATAAGACCCCCTTAGATCAAATCCCCTTGGATAAAACCCCTCTATTATTAAATCATATCCACAATGGAGTCTCCTTTACACCTATCAAAATGTTGGCAAAAACCCACTTTTTCTTTACCTTTTGCAGAATAATAACATTATTTAAAAATTATATTTTTCAAGATTGTAGACCTCGAAACGAGCTTTCCAACAATTATAATTTTGATATATTTTCATTTTATCATGTATTTAATTTTCATTTTTTACTAAACATAAGTTTTTCTTTAAACATCAAGCTCTTTTTTGTGCAAAGGTGAAAAAATAGTAAACCATTGTAAAAAAAAATTCAAAAATACCCATTCCCTAGGTATTTATGTCCTTGTTTCAGGCAAAAAAAAAAAATTGGATTTCAATTTATACACAAAAATTTAGGTTGTACGACACACACATATGTCCAAATTATAGTTACAGTGACTTTAAAAATTAATTTTTAAAAAAATATTCAACAAAAAATTATAAAAAAATATCCTTTCCCTAGATATTGATGTTGAGAATCTATATTTCAAAAATTAGAATTTAATCCTTTATAGAAAAAAAGTTATGTTGTACGACACAAATGCTACTTTGTGAAAATGTTGTTTTCTGTCTAAAACCAGTTATTAAAGGAGATGCTAAAGATTCATGATTTATTTCAAAAAATTTGAAAAAAAATATATTTATAATCTAAATACAAACTTCCACAAATCACTAGTTCACATCATCTTCAAATTCTTAATGGTTTAGCTGTTATAGGTCTCAAAAAATGAAGATTCAGTTAAAAATATTGATGTAAATGTCCATCTTGGGCAAAAAGTGAGACATAGTATTGTGATTTCACCCATATCGAACTCCAATTTTTAATTTTTTAGTGAAACAAGGACATCACTACCAAGGGAAAGGGTATTTTTTGAAATTTTTTTACAATGGTTTACTATTTTTCTACCTTTGTAGAATGAAGAGCTTGATGTTTGGACAAAAACCTATGTTCTGTAAGAATTAAAAATTAAATACAAGATAAAATGAGAACATATCAAAACTATACTTGTTGGAAAGTGCATTTTGAGGGCTACAATCTTGCAAAAGATCATTTCTAAATGATGTTATTTAATCCCTAAAAAGGTAAAGTAAACATTTTTTTTTGCTAACATTTTGATAAGTGCGAAGGAGACTCTATTGTGGGTATGATTTAATACTAGAGGGGTTTTATCGAAGGGGGT
The DNA here is from genome assembly GCA_007258455.2 of Sequoia sempervirens. Classification (NCBI taxonomy): domain Eukaryota; kingdom Viridiplantae; phylum Streptophyta; class Pinopsida; order Cupressales; family Cupressaceae; genus Sequoia; species Sequoia sempervirens. The sequence goes on from VDFB02252616.1 coordinate 54,081,885, forward strand.
TTGATCTAAGGGATTCTTATCTATCCCTCTTCCATTCAAACCCTTTAGATGGAACCTCTCAAGGCTAAAATCATTATTTTTTCTAAAAAAGGTAATTTCAAGAAAAAAAATCAGTATGTCCCAAAAGTGAGACACACTATTGTGGCAACACTCGCTTATAATTTCTCATTTTCAAGATGATTAGAGAAGGATGAAATAAAATACCCATGACAAACTATGATATCTATCTCCAAATAAAAAAGAAAAAAAACCCTCAACAACAATTAGAAACTCCCAAATATGATCAATATTGAAAATGAAGCCCGCTAAAATAAATAACTTCTCCATGTGTTAGGATGTCCAATTAATCAATCAAATTATGATCTTTATATATATAAAAGAAAAGATACTTGGAGTTAAATCTACAAAAAATTTCTAGATCAAAAACTCTCCTCAATACCTTTCCAATACTACAAGAATATCATGAATATATTGAATACATAAGAAAAATTTATAAGCTTAAAGGTCAAAATGGGAGATTTGACTTCAATTAGTAATAAAATGCATTAGTTATAAAATTTGATAATGAGATAAGCACCACTAGAAATTACATGGAACCAAATCTCCAACAACTATAAGAAGTAAAAAATATGATACCTTGGTGGGAGGTTATGGCTCTTGAAAAAATTATAATTAGAGCATCAAGTGAGGCTTGGTGGTTAGATGATAAAGAAATAGGGGGCACAACCAAGTTTGGAAATAGACGGGTGGACTACAAGTTGTCTCTTGTCCAAAAGTAGCCTAGGTGACAAAGATCAATCAGATCCACTTAGGTAGGAGAGACTAGGTGGAGTTTCTCAAGTCACAAAGGCAATGTGGAGCACCAACAAAGGTTAGGTGGAGCATCGATGGCAGGATCCCTACATTGCTCAATGACTTTAAACCCATATGGATGGTTGTGATTGAGTGCTAAAGCATAAAGGCTAATCTAGTGCAAGAATAAGCTAACAATTTTAAAAAAAACTATAGTTAAAAATTTTCAATGAAAATCATACCTGTTATAGATAAATGTGATGCAAAATCAATGCCAACACCTATACCTAGGAACATTCACTCTAATTTTTTTTATGATTGTCTGTGATGGTATAGATCTATATGATTGTACAAACAAGACACTTGATAAATCTATCAAACCCTTGAAAAATGGCCAAAATTTATCTTTCATCAAAATATGAAGTTTTTTTATGAAAATGGAAGTTTTTAGGCCTTTTAAACTCAATGGTGAGATCACTTTCACCAAAATGCACCCAAAAAATCTCATATCAAAATGACCATTAGATCTTAGAAATTGTTTGAATATGTATCTAGCTCTAATGTAACGTAAGAGCTAATACTAAACTCTAATACCCTAGGATCACTTACAAAACCAAAGATAGTCTTCCACAAGAAAGTAGAGAAAGAGAATATATTTCTTGATATGGATGCAATATTGTATATAATAGATCAATGATGGTATTTCAACTACACTGCATAACGTATATGAGACCTTGCTTATATAGGTAAGGTTGAGAGATAAGAACAAAAAAAAGACAAGATTTAACAAGTGTCTTATTCGTATGTCATTAGACAACTAGAGATAAGATAACATAAGATCACATGTACTATTGAATTACAGAAAGATTTCTAAAGCCCTAAGTAAACATAACATGTGAGCACATGTGAATAATACCTACTAATTGAACTAGTTAGATAATATACCCTATTCACACTAATAGACTAGATGCCTTAGAAGAAAAATCTAACTTTTTTTTATTGAATGTAGATGAATTGTTTAGTTTTCTAGATTGAAACTATGTGCATTTTTTGAATGAACGTTTCGGATCAAACTCCATGATCCATCATCAGGATAATGCATGCAACCAAAGAGAAGAGAAATGATCCATGATCCATGATCCATGATTTCTCTTCTCTTTGGTTGCATGCATTATCCTGATGATGGATCATGGAGTTTGATCTGAAACGTTGATTCAAAAAATGCACACAATTTCAATCCAGAAAACTAAACAATTCATGATACTGGACAGTGGAAACTTGATGTTGTTAATGAATGTAGATGTCCAATTGTATAAAAGGATTGTAGAAAATATATTCATGTTATGCATTAAATTTAGATTTGGCAAGTGAATGGTGTGTACAATATGATAATATGCTAATTTTCATTCATCCTCTACAAGGGTAAGGCTAATGATAAGTGTCATAGGAGGTAGCAAAGGGGGGCAATTGGTGTTATATATAATCAATATAGTGTTGAGATTAATGACATCATGCACAATTTTAGAGTGAGTATATGATCTAGCTAAAATTAAAATGTTAAAGCTAACTTTATCAATATAATTTCTGTTTTTATTTATAATGACGAATTTTGAAAATAGCTCAACTAAAAATTTAAGACAACCAATAAATATTAGATATTTTAATAAAACTTTTATAATAATAAATTAAAATAACTTTTTAATATGAAAATATTTCTATTTGATAAATCAAATATTTTTTTTTAATAAAAATCTATTTTTAAATTTATACATCAAACTAAAAATTATAATTAATTCAATTTAACTTTTCTTATATTGATAATACTAATTTTAATTAAGCCCAGACGAGTAGTAGAGTTGGTTTGGGCAATAGGTTTGCTTCCCATTGGTCTCAGGTTTGACTCTGCTCTCGGGTTTAAGAGGTGGGACTTCTTGTGGGAGGGGGGTCTCATCCGCAAAGGACTAATCTTGCTCTATCTTGCCTCGTGTACCCAAGATAAGGGCTCCTGAACCATTATCCAAAAAAAAAAACTAATTTTACTTATAACTTTTAAAATAAAACTCCATGGTAAAAAAAAAAGACTAATTTTAATTAAAACTTTTAAAATAAAACTCCATGGTACTTTTCAACATCAGTTATTGCAACTATTGTGAACAATTTACATATGTTGTGACTGTTTTGAGTGTCAAAGGTCTCCCATCACCATGTAATTAATTTTTAATTCTTTAAAGAGGTGTCCAATGTTTTTGAGATTGCAAGGTTGCTTAATTTGGTAGCTCAGATTCGACAGCCCATAATCGTGGAAATTTTAAACCGCAGTCTATTTACAGAATCTGAAAAAGACAATTAGATGCTGAAATTAGTTTGGTATCGTCCAATTGCGAATTAGAAAAAGAATGGACAAGTCACAAGGTCTCCCGACTCCCGAATCAGTAGGCAAAATCTAAACAAACAAACCATCTCCTACACAACCATTGGAACAGGTTCTAATTTGTTAAAAGCCTCCCGATTCAGAAAGATAAGCCCTTCTAAAGCGATGCTAAATATTACTTCCGTACCGATCTTTGTTTCGGTTACGGAATTCTCAGTTACGAGATCTTCCGTTAAGATTGTCCGAGTCAATGTGATTACACTATAAAACACCCCCTCTCCATCTTCATTACACAAAATAATACTTGAGTAGCAAAGCAACGCCACTTATTGAAGAGAGAAGAGCTCGAAAATGAAAATGGTGTCTATGTCTGCATACATGGTAGTCTTAGCATTTTGGTGCTTAGCTTACCCGGTGTTCGCACGCCACCCACACAGACGGGTCCACATAAAGGAGAACTGGCTAGATGCGCACGCTACATTCTATGGCGGCTACGATATGGCCGGAACGATGGGTATGTGTGCATATACACCAATTTATGAATAGTAACAAGACATGAAATAGTTTCTAGTGTGAAGAACTTTGAAATTATCAAATGAGACTGTCATTGTTGGAGATTTTTTAACATCAATATTTTGGATCACTTTTCATAATTCATCTGAATAATGAGATTCGATTGTGTGAAATTTTTAACATCATCATTTTGAATCACATTCCTCATCGCAGAAAGATGAATAAATACTGATTTATTGATGATGATCCAGGAGGCGCTTGTGGGTATGGCAACTTGCCCCAGCAAGGGTACGGAATATATACGGCTGCACTGAGCACGGCGCTGTTCAATGACGGGCTGAGTTGCGGAGGATGTTACAAACTGGTGTGCAAGAAAGAGGACGACCCGCAGTGGTGTCTGGCTGGAACGTCGGTCACTGTAACGGCCACTAACTTCTGCCCGCCCAACTATGCTGAACCCAACGACGCCGGCGGGTGGTGCAACCCTCCTCTTCCGCACTTCGATTTGTCTGTGCCTGCGTTCCAGCAGATTGCCCTATACAAGGGCGGTGTGGTTCCCGTGCGCTACACAAGGGTAGCATGTGTGAAGAGTGGAGGAATACGCTTCACTATAGCTGGATCGCAGTATTTCCAGCTTGTGCTGATCACCAACGTGGGAGGAGCCGGAGACGTGGTGAGCGTGTCCGTGAAGGCCAACCACCCGCAGACACTGTGTGATCTGCTGGCTTGAGGCGTCAAACTGGGAATAGTAGTTAAATTATAAATCTAAAAATGTAGTGTATAAAGCATAGAATATATATTCTCGTGATTACCCTACGATCACATGAGGTGCCGAGGTGCCCCATTCCTGCTATGGCGCCCGATCCTCACTCCTGTCTTTTGCTGGGATTTTATTCTGTAGATTCAAGTTGAGCCGTTCACTTTATTTGGGTTAAATGAATTGGAATTTAGACTGAGTTCCCTTCTTTTCTGTCTCTCTGTGTTTATGCAATGGAGTTTGTCTGAGAAGTAGGAGATGAATATAGAACCTAAAAAGTTTCTCAGAGACAGATGAAGCTATCTCTGGAATAAAATATGTTTTGAACATCTTTAAAATCATTTGATTTGAATCATCTCACTTTACCGTTTAGACTATTAATGAATGATATTATGAGAGTCGAGACTTGGACCCCAAAAATACTCAGAAGCGGGTCCTTCGAAAACAGTCTAATGTAATTCTCGTTTCGTTTTTCTTGCATGAATTTATACGTTCAGACATAGTAGGTATTGTCTAATGGCGGGTTCCACACCAAACCTTTCTTCTCAATGGACAATAGCTGGAAATGCCAGTACTTATTTGACTGTATATGAAGTGTGAAGTTAAAAGGCTATGTTTAGAGAGAGCCTGGGAGCCTGAATTTGACGGTCGACCCTGCTTATCGAACAAGTTTCTTCGTGATGGTTCTATATTTGAAGTTGCCCTCTAAATATTTTAGAGCAATAATTATATATATTAGATATAAGATTAATTATACAGAATTTTTATTGCTTGCTTTAAATCTCCTCTTTTAAATGATGGTCTTTTTAAAATTATAATTGTATTTAATGATTAAAATGATTAAACACAATCATATAACTATCAATTTTGAATTTTGTGTATAGATAAACAAGCATTTAGAGGCTTTTGAGCAATGTTTATTAATACCTTCAATGTAATTTTTTGAAAATAATTGTGAATTATAATATAACTTATTTATAAAGTATATTGTATTGTTGTAATGGTGAAAAAGTGTATATCCATATCATTTCTTTTATGTTTTCTGGTTGTTTAGATTAGAGTGTCTTAAACATAATAAGTAAATTTATGTAGTCTATGTTTGTGTGAATTTGTCTAATGATATGATTATATTTCAATCATATTATCAATTATTTTAAGGATTGATCAAAATATCTAGATTCATTTTTTATCACCTTTATTCAAATCTATAGATGTAAATTTGGCTTAGTTCAATTTTTAACTATGAATATTAACACTAATAAACAAAAATTGATTTCAAAAACAAATCTCACTAACTTCCTCCTTCAAATTATTGTGAGTTAACTTAATATATGTTTATTTTTTATTTGGACACTATGTTGTTGTACTTAAAGACAATAAACCAATCATTTAAAAATCACTTAAGAATCTATTAAGCATATCTACTATCAAATTTGTGAAGGGAGATAACTAGATTGTAACAACATTATCATATTATTAGAACGTGTCATTTTAGGTCTATTGTGCACTTACTTATTGTCTTCAAATATTTTCCTAGAGTAGTAAAGTTGGTTAATTTAGGAATGCAACAAAGAGGAACATGACCCTTGCAATTTAATATATTTCTCAATATGTTCATAAACATTAATACTCCTTACACAAAATTCAAACTCTAAAAGTTTGAGGTAGAAAACTTAAGCCACTTCACATCTTACAAGTTTTAATTTAGACCATGGATCAATTCCAATACAAGCATGTCAATATAATATTGTATACAAATTAGTAAACAAGAATCAAATACAATAAATTTATAAAATTTAAAATATTTAGTTAGATAAACCCTACAATTTCAATACCCTTAGAAAATCAAAATTTAACATCTATTACAACATATTTCTATTAATATTTTGAACCAAAATCAAATTTCATTTACCTTAATATCTACATTTAAAATTTAATATAATTTAATATTTCTAACTCATTACTCTAAATCAAATTAGTTTATGCTTTCAAGAGAACAAATTCAAATTTGTGTTCCAATTCCTAAGGTGAACTTATTCAAACTTTATTTATTTTAAAATAGAATTTGAATTTTCTTTTAAATATAAATTAAATTTTGAGTGGACTATGAGAATTATTAAAAATTTATATTTATATAAATATCATCCTTATCCTTTTTCCTATGACATATAATCTATACCATTCTAGTATTTGAAGGGGAATATTTAAATGAATAATCAATCATTAAAATAATTACTAAAATATGGCATTGGTTATAAAATTTACTTCAACCATTTTATTTCTACTTCTTGCACTAAATATCTTTTACAAATTGTTTATTGTTTTTTAAATTAGGGGATTCATCTTTTTCACCCTATACATGAGGAGGGGGCACATGAGGAGGGGAGTTGTTCTCTCTTTACCATTCTAGTATTTGAAGGGGAATATTTAAATGAATAATCAATCATTAAAATAATTACTAAAATATGGCATTGGTTATAAAATTTACTTCAACCATTTTATTTCTACTTCTTGCACTAAATATCTTTTACAAATTGTTTAATGTTTTTTTTTAATTAGGGGATTCATCTTTTTCACCCTACAGATGAGGAGGGGGCACATGAGGAGGGGAGTTGTTCTCTCTTTCATGCCTATGCATGCAAGAGATTGTCTTATAAAAATTCCTCTTTAATAGTATTTAGTGATTTTCTATTTGTCTTTGAGGTGGCAAAGGAAGGAGAAAAAGGTGCTTCATAGGAATTTTTTTTGCTAATTGTGACTTACACTTTCATATGAGCCTTTGGCCCTAGGATTTGCAAGATAGTAGGTGAAGTATTTGTCAAGTATTTCTATTCCATTTTTCTTTGTTTCCTTGTTGTCTACTATGGTTTCAAATTCATTACAATGATTGGAAGTCTAGGGGACCCCATCTTTTTTCCTTTAAAGAATTTATTTGGAGTAATATGCCCTTTTCATCCAAGCATGATGAAGTTGTGAGATTTATAGTGCATGCAATTATTCAGTTCAAATTAGAGAAGAAAGTGGAAAATAAACCCAAATCTTCTAAATGTTCAAATAAAAATGAGTATCAACCAATTTTAGTCATAAATTCATATATGATTATTGATTATGTGTTTTACCTTTAGAGAATTCTTTGATTTGCATGTTTATGGGAATTCATGTTTCTCTACCCTTTTTTCAATGCTGGTCACAACAAAATTGGCAACTTGAGGGGGATATAGAAGTTTTTTTCGTTTCTAATCGTTATTTCTTTGTATTATTTTCTAAAATGGAAAATTGACATAAGATATTTGACGGAGGTCCTTATTTCCATAATCTAGAAACTTTGTGTATTAAGCTTTGATATGTGAGTTTTGATCTAATGGAAGAGATTCCTTCCAAAATGCTAGTTTGAGCTCAATTATTACACCTTCCTATGGAGTTATAACATGGACTAATATAATTCAATTATTAGCAATGGTTCTTAGGAAATCATTGGGACTTTCTTAACAAACATTGGAAAGAAATATAAACTTTGTTCATGATGTGTCAAAATTGATTTGAATAGTCCTTTGTGTTAGCGGAGGAAATGTGGGGAATTATCATCCAGAGATTTGTAACTTGATATTCTTTATATAGTCAGTTTATACCCCAAAGGGTGCATTGGAAGAAATGAGTAAGTGTGGTAAAGGAATTTATCTAATAGTAACTAAAATATTACTTAATCATAACAATAATTTCCCATAACACATATATCCATTGAATCCTTACAAATTATACATATATAGATATTCAAATAATCATTACATAACTATGTCTTAGTCTATCATTACATAAGTAGGTCTTAGTCTCTACTTTATAATGCAGTGTATTTTATCTTGTCTATCTATTTGTTACTTCGTATTCTATCATGGACATTACATACATTTTTCAATGCTTAGTCTCTTGTAGAGACATGACCCTTATAGGGTACCCCTTAACCTATTTCTCATGTCGGCCAGATGCTATACACAAGTGCTTTGCAATGGTTTGGGTATGTGCAGGATCATGGTATGCCAAAAAGTGGCAATATTTGTAGGGTATGTGGCTGACGACTTTTTTTTCACCCAAAATTAATGAAACGAAAAGGGTTTTTAGAGGAGATTCTCAGCTTTCCAAAAATATAAATTATGATTTAATTTGAATTTAATAAATAATTATTATTCATTTTCTATTAGAATTATGACTAAAGTCATCGATAGTGATTGAAAAACATCTATAACTTTCAAGCGGTATCATATTTTTTGAATCCAAAACATGCGTCACATTCTATGCTTTACATACTATAGGATTAAAAAAAAAAATTAAATTTCATGAATTTTGACCAAGTTAAGGTGGTCGATGACGAGTTTTTATATTTTCCGAAAGTTGTAATAAAAAAATCATAATTAATTATTTACTTGGAAAAAATTACAAAAAATATGCATCACATCTGGAAATGAGTCTCTTATATATAAAATCTTACAAAAAAATATTATCATTTTATTATGGTTAGGGTGGTAAGACATACACCTACTTCTTATTTTTTCCCGAAATTTAAGTACTACTACATTGAAATTTCAAATTTTCACCAAATAGATTTTATTTATTTTTAAATAAACCTAGTATTTTAGAAACTACATTCAATTTTCTACAAATTCTATTCTTACATATTTTTGAAATAATATAGATAAATTATTCAAATATTTACGTCAAGTTGCCTAACACTGATTTTTCTGAATTTTTTGCCACTTAAGGGCCTGTTTGGCATACCATGATCCTGCACATGCCCGTTTGCGGTAGGTTCTTCCCTATGCCAGGCTATACTCTGCCAACATCATCCCCCCTTTTAAAATTATGTCTTGTCCTCAAGACATGTTTCAATTACCTAGGATAATGGATTTATAGATAACCTTTAACTTCCATAATGTTATGTCCCATTTTTTTTTCGTGATGCAACACTTGTATATGTCCTTGTGTTTTGATCAAAGTAGCTTCTACCTCCCCAAGGTTTGTAGGGATCTATGTCTATTGTGCAACAGCTCTGGTTTCTCTTATTACTCCACACAAGAGTGCAATCTTGATGTTGATTGTGTCTCTAAGTTGTTTTACTTGCATCTTTATGGTTTACCATTGATCTTGTATTTTTTGTGGCTAAGTATGTGTGTTCTCCAACTAGGCCCTTATTGCAGCTCCATCCATATCTTTCAATCCAAATCATATGATGTTGTAACTTGTGTCATCTAGCCTTCCAATTTTGATATCTAATCCTTGAGTTCTTTTGAAAAGATAGGTAATTGAAGATAAAATTGATAGAGGACATTAGCCTTTTCTATGCTATTCTCCAAGTTCTTAATTTTTTTTTCTAGTTAGGAGAGGGATACTGCACATCTTTTTGTGCCCTATTATGTGTCCTTTTTCAAAATTTCTTGTTAGGACTCTTGTTTGATTTTTCCTTTTTAATATTTTAGGTCTAATTGGATGCTAACCACTAACTACTTGATTTGCTATGGAAAGGGAATGGGGTTGTCCCTTTGCAACTATGTAATGGAGCTTTGTAAAGCTTATACCACTTCTTCTAATTTCTTTACATTATCTATATGTTGTAGGATATCTTCCCTTGCACTGGCATGAAAAGTATTTCCCACTTGTAGCTTTTGGAATAGTGAGATATTTTTTAGATTTACTTGTGACCCCATCATTGGAAGTTGTATCAATTGAGGAATTGGTGCTACCTAAATTTTTATTATTATGCCAAAAATACTTGATGGATTGGGTGGGAGAAATTGATGTAGTTTATTCTTCCTCATCTTATTATTGTGCCTTTTTTTTATCTTCCACATGAATGTGTGGTGGACTTCTTACTAGAGAGGATGATTGTGTAACCTTTTGTTATGCCCTTTCATCCACAAGCATGGAATCCATTATCTTTTTGGTTATTGCAGTGGTTTCCTCTTGGATTTTTGCCACTTCTTCTTTTTGAAACCCCATTAGAGTATCAATTTTTTTTTGTAAGGTAAGCAAGGTTTTGAAAGGGCGCAGAACCTTGTACAGAGCTAAGAAAAGGAAACTTCCAAACACCAAAGTATCATTGTTATTTCTTCAATCTATAGTAAGATTTAGGCCTACTTTTATGATTATTTTTTTCTTTTATGTCCTCCTCTTCTTTAAGGGCTCTCTCCCTTCTTTACTAGATTGCAACAACAATAGCTTTTGGGAAGTCTTTTATAACCTCCTCTAAAAAAAATTCAAGCTTTCTTATATATACATTATTAGAATTTGTATTATTCTATCTTTATTTTCTTGGTCTGCATCATCATACATAGATAGAATTTATGGAAGCATACCATGATAGATGATGGTGTTGGTTGTCACCATCACATCGATAGAGGGTTGTGGTTTGTAGTGCCCCTCTAATTTACTTCTTATTGGTGTGAGATAAATGTTTTAGCTTCATTGTTTCCTCATGATTGTTATGGTGATTATTTTATGGCTCTAATTGGTGTGTATGAATGACTCATGTTCAAGATGAGATTCCTCAACATGGTAGTTGCTGGAATTTTTTATGCTTACATGATTGTTTTATTATTATGCTTAAGTTCACTAAAATGTATTATTATGTCATGATAAAATGTGGTCCTAATTATTGACATTTAGAAGGAATGATTTATTTAAATATTTACATGATGGATGTTCAGATATCATTTTATGCTTAATGGTATTAGACCCTGTTGGGATGATTATGATGTGCTTTGGCTATATATACATTGAGCAGGTACCATTGGCATGTGTTGAATGGTTATAGGTATAGGTGTATTCCTCTATTTAGCTACACATTTTTGAGTTATTCACCAATGGAGGTTAATTAAGATATGTCACATTAGGCCCTCTTATCCATTACCCGATCGTAATTGAATCAAGTGCAATAAGTGACATGTTTGAGCTTATCTGAACCCATATATGAGTTAGGAATAATTATAAAATCCATGTGTTGTGAAATGCCAGTGTATGCTTGATTTAAATAATTTCTATTTTTCATGCTTTTTCACAAAATATTTAATAAGTTATGAATTGCATGATTTAATTATATTTTAATCATATAATTAGATCTTAAGCTGAATATTTAAATGACATTTTAAATTACCTTTTTTTTATCATAAATGATACTCTAAGAATTTAAATAATTTTATGATGATCATAAAAATATCTTATGTATTTTGGGAAAAAATAGGAAAATCAAAATATAGTTAAGTTAATTAAGTTTAGAAAAATCTTGGGTGAGAATGTGTATCTGTGCTTGATTTAATCATATGGACTTAAATGAATTAGAAATATTAATGTGAGTGTTTTATTTATATTTGGAAATTTTAAATAAATAAATAAAATAGAAATGAAAAGGAAGATGGAATAAAAGGAAAATGGACTTAGCATTTTAATTAGTTGGTGAAATTGGAGGATTTTCACTCTTAAAAAAAGCCCTCTCTTGATAAATTTTTGAAAATGAATTTGGGAATGTATTTGTGGGTGGATTTGAGTTTGACTCAAAGAAATGGAATTGGAACTGGGATGTAAATGTGCTCCTAATTTGATTCGTTTTTTTATGTGGTGTGTTGTGGGTACTCTTTAGTTGTTTATATTGCAAAATTAGAGGCAAGTTCCTCATTTCTCCTTCTTTGTTCATCACTTTTACTTTCAAACTGATTGTAGGTAAATAGTGGAGTATTAAACACTCCCAATGCTCTTTCAAATTCAGAATTAGACTATTTGAGAAATTATTTTATAATTTTTTGAAAAATGTCAATTTTATGTCCTCACAATGCCATTTTTTTCCAAAATGCCTAGAAGTTGAATTTTAAGTTATAAAATGATTTTTGTGCATGTTTTGAGCAAGAAGGTACTTTTTTATTAATTTTGAATTTTTTAAAAATGGAAATTTTGAAGCTCCATTTATGGAGTTTACATGCAATTTCTATTTTTTAACATTATAATTAAATTGAAATTTTAAATTTAGAAAGTGAAAATGAATTATTTATTTTGGAGGAAATTGAGTCTCCTTAATGGAATTTTGTTATGAAAATTTTAAGATTATGTTTTCAAGTTTTTGAGAAAATAAATTTATGCCATGTGAGTGTTGCATTGATTTTCATGCCACACTCATTGGAGGGTGTGATGATATTTTGGAATGTTCTGATGAAGTTGTACTTTCTAAAATATTTAGTGCATTATGAAATTTTATTATTAAAATTTGGAAAGAGCATATTTATACATTGGTTTTCATGCCACACTCATTAGTGAGTGTGAAGAGCCTAGGATTAAGGTACTAGAGAGGGTTATGGGAGTGGCTCCCAACATGTCCCCGACCCAAAAGTGGAAAGTACGTTGATCATGAGTGGGGAGTAATTTAATCAAGTGATAATTAATGAAACACAAGTAATTAATTAACCGAGATAATGGATTGCCCCTCTCATTCCTTGAGTGCTAGTCCAAGGAGCTTGGGAAGGCATGCCATCTTAAGGAGCTTGGGTCTTGTAAGATCAAGTATCATCATTTGTATGAGAAGAGTATTAGATTTTTTGGGTGTCATACCTTTGAGCACTATGATGACACTCCCTAACTAGCTCTCTATAATCTTTCCCTAGTGTCTTATGTGTGGGTGCTTTTCCATTGGTGATTTGGCCCAATGACAATCCTTGTGATACCCTTCTAGTGAATTATACCATTTTTTATATCCTTGGTGAGTTGGCCCAAGGATGGATTCTTGTATGGCTTTGGTGACTTGGACCAATGTAGATTTGTGATGTGACATTGGTGGACTTTCCCAATGAGATCTTGATTTGATCCTATTTGTATTTCATTCTTCTTGTGCTTGGATAAGTATTTATATGATGTGTTTATGGATTTTCTTCATTGTGTATGGTGTGTGTGTAAGTCTTCTCCCTATTTTTTTGTGTGTGTTATTCTTCTAGCCCATGTGACTATCCCCTAGCATAGTGGGAGTGGATACTTTCGATTCCACAAGGTCGAGTGGTGTGTTAACCACTGTTGGAGACCTAAGGTTTGTGGATCAAGGAATGACATGGAATCATATAATTTCAGGTTTAATTAATGTGGATGAATGTGTTTCATTCATTTATGTTGTAATATAATGATTTGGAACCTCTCTTGAGAGATGGATGTAAATTTGTAAAAGAAAAGATTATTTTGGTTATTTTCATGTCTTGATGTTGGTATCGAGCATGATTTTTTTATGATTTTCCATATTATAATGTGAAAAGGATAAAATGAAATTATGAACATTTAAATTGGTGTTTAAAATTAATTTAAGTTATTTTTCATAGTTGGGTTGCCTGGTGCTATATATGGGCGGCCTGGTTTGCTTAGGAGTCTCCCAGCTCACTGAAAAAATTTCTAACACTATTTCGGTGGCCTTTTCAAAAATGGGGAGGCCCGGTATCATATTGGGGTGGCCTAGTTTTGGTAGGCCCAAAAATTACATTTTTTTCCTAATTAGGTTGGGGTGGCCTGGTCCTGTGCTTGGACACCCTCATTCCCATAAAAAAACTAGAATGTAAACACTCTTAACCACTAATAAAGAGAGGATTTATTAGCCCTATTCCCTTGTTAAATAATTTTTATGTCATGTATATTTCTCATTCCATTCAGTTTAGTCAAATCAGAACCCTCGAAAACCTAGTCAAGTTTCCTTGTTTCAGGAGTGATCTTTCTCCTTTATTTTGAGACCTCATACGGGAAAACCATGTAAAAATAATTGTTCCTTATGATCTTGTGGATCTATTGATGTTATTTTCAAGTTATCAAGTGTCATAATTGAGGACTTATTTCATCTCTTGCACCATTTTGCATGCAACCTTTTGAAATGACCTAATTGTCAAACCTAGGTTTAGGGATATTGTCCTGGTAGTCTTGTGAAGGTTATAACCCTTTGTAGTTTATATATTAAGTTTCCTCAAAAATCCTCATATTTCATGGGGTGTTTTGGATTATTTTCTTCCCATGGGTGATGTCTCTTTCCAACATGATGTCTTGGGAAGCATGAGGTTGTCAAGAAGTGACTTGTTGTCATTCCAATTTGTGGTGAGTTGTACCTATTACTTAGGAAACCTCTTGTGAAGGATTGTTTTTGTATTTAGAGAATTTTATTGTGTTTGGATGTGGATTGTAGATTGATGAATCCCTCATCCTATCCTAGAGTGGTGTTGTGATAGAACACGATCATGTTTTAGTAATTGATCATTGTATAAGTGTTCTCCTCTCTCTATTTCATTTGACCTTCATGGTGGATTTATCCCACAAGTGGTTAGTCTTTTCCTATTGCCACCTTACTTATGCAAGGGTGACGTTCCTTGTTGTACTTGGAATTGTGTCATTGTGACACTTGTGTGCACATTGTTGTTTAAGTGTAACATGTCTTTGTTGCGTTGTTTGTTTTTTTTTTTTTTAAATTGTTCCATCAAATTTTGTTTGGAGCTTGTCAACTTGAGGCATTACATTTGGCATCAAAGCCCATGTTGTAGCACTAGGATCTCTAGTTCACTTTCTTGTCCATGTGTTTGTTGGTTCTTGGTGTGTGATCTCCCAAGTACTTACTTTGGTGAGTTAGTATTTTGCTTCTTGCATAGGTTCCTTAGGTGGAATTTTGAGGGTTTAGTTTGAACCAACCCATGCAGTGTGTTTCAGGAGGAAGAGTACCTCATAGGCCCTAATGCATTGATAGGCATGGGAAGATACCCTGGTTGAGAGTCTCCTGAGTGGGGAATGATCACTCTCTAATGCATTTCTCATGATGTGACAGATTTGGTTTGGTCTTTTCATGTGTGATTGTGTTGTTAGTACGTAGCAAGTGTGGTTGATATTTTTCCCTAGTGTGATATTTTTGAGAAATTCTTGCTTGTGAGGGATAGTTAGAAGCTTCAGTTGTTGATAAGTACTTTCTTATGTGATTTGTGTCTCATTGTCTTGATTATGTTAAGTGTGAATGAGTAATGACCCTTGAGTGCTCCTATTTATGCTATATGTCCTCTTTGGTTGTGTGTATATCGATGCATTTGATTGAAATTAGGTGTTAATGTTTTGGCTCATGATAGAGCATTGTGAAATATCTTATGTGACTAATATATTGAAGTAAATGTGGTGTATATCATATACCTAAATGGTGAAAATGTGACCTTATAGTGATGTTTCCTATGGTACATTGTGCATATTGTATTCCTATGGGAATATCATCATATGTGTGAAATGATTATGTTAGTGCATGAATAAAAGAATGTGATGAATATTGATGTTTATGTTAATTAGAATCATATTGCATCAAATTTCTTGGTCGTGATTGAACCATAAATTTTTGGGGATAGGTGCTCTCTTACACTTCTAGGGTTTTGCACCTAAAAGGAGAAAGGTATCCCAAAAATCTAGGTGGTTCACTCAAGACTAATGCAAATATGATTGAAATATATGTCTAAATAGAATTGCCTAAATGCAAAACTAAGGAAATGCACTTTGTTTGAAAACACACTATGATATGCAAAATGAACTAAATATGCAAACAAATTGTAACATAAATAAATGAGACTAGACAGGTGCACTTGGAAGTTGGAAAGTGATGCAAAGAGGCTCTGGAATCCTTCTGAAATCACTATTGAGGCCAACTGGGACACTTACACCAAGCTAGGCAACTTAGTCTTGTTTTGGGGAAATTCTGTTGGAACAGGTTTAAGCTAAAAGGGTACTTAGAACTACAGAAAACACTTTTCAGGCATGAAAGTGGGACTAATTCGCCACTGATGGTGACTTATTCCACCTTCAGCTTTTGAGAAATTTGAAGATGCAATCTATAGCTCTTGGTTTGCACTACAGTTCCTAACAACTTTCTGGATCTGAATCTACAAAATCTAGTTTGTAGATGATCTCCAAGCTTCTTTTAGGGTTTTGTTAACTTTGAATGAATTTGATGAATTTATGGCACCTTTTAACACCTTTCTCTTTGACAAATCTACATACAAGACCTACAAAACACACATGCAAAGAGGGGAAAATGTGTTAAGGGTTAGTGAATAGGGGTTTTCCTTGGTCAAACCCCAGTTTGGTAGTTAAACCCTTGAAAATGAAATGAAATGAAAAGAAAATGATGAATGAACAACATTCAATGCTACAACTCACCAAACCCTTGAAGTAGAAATCTAAAGATATGCAAGTAGATGCTCCAATGGATGTAGACTTTGGAATACCTAGAATGCTAGAGTGAATGCTTGAATGCTTGATTAGAAAATTAGAGAGTTTTAGGAGATGAAAAATGAGGGAAAACCCTATATTTATACATGATTATACAAATTTTTCTTAAAATACCACATCATAGGCTGACCTCAAGGTTTAGAAAATAATATCCGGCCAGAATTTTGAAATAATTTTAATTTTTGAGCCAGGTGGGACTAAGTCGCCCCTACTAGAGACTTGGTCCCACCAAGCCAATTTAAGTGGGTGTTAGGAATTAAAGTGTATTAAATGATTTCTAACGGGATTATTCTCAAAAACACTCTTAAGTAGGGCTTGTAAGTGTATAAAGGGGTCATTTAAACATAAGAAAGGGTCAAGTTATTGATGACAAGCCTAGAAAAGTGTGATTTAAGTTTGTTACAACACTTTACAACAATTTTAAATAAGGCTTGGTAAGTGATAAAATGAGGTTATTTAAATGAATTATATTAAAAAGGTCCTAGAAAAGTGTGAAAGTGGGTTACAACACTTCACAACAATTTTACAAGACATCATAAAATTCTTATTGATTCACAAGGGTCCAAGACCTAATGTGAATGTGTTGACCACATTACAACATTAAATCTAGGAAAAACTAGGCCAGCATGCATAAGAAAGACCCAAATGAGTGTTAAAATGTACAAGGATACATTTTGTATCCTACAGTGATAAAATAAAAGTGGATGTTGTGTGGTGTTTGGAAATTTTGTGAAATATGTGTACATGCATATAGTTTTCTAGCTTTGAGTGACTCTGATGTATGTGAATGTCCTTGTGCTTGGCATTGAGTGAAGTGTATTCAAATCTATCTATGAGAGTGTTTATGGAAATCCATGATCTTTGAGTGAGTTTAAATTTGTGAATAATTGTGTTTGTATTGTGCTTGAACTTGTTTTCTAGTAGATGGTTGTGTGGAATTTAGTCCACCAACTATGTGTTCTATTGCTTGTCTTAGACTTGCTTATTGTGGTCTTTTGAATATGTTTCCTATTTCCTTGGCATTAGTTGGATGTTGTTAGGCTTCTTTGGAACCAAAATCCATGTTCGTTGATAGCATCAAGACACATATCATGTCATTTGGGGATGTAATTTCCATAGCTACACTCATGTTTGGCATAGTGTAGGGTATGAAGGTGCAATAGTAAGTGCTTCAACACATATTATTGTGATTATTATATTATATTATATATGTCTACCATTGTTAAGTTTCTAATTGAGGTAATCCTAGAGGTTTTTAGGAGTTTCTCCTTGGTTTTTTAATGGTGTTCCTAGATTAAGGCTTAAAGAAGATACAATTATAGTTTGAGGAATTGGCTATCTTATGTATTCTCTTGAAGAATAATTAGTTTTTGAGCCCTATAGTGGTTGTTTTTTGTCTTTCTAATCATGATTTCATGATTTTTTAGGTTGTTTAACCTTTAGGTGAGTCATAGTTGAGCATTGTGATAGTGAAAATTTTTAGTTTTGCTCCTATGCTTAGTGTTTTAGTTGCTTCCCTGGTGGTTCCAATGTGAGTTTTGGGGTTTCTAAGCCTCATGGTTTGAGATTACAATTACTTATGCTTTTTGAGGTAGTTTCCTATATTATTTCCCCTAATAACCTGGGCCATCTTGTTACTAGTTGTTGTGCCAATCCTTGAGTAGGACCTTGTTGGATTGTGGTTTTCTAGGCCCAGTATTTGGTCTTTCCATCAGTTGTAGTGGTAGCTGGGGAAGGTGTTTTTGTGATCTATAAGTTGGTTATGCACCTAGTGGTGGGTGGTCACTTAGCTTGTGCACCCCTATAGTTGTGTGTTGTGTATTTCATGCCCAAACATAGTGTGAGTATAGAAGATTGATATGTGAGTATAATGTGTTTGAAGGATTGTGTACTAAGTGTACCTATCCTTGCTTGTGCAAGCTTCCAAGAGTAAGCCTAATTTTAGCGAGGGATGATGTAGTTCCCCTCCCATTTGCTTCTTATTAATTTGAGATTGATTTTTTATCTTCACTATTTCCTTGTGATTGTTATGGTGATTATTCTATGGCTTTGATTGGTGTGTATGAACCACCACATGTTTGAGATGAGATTCCTCAACATGTTGGTTGTTGGTATTTTGTACAATTACATGATTGGCTTATTATTATGCTTTAGTTAAGTGAAATGCATTATTATGTCATGATTAGATATGAGCTTCATTATTGAAATTTAGAAGGAATAATTTATTTAAACATTTTTATGATGGATGTTCAGATGTCATTTTGAACTTGTGTTATTACACCCAATTGGGATTATTATGATGTGCTTTTACTATATATACATTGAGAAGGTACCCTTGATGTGTGTTGAATGGTTACAAGTACATGGTTATTCCTCCACCTAGCTACATGGGCCTGATTTATCCCCCAATGGTGGTTAATTCAAAGATGTCACATTGGGCCCTCCTTATCCATTCCCTAGTCGTACTTGAATTGAGTATGACATGTATCATGGTTTACCTTATGTGAACCTAGATCTAAGTTAGGAATAATTATGGAATCCATATGTGTTGTGAAATTCCATTACATGCTTGATTTAAAAATATTTTCTAAATTTCATGTTTTTTCATAAAATGTTTAATAAGTTACAAATTACATGATTTAATTGTATTTTAATCATAGAATTGGATTAAGGTGAATATTCAAATGATAGTTTAAATTAATTTTACTATCATGAATGATATGCTAGGAATTTAAATGATTCTATATTGATCATCAAAATATCTTATGTATTTTGGGAAAAAAATTGGGAAAATGAAAATATACTTAAGTTCATTAATTTTGGAAAAACCCTTGGGTATGAATGTATATTTGTGCTTGATTAAATCGTATGGATTTAAATAAATTCAAAATATTGAATGTGAGTATTTTATTTATATATGTAAATTTTAAAGAAATAGAGAAAATAGAAAATGTGAAAAGGAAAATGGAATAAATGGAGAAAGGACTTAGCATTTTAATTAGTTGTTGAAATTGGAGGAATTTTTCTCTAAAAAAAACCCTCTCTTACCAAATTTTTGAAAATGAAGTTGGGAATGAACTTCTAGGTGGATTTGAGTGAGATTCAAAGAAATAGAATAGGAATTGGGATGAGAATGTGCTCCTGATTGGATTTGTTCTTTCATGTGGTGTGGTGTGAGTATTGTTCAGTTGTTTATTTTGTAAAATTAGAGGTAAGTTCCTCATTTATCCTTGTTTTTCATCATTTTTACTTTCAAATGGATTGAAGGTAAAAATAGTAAAGTATTAAAAACTCCTAATCCTCTTTAAAATTCAGATTAGATTAGTTAAGAAATTATTTTGTAATTTTTTTTAAAATGTCAATTTTGTACCCTCACCATGCCAAAATTTGAATTTTATGTAATAAAATGGTTGTTGTGCATGTTTTGAGAAAAAGGGTACTTTTGTTTTTTGAAAAATGGAAAATTTGAAACTCCATTAATGGAGTTTACATGTAATTTTTGGTTTCTGGCATTTAGAATTAAATAGAAATTTTGAATTTAGAAAGTGGAATTGAATGATTTATTTTGGAGGAAATTGCTTGTCTCCTTAATGGATTTTTATATAAGGAATTTTTTAATATTGTGTTTTCATGTTTTGAGAAAATAAATTTATGTCATGTGAGTGTTGCATTAATTTTCATGCCACACTTGTTGGAGGGAATGCTAACTATTATTCAAATGAAGTTGTACTTTGTCAAATATAGTATTATGCATTATAAAAAAAATATTATTGAAATTTGGAAATATTGTATTCCTACATTGTTTTTCGTGCCACAATCATTGTTGAGTGTGAAGATCCTAGGATTAAGGTATTAGAGAGGGTTATGGGAGTGGCTCCCAACATGTCCCTGGTCCAAAATGGCAAGTAGGATAATCACAATTGGGGAGTCATTTAATCAAGTGATAATTAATGAAACATGGATAATTAATTATCCAAGATAATGGATGACCCTCTCATGCCTTAAGTGCTAGTATAAACTAAGGATGTTTAGGAAGACATGCCAACTTAGGGAGCTTGGGTCTTGTAAGATCAATTATCCTCATCTGTATGAGAGGATTACTAGATTATTTGGATTCCATACCTTCAAGCAACGTGATAACACTCCCTAACTATCTCTCTAGCATCTTATCATAGTGTCTTATGTGTGTGTGATTAACCATCAATGAGTTGTCCCAATGACAAGCCTTGTGATACCCTTTATTGAGAATATTTTTTCATTCATGTCAAACTGATGTTAGTAGGTCATTGATATTGATAATGATTATCAAATGGTGTCAAGGTTGTCAGATGTGAAGGTTTTCAAAATAATGAAGATTGTAGGAGTACAAGTATTATCAGTTGTCTCAAGGTTCTTGAAGCAAGTTTTGTAGGCTATCTAATCTATCATATCTTGTATCATGTTAGTAGTGATGTGGTTGCCTTTAAATAGTTAATGAATTTATTATATCATGTAAGGTACGCAGGAAAGATGAGTGTGGTGATCTAGAAGGATATCTTTTGGGTAGAGATATTAATTAATATAGGTGGAATTTCTTTTTAAAAAGTAGTGTTACTCTATGGTTTGGAAGGAGAGTGTGCATACACTAGTTCTATCATTTCTTGAGTTTTCAGTGGCATGGCTCTATATGCAAGGAGCTTGAATTAATAGAAGGTTCATCAATCTATTCAAATTTTAGGCATGGGATGATCCCACAATACTAGTTTACAATTTCTGGGAGATCCTAATTTTTACTGAAATCGCATATTTTTAGAAAATACAATGATTTAATCCTTGAAAACTTCCATTTAAAGGATTCTAATTAAATAGGTTTTGATCAAAACACCTTAGATCAAACCCCCTTGGATATAAGCCTGCTAGTTTTAAACCATACCTATAACAAAGTCTCATTTACACCTATCAAAATGTTGATAAAAAATCGCTTTTGATTTACCTTTTGGGGGATCAAATGAATTCATTTAAAATTTATTTTTGTCAGTATGTAGTCCTTATTATAAGCTTCCCAAAAAGTATAATTTTAAATAAATTTAAATTTATTATTATATTTATTTTTTATTTCTTGTGAATGTAAATTTTTCACTAAAAATCAAGCTCTATGTTCTGCACATGTAGAAAAATAGTAGATTATCAAAAAAAAATTGAATAATATCAGTGCACTAGATATTGATGTCCCTGACCAACAAAAAAAATGAATTTCAATACATACAAAAAATTTATGTTTTAGCTAGTAAATCATGTCTAAATTGTAACTAGTTTGACTTTGAAACTTAATTAAGAAAAAAATATTCAATGAAATGCTATGAAACTAATTCCATACACTAGATATCGTAGTTACAAATCTAAATTCAAAAAAAATATGTAGAATTTATCCTTCATAGAAAAAAGTTATGTGTTAGCCAGTAACATCACTCTTTAAAAATGGTGTTTACTATTAAAAACTAGTTTTCGAAGGAGATGGAAAAACAAGTGCAATTTGATTCCAATTTTTTTGAAAAACATGTATTTAGAATCTACAAACAAAATGTCACAAATCACTAGTTTGCATCATCTTCAAATTCCTCACGGTTTAGCCGCTATAGGTTCCTGAATGTGAAGATTTAGCTAAAAAAAATTAGTTCAATGTCTAGTTTGGCCAAAAATTATAAACCAGTATTGTGGGATCACCCCATGTGTGGTAATGGCTATGATCATGTGGAATTCAAATAAAGCATGTGGAGTGAGGATAAGACCAGTGTATGGTTCCCATGGTGGTGCAAGGTATCATGTTCTTTTGGCAGCAAGTTTGGATTGGTGTATTACACGTTTCATGTAGTTTGAATTTAAGTCCACCCTATGTTTTCTAGTTTGGTGGGGATCCCTATTCGACATAGAAGAGTGTTAATGTAATTTCATATATATATATTTCAAATGTTCAAATGCATTGTATGTATGTGTGAGGCACAAATGTGTGTGTGTATTGGGAATGTATCAATGATAATAGTGAATGCACTATAGTGGGATGTATAGTTGTGTCATAGCAGAGGTATAAAGAAAAGAGTGAGTGCTAGTATCAGTGTGTCTGTTGGTTAGATTTAAATTTCAAATCCACCATTTTTTTTGTTTCGGTAGGATTGGTGTTCTACCTTTTGTATTGTTCTAGTAGGGATTAGTGTCTCTATTCTAGTGGGGATCGATGTCTCCTGTAGGTTGGTACCTATTGAATATTTTTGGGATTGGTGTCTCTGATAGGTTAGTTCCTACATCTCATTTTAAAGATTACTTATTTTATTCCTTTTGTGAGAAATTCTCACCATGGTTTTTCCCATCTTGGGTTTTCACATAAAATCTAGTGTTATGTGTTATCTTGTGGTGTGCTTTAATTTCTTTATTTACTTGCTTGTATGGTTCAGTTCTCTTCATTTTGAAAATCTATATACTAGTTGTGGAGGTTTTCAAAATTGTTGTAATTGTTTGGATCTTCTAATTCACCCCTCTCAGTAGATTGTTTTCCCAACAATTAGTATCAAATCTAAGTTCCTTTCAAAAAGTATAACAACTTAAGGTAGATTCAGGATGGCACAAGAAAGTTCATCTGGAAATAAAGTACTAATGTTTAATGGATCTAATTTTGCATTTAAGAAAGTTAGGATGGAGCCATATTTTATGGCTTTAAGAATGTACATCTGAATCTCAATTGTAGAAGGATATGAGCCTCCTAGAAATCTCCCTCCCTGGGATCAGGCAAGAAAGAGAGCTCTTGATCTCAATGCTAATGCTAGGAATGCTATTTTATGTAGTTTGACTAATAATGAATTGTTGAAAGTGATTGACTATAGAACATTAAAGGAAATATGGGGAAAGTGGGAGAAGATAAGTTTTATGAAATATGGGAAACTATTTATGACGGTGATGATAAAGTGAAAGAAGAAAAAATTTAGACTTATAGAGCTCATTTTGAAGGTCTGAGGATGAAAGAATATGAGAACATTGCTACATTCATGCTCTAGGTTGATGAAATTGTCAATCATATTTGAGGACTTGGAGAAAGTTTGAAAGAAAAGGTTGTTGTGAAGAAGGTTCTTAGATCCCTACCTAGAAGGTTAGATCCTAAAACCTTTGCTATTAGAGAAGATAAAGATATGAACACCTTAATGATGATTGAGTTGCATGGAACACTAATTGTATTTGAAATGGGATTTGAAATTGAAGATTCTATAAGGAATTAACTTTCATTTAGAGTATCTCTAAAGCAAGTTGATCAAGATTTTGATTGTGGATCATATTCGGAAGAAGCTAATTTTGTGAGGAAGTTCCAAAGAGGTTCTAGTAAGTATAAAGGTAAATTACCTTTCAAATGTTTCAATTATGGAGATGTTGGACACTTTATGGCTAAGTGTCCTTATAAGAATGATAACAATGTTGAACAAAAGAATGGAAATAAATATTTTTAGAGAAGATCCAAATGTCACATAAATACAAGAGTTTCTATACTAATGAGGAAGAAGAATATCCCACTGAAGAAGAATATGAAGAGGCATTCAATGATGAAAATGGAAAGGCTATATTTATGGCTTTTGAAACTACTAATAGTGATGTTGAATTGGGTTTCGGAGAAAATGAAGAAGCGGATCTTATGAAGAAATTGTTATGGTTTGAAAACAAAATCAAGAAGCTGAATGTCAAAATTGTAGAAGAGGTAAGAGCCAAAGAAATAATTACAAAATATTTGAAGAATGTTGGAAGGATGATTTTTAAACTGAAGATTTATGCAAAAGAAGCTAAAAGAGTTGAAGAATTTTTCACAAAAAAATTGCTATCAAGAGACAAAGACTATGAAAATTTTGAAGCAGAAGTTGTCGCAGCTAGAAAAGAGCTTGAGAAGGAAAATCAGCATTTCCATTTGAAGTTTAGTAAGAGCACTGAAACCTTGGATTAGATATTGGAAGGTTAGAAAGTTTCACATGAAAAAAATGGAGTAGGTTTTGATAATCAAGAGAAGAAAGTGATAGAATGATTAGAAAAGGATACTAAGGTGAGTTTTGGAGGTGACAGGTTTTAAAGTTCAAAATCAAAAAAGACGGTGACAAGTGATTGAAGCATGACTCAAAATGATGGATTTATTAAGTGCAAAATAAAAGGAGGAGATCCAAAAGAAAAGTATACAATACTAGGTCAAGTTTTTCTTTTTCTAGTTATTGTTTTAATTGTAATGAGTATGGACATAAGGTTAGGGATTTTAGAAGAGTTCCAGTAAGAAGAAATTATTTTGTTAGTAACAATTCATTTGCACCTCTATTCAATTTCAATGTTTTTCTTAATAGGGAAAAGAAAATTTTGAAGGGACCCAAAACCCTTTACATCAGATACAAAATGTTGCTCTAAAAAATAACCAAAAGTCTACCAGCAGCAACCCAATAGCCAAAAAACCAACCACCAAGGGTGCCAAAGTATAAAAATATAATCAACAACCAACTGCATCCACCAACAAAACAACAGACAGAAGACAAACAACAAACAAAAATAGAAAGAAACAGAAAACTAGTTAAGGCCACTCAAAGTTTTGGCCACCTCAATCTGTTGGTTTTTATGTTTTTCAACCATATCCAACAGTTCCTTCTTCTCAACATCGAACACTTTCTTCCAATCAGCCACTCCTCTACCAATTTCAATGTTATTTGTTTCAAGTTTAACAATTTTTGAACATATTGCAAGGAACTGCATAAGTAATTTTGTGAGTTCCTCATTATAAAAAAAGGGAAGAAGTGATATTTTGGAGAAGGTCTAGAAGAAGGTTCCTGAAGAGAAGAAGTATGAGAAGTCTATGATTGCTCAAACAGTGCTACATACTTAGAAGGAGAAGAAGAACTTATGGATTATTGATAGTGGTTGTTCTAGCCACATGATTGGGGACAAAAGTAAGTTCATGAATTTCAAGGAATTCCAAGGTGGTTCAATTACCCTTTGGAAATAATTCAATTTCTAAACTATCTAGTAAGGGTACCTTAAGTCTTGATGGTGGTAAAACAAAGACACATGATGTTTTGTATGTTCAAGGTTTAAAACATAATTTGTTAAGTGTCAGTCAGATGTGTGCTAAAGGATATCAATTGTCCTTTAGTGTTGATGGTTGTGAAATTAGAAAATCAAGTACCAATGAGCTAATTTCGGAAGGAAGCAGGACAAACGGTGATATCTATCACCTTAGTGAGTTGAATGGAAACATTTATCTCACTGCACAAAAGGATGAATGTTGGATTTGGGATAGAATGCTAGGACACATGATGTTAGGGTTAGAAGGCAGATATCTAACAGTTAAATGTAGATTTGATCAATAAAATAGAGAAATAAAACACACATTATAACAGAAACAAGACAACACAGAGAATTTAACGTGGTTCACCCAATACAGGCTACATCCACAAAACCATAGCCATCCAATGATTTTATTATCCAGTGTAAAACATATTACAATCTTGCTAATAATTCCCTACTGCAACCCCCATCTAAACTACTTATAACAAAAAAAAATTTAAAAGCTTCCAAAATTAGGGTTCTACAAAGTTGGTTATTTTTCTTTTGTCGGTGACAAAGCAAAAAATAGGAAAAAAAAAATTCTCAGGGGCTGCCACCCCTGAACCCCTACCCAGTGCCTAGCCTAGCCTCAGACCCTGGCGAGGAACATGAAGAGTGTACAGTATAGCATGATCAATCACCACATACCAACAATCTCCCACTTGGAGACTGGTCAGGCTCCACACAAAATAATCTCCCACTTGGAGACTAATCCTGGACGACACCACTACACTTATAGCTCCTACTAGAAATAAGCACCTTGGACCTCGTTGCTCTATTATACTTGAATTCAACCTTGAAGGCCAATTGAAGTTGAAGAAGAGCTTAGCTTCTCCCTTGTCACTACCTTCATAAACATATCCATTGGATTGGCATCTATATGTATCTTTTCTATCTTTACCTGTCCATCCTCCAACACTGATCGAATGAAATGATATCTCAACTGTATGTGCTTGGTTTTAGAGTGCAAGGTAGAATTCTTTGCAAGATGTATAGCACTTTGGCTATCTGTAAACAAGTAATTTTCAACCTGTTGTTTTCCCAACTCTTCCATGAAAATTTTCAGCCATATCATCTCCTTTTTTGCCTTTGTTGCATCAACATACTTTGCCTCCGTGGTGGATAAAGCAACCACCTTTTGCAACCAAGAAATCCAACTCACTATTGTCCCACCAACTGTAAATACATAACCTATGGTACTCTTCCTGGTATCAATATCCCCTACCAAATCTAAGTAAACATAGCCTTTTAAAGCAATATTAGAGCTCCCAAAACATAAACATTTATTGGATGTACCTCTCAAATACCTAAGAATCTATTTTACCTCATTCCAATGCTCAACACCGGGATGACTCATATACCTGTTAACAAATCCTAAAACATGTGCAATATCTGGTCTTCTGCATACCATGGCGTACATTAAACTACCTACAGCTGAATCATATGGTACCTTGGACATTTTTTCTTCCTCCTCTTGTGTCTTTAGACGCATATCCTTAGTCAATTTAACATGACTAGGCAAAGGTGTGCTAACAACTTTTACATTCTCCATATGAAATCTCTGCAACACCTTTTCAACATAATCAACTTGAGATAAAAAACAATTTTCTATTTTTCCTATCTCTTGTAATCTTCATACCAAGGATTTGCTTTGCTACCCCCAAATCCTTCATAGCAAATGAATTTTCTAATTGTTGTTTTAACTCCTTTATGTGATGCATGTTAGACCCTGCTACAAGAATATCATCAACATATAAACATAAAATAATGTGGCTATCATCATCTAACCTCTTAAAATAAACACAATGGTCTAAATTACACCAATTATAGCCTTGCTCAACCATAAAACTATCAAATTTGATATACCATTTCCAAGGTGCTTGCTTCAAGCCATATAAACTTTTCTTCAATCTACACACAAGATTCTCCTTACCTTTGACCTCAAAACCATGGGGTTGTTCCATTTTATATTTCCTCTTCAAAATCACCATGGAGAAAGGCTATTGTAACATCAAGTTGTTCTAAATGCAAATCATCAACAACCACAATGCTTAAAATAGTACGAATAGAAGTCATTTTAACAACTGGAGAAAATATTTCATCAAAATAAATATGCTTTTTCTGTGCAAATCCCTTTATAACTAATCTAGCTTTAAATCTTTTCTTACCCCCATCCTCCTCTTTCAGCCTATAAACCCATTTGTTTGGTAAAGCATTTTTACCTACAAGCAACTTGCATAATTCCCAAGTCTAATTTTTTAGTAAGGAGTCCATTTCTTCTTCCATTCCATTCTCCCACTAAACCTCGGTATCCACCTGCATAACTTCATCATAACATTCTAATTCGCCAACATCAGTTAATAAAATAGAATACAAAGAGGGAGAAAATCTTTCTAGAGGTCTACTTATCATTGAAGATCATCTAACATTCAATGGAGTTTGTGGTATTTGTTATTGTTGATGTTGTGGAGCATGAGGAACCACTAGAACATCATTGTTTGGTGTATCATCCAGCACTACATAATCATTTTATTTCTTCTCATGTTGTTGCAACTGATCTTTGTACAACACTTTCTCATTGAATATGACATCCCTACTTCTCACAATTTTTTAATTTTTAAAATCCCAAAGCCTATAACCAAATTCATCAACGCCATATCCAACAAATATACATTTTTTTATTTTGCATCAAGATTGGTTCTATTTTTAGAATCTACGTGTGCAAATTCTTCACAATCGAAGGTCTTGAGAAAAGAATAACTCACCTTCTTAGCTGTCCATGCTTCCTATAGAATACCACAACCCAAAGGATTAGAGGGACCTCTATTGATTAAATAAGCAATAGTGTTTACAGCCTCTTCCCACATGTTTAAAGGAAACCCAACATGCAATCTCATAGTTTGTGCAAGCTCCATTATTATTATGTTCATGCGCTTAGCCACTCCATTTTTCGGTGGAGTCCTTGGAACCATTTTCTTCCTATGAATACCATTAGAGGAATAATAATCTTCAAACTCTTTGCTGCAATAATCACCACCATTATTAGATCTGAGGAATTTTAACTTTTTACATGTCTCATTGTCAACCAAGCTTCAAATACATCAGATTTATGCCTAAGGAAATAAATCCATACCTTCCTTGTTGCATCATCAATAAAAGTGACATATTATCAAGAGCCATCGAGAGAAGATACTTGAGCTGGTCCCATACATCCATATGCACAAGCTCCAATTTCTCATCTTTCTTTTGTGTCCCATCCTTGAGAAAACTAACTCTCTTTTGTTTTCCATACACACAACTTTCACAGAAATCCATATTAACACATTTCAGACCTAGTAAAACATTCTTTGAATGAAGTACTTTCATACCTTTTGCACTCATATGCCCAAGTCTATTATGCTACAGTGTTGATTGAGAATCCATAGCAACTGTCTGATTTTATGCCTGTTGAACTGCAACAACTGTTCCTGAACATTGATTTTTATCTACAATAGCTAAAGTAGAAGGAACAGTATGACCTGTACAAATATATGAGGTGCCTAATTTCACACCTTTTGCTACCACTAAGGCACCTTTCGTAACCTTGCAATTTTTATCACTAAATGTAATAACACAACCTTCATCATCTAGTTGCCCTATTGAAATTAAATGTATTTTTAACTTTGGAACGTGCCTTACCTCATGTAGTAGCCAATGATTCCCATTCTATAATTTAATCTTGATTCTTCCCTTTCCAACAATCTGATAGGTTTTGTTATCTCCCAAATAAACCACCCCAAAATCCCCTTGGAAATAATCAAGAAAATAACTTCTATGGGGCGTAGCATGAAATGAAGCCCCTGAATCTAATACCCAAGAATCATCAGCATTATCAAGGGAAAGAATCAAAGCTTCCTCATCAAATTTATTACTTACCACATTTTCCTCTTTATTTCCTTCCTTTTTATCTCCTTTATTTTTTTTGAGACCACCAATCTTTCTTTAAATGACTCGGCTTACCATAGTACCAACAATCCCTCTTGTCTCTAGATTGAGACCTTTTGTCCTTTGATTTTCCTTGTGACTTCCCATGACTTCCAAAATTGTTTCCTCTCTCATTTTTTATGCCCTTGCTTTCTATATTCAAAACACTGTCTAATGTGGATGTTCCACTTGAGCTTTTCCTACAAATTTCCTCACTTAAAATAACACCAACAACATCATCAAATTTCAATGTATTCGAACCAGAAACAGAATTGCTAACAACCATTACTAAGCTATTCCATATTTTTGGAAAAGAACACAAAATCAAAAGATCCCTAACTTCATCAAATTTTACATTTACAAAATTTACTTGACTGGTAACTGTATTAAACTCATTTAAATGATCTAAAACTGACCCGCCTTCTACCATTTTCATATTAAATAAATGCTTCATAAGAAATATCTTATTCGAAGCGGAAGGCTTTTCATATAACTTCACCAGACTTTCCATCAACTCTTGAGTTTTCTTTGTTGTTGTAATATTGAACACCACCGATTGTGCTGGGCATAAACAAATGGCTCCTAGTGCCTTTCTGTCGAAAAGATTCCAATCCTCATCACTCATTGTTGTCGGTTTCTTGGCTATTCCTTCAATGGCCTCCATAAATCCTTCTAATAGAGATAATCCTCCATCTGCATCTTCCATAACTGATAGTTCTTCCCATTGAATTTATCTACCTTCAATTTACCCTTGTTCGCCATTGCTCCCACTCAACCATGAGGCTTTCCTATAGATGATAATCAAACGCAACCCGCTCTGATACCACTTGTTAGGGTTAGAAGGTAGATATCTAATAGTTAAATATAGATTTAATCAATAAAATAGAGAAATAAAACACACAGAAAATTATAGCAAAAACAAGACAACACAAAGAATTTAATGTGGTTCACTCAATCCAGGCTACATCCACAAAACCACAGCCATCCAATGATTTTATGATCCAGTGTAAAATATATTACAATCTTGCTAATAATTCCCTACTGCAACCCCCATCCAAACCTCTTATAACAAGCTTTTTTTTAGAAGCTTCCAGAATTGGGGTTCTACAAAGCTGGTTATTTTTCTTTTTTCGGTGACAGCAAAAAATAGGAAAAAAAATTCTTGGGGGTTGCCGCCCCCGAACCCCTGCTTTTCGGGGGCTGCCACCCCTAAACCCCCGCCTGAGGCTCGGCCCAGCACCGAACCCCAGCAAGGATACATGAAGAGTGTACAGTATAGCATGAGCAGTCGCCACATACCAACACATGAATTTTGATGATATTGTCAAAATTAGTTCAAAAGGGTTGGTCTGAGATATGCCATGAGTCAAGAAACCCCAATCAATCAATTGCAAGCCATTTCATGAAGGGAAAAAGACAAGAAGAAAATATCCTTCTAAGGAGTATTTCACATCAAATCTAGTGGATTTGGCACATAGATATCTATGCGAACCAATGAGGACTAAGATTCCACAAGGAGACAAATATTTCATGATTTTGATTGATGATTCTACTAAGATGACTTGGATTACATATATCTAAAAGAGAAATCAAAATATTTTGAGAAGTTAAAATCATTTAAGGCTATGGTGGAGAATGAGACCGAAAGGAAAATTAAGGTCTTGAGATTAGATAGAGATGGAGAGTTTATAGCTGAGAAGTATGAAAGATTCTATGAAGAGCATGGAATCTAGAGGAAATTTTCTACTCCTAGAACTCCACAACAAAATAGAGTTATTGACAGAAAGAACTAGACTGTACAAGAGATGGAAATATCTATGCTATGTCAAGAAAAACTATTAGATATGTATTAGAGAGAAGCTACACAAACAGTTGTGTATATTCTAAACAAATTCCAAACTAGTGCAAGATAGAAAAGACTCCATATGAGCTATAGAAAGGAAGACCGACATCCTACATCAAGAGAGATGAAGAGAATTTAGGTAAATTTGACTCAAGTTCAAATGAATGAATTTTTCTTGGTTATTCTTTAAGAAGAAAAGATTATAGATGCTATAATAAAGGTTGGAAAGGATAATTAAAAATGCAAATGTAAAGGTTGATGAAACTATTCAGAATACTATTATTTGAGAGGAAGAAGATAATGAGGAATCAATTCATAGCAATTTTGAATATCTAGAAGAAGTTGCTACAAAGACTCTAGCTAATTATGTTTAGAAAAATCACTCTACAGATTAGATCATTGGTGACAAAGATAATGGGGTTCTTGTGTGGAAGAGGTTGAAAAGATCATGAGAACAAGTTCATTTTGCTTTACTATCAAAGATTAAACCTAAGAAATATACAAAAGCAAGCAAAGAACAAGGATGGATAGAAGCAATGGAGGAAGAGTTGAATTAAATTTTGAAGAATGAGACTTGAGAACTTGTCCCAGGACCTAAAGACAAGAATGAGATTGGAACAAAGTGGGTTTTCATAAACAAGTTGAATGAAGAAGGTGAAGTGATTCGAAACAAAGCAAGACTTGTGTGTAAAGGGTATGCTCAAGTTGAAGGTATAGACTTTAAGGAGACATTTTCTCTCTATATTGGAGGCAATATGAATGGTTTTAGCTCTCTCATTATTCAAGAATTTCAATGTGTATCAGGTGGATGTGAAATCGGTATTCTTGAATGGATAGCTTGAAGAAGAAGTATATATTGAACAATTAGAAGGATTTCAATGTACTAGCAATTTAGATTTTGTTTGCATATTGAAGAACGATTTATATGGTATCAAGAAAGCTCCTAGAGCTTGGTATTCAAAATTGGATGAATAGAACTGTGGCAACAAGGTTTTTGGAGAGGATGTGTGGATAGTAATTTATACATAAAAACAAAAGGATAAAAAATGTTGATAGTTGTGGTGTATGTTGATGACATCATTTTTTGAGGTAGCAGTGAGGAAATATGCAAAAAAATTGGAAGGCTATGTAGAATGAATTTGAGATGTCTATGCTAGGAGAATTTTCTTTCTTCTTAGGATTACATATTGTCTAATCATATAAAGGGATTTTTATTTCACATAACAATTACATTAAGGGGATGTTAAGCAAGTTTGAGATGGAATATTGCAAACCTATTGCAACACCTATGGTTACTGAGTGTAAGTTGAGAAAGGATGATGTTTCTACTCTAACAAATCAAACTTTGTAGCAATCTATGATGGCATTTTGTTATATGTGGCAGCATCAAGACTAGATATTATTCAAGTAGTTGAAATGGTTGCCAGATTTCAGGTAGCACCTAGAGAGACTCGTGTAAAGGTAGTGAAGGGGATATTCAGGTATTTGAAGGCTACTAAAAAAATTGGTCTTTGGTATCCAAAGAGTAAAAAATTCCCTCTTACTACATACATAGATGTAGAATAGGCAAGTAGTGTGGATGATTGGAAGAGAACAAGTGGTGGTGTATTCTTCCTTGAAGATAGTTTGGTGTCCTAGTTGAGTAAGAAGCAAGAATCAATTTATTTATCCACAAAAGAAGAATAATACATTATTGCAGCATCATGTTGCACTCAGGTGCTTTGGATGAATTAGAACTTGAAGGAAATGAAGGTTAAGTTTGAAGATCCTATCACTATTCTTTGTGATAACATAAGTGCAATAAACATTTCAAATAATCTGGTGATACCCTCAAGAATGAAATACATTACAATTGTGTATCATTTCTTGAGAGAGAAGGTTGTTGAGAAAGAAGTTAGATTGGAATATGTTGATACAAAGGAGAAAGTTGTAGGTATATTCATGAAGCCACTTCCTAAGGAGAATTTGAGTTTCTTTGATAGAATTTGGGAGCTTTTATTCCCTCCTCTTGATTCAAGAGGAAAGTACAAGGTGAGGGGAGCTTGGTCTCCTTGTAACAGGAAGGGTTGGTGCTCTTGTGGAATATTTTCAAAAGTGACTTGGTGTGTGGACTATGGGGGAGTCTATCTAAGAAATAGGTTCTCGGATGTTGCAGTACTGGATTAGGATGTTGATCCTTTTCCATTGATGTCAAAGGGGGAGAGAGTTCTCAAAATTTTGAATGTATCATAAAGAATAACTATCTTGAATTGAGGAAATGTTAAATTAAGGAGAGAGTGAATGTTGAATTTCTCATAAAGAATAAATATCTTTCTATCTTTTAATGTCATATCTTTCACAAGGGGATTAAATGCTACAACACATGAATTATTCAGACTTATTCATCAATAGTGTTTTGGTGGCCCCAACATTTTGTTGGTTTCCATCAATTACAAAGGGGGGTATTGTTGAGAATAGCTTGTCATTGATGTCAAGCTAATATCATTAGATCATTGATATTAATAGTGGTTATGAAAGGGTGTCAAGGCTATCAGATGTGAAGGTTGTCAAAATGAAGAAGATTGTAGAAGTACAAGAATTATCAGTTGTCTCAAGGTTCCAAAAGTATGTTACAGTGTAGGTTGTCTAGTATATCATATCTTGTATCATGTCACTAGTGGCATAACTACCTTCAAATAGTTAATGAATTTATTATACCATGTCGAGTATGCATTCAACATGAGTGTGGTGGTCCAAAAGAATATCTTTTGTAAAGAGAGATTAATTAATATGAGTGGAATTTCTTTTAGAAATGCAGTGTTTCTTTGTGGCTTGGAAGGAGAGTGTGCCTACACTAGTTCTATTAGTTTCCTAATTTTTTGGTGGCATGGCTCAATATGCAAGGAGTTTGAAGTAACAAAATTTTCATCAAGCTATTTTGTTAGGAAATATTGCATTCAACCCACAATCTTAATCCATTTCCTACATAACACCATGAGAGAAATCATTCATACAAGTAGCCATAATGCATAGATCAAATAGAAGAGACACAAGGTAACACAAGATATACTCTAGGAAAACCTTCAAGAGGGAAAATCCCAGCCTCCACAAGCATCCATACTCCATCATATTATTCAACAATAAATCAATACAAGAGTTACAATGAATACCTCTGAAGCATCAAGCCTCTCAATGCATCCTCATGTGTCCAAGAATGAATCCACACATCCCATCCCATTCTTTACATATGCACTCCTCAAAAAGACTCAATAATGACAACCCACTCACCCAACCAACCTTAACCACTAAACATGTGCTTACTTTTATAGACTCAAGCTCACACAAGTACAACCAAGTGGTGATATAAAACTACGTGCTACAAAATCATGTGAACACAAAACCACTAATCCATTATTTAATATTGGGTACTAAATTTTCACTTTACTTAATATTTCCTCAATGTTAAATTGTTATCACGTCTCTCATACATTAAATAATAATACAATATTACAATACAACATAAAGTGGTCCCCAAATAATTACCTAGTGTGATTAACAACACCACCTAGGTGCATCACAACTAAATAATTATTTAATTACAATATTATAATATAAAATTTCATGCAATGGTGTATAACACCATATCCAAACATTCTCCCACTTGTTGTATACATTGCATAAGGAATAAATACATGAAATACATCAGCATATCCATACATGAAACCACATGAATCACCAACATGCTCTCATGCTCCATCAAGATACCTATAATAAAAAAAAAGTGACCACCATCTCAAGCAAGTACTCTCATCCTCCAATATGACACCTATGACAGAAAATGAACATTCCAAGATGAAGATACACCAATCCAAGAACACAAGCATCAAATCCAAGTGATAAAAAAGGCTCTAAACAAGTTGTTGTCAAGAAAAAACCCACATGATCATAAATAGAATCCACAAAATATGGTAATAAATCTAACCATCCATACCTCCTAGGTATCAAATACATCAATAAACTCATTCCAAGAACATATGCAACCCATAAATAGCAATCACAAGATCCCTGTATCAAACCTATCAATGAAGAACATACATATCCAGGAACTCCCACCACATAGGTAATGTCAAAGCATATCAATCCTACCAATCAACACTATACCAAGGTGTGATAAATAATCAACAATGAAGTACCAAGAAAAATAACAATGATCTACACATGTAACCCAAATATTTCCATACTCTCTCACAACATGTTGCCACCATCCTCCCAAATCTCATGAACATGAACATCCAGGAAGGAACCATGAAGAGAGAAAACCTATAAACCTTAACATGTCCTTCTACGAACACCTCAAAAGTGTAATGCTATGTCAAGTATGATCTCCTAACAACCCCAAATGAGAATCCTCAACAACACCCAAAACAACATTCAATCTCTTAGATCAAACAAACATATGAATCCTGTAAATGCCAACATGGATGTAAGCCTCTCTAATCAAGAAGATAAAAATCAAAGTAACCATTCCCAAATTTGAAAATCAGACTATAAACCATCTCCTAAACTCCTCATCAATGAATGATAACATAAACTCAAATGTACAAAGAGATAACCATACCAAACATCCCTCAAAATGAATCATCCAGAACTAACTATCCATAGCTCAAGATCCATATCTATGAAAGATAAAGCATATAAAATCATGCTAACCAATCCTCAAATGAGCCTCTAAAATCAATCACCATGAGAAATAAATTCAAAAAACATAACACATCTGAAAGAAATAATGGGAAAATACCTCTCAAATGATAAACTATCGAGTAGACTAAGAGTGGGGAATGAGAATGCTCCTCCAAGATAACCAAATCATCATGACTCACTCCAAGAACAATATCCTCTATAGTTCCATCATGAACTCACATCCATACCCAAGTGAAATCTCCTTAGTCTTCTTGTTGAAACCTCCAAATATTAACCATCTCAAGAAAATTTCTCTAATCACAAGAGAACTCCAACCTCACCTACATATCTAAGTATCCATGAGCACCTATAACTGATCAATACATGCCAAAGTCAAAATGCAACATAGCACCATCATGGATTAATCAATAAAATTATCACATACTTAATACAAAGAGAACTACCAAGATCAATGCCAAAGATCTCCAACCATAAAATCAGGAACCTATCATGACAACATGATCTAAACATCTCTTTCTAGGAGATCACATGCACCAATGTATACATCCTGATATCAAGAGAATATGTACCATGCAAAAACTCTAAACTAATATCAAGAGTAAACAATGACATAATAACAATCATACTATAAGCGAAGAAACCACATCTCTAATCACTTGAAGATAACCATCACCAATGATGCATCCATGTCATTGCCAACAACTCCCACTAAAATCTGATACTGAGCTAGACATGGTATCATGACTACTATCTCCTTCATGAAGATCATCCAAGTCTACACACACACAACTACAATTTTAGTAACATACCAAGTATAACCAAAATATCCAATCCAAGAAGATAGATATGTTGGAACACAACAATCTACTGAGAGGGGAGGTGAATTAGTAGATCTTAAAATTTTAACTCTTAAACACTTAGTGCAGATTAATTCTTTAAACCCTTAATGGGAAGATTGAGACTCAACATGAAAATACATGATCATACACATACACAAGCCTCACATAACACAAGATTTACATGGAAAACCCAAGATGGGAAAAACCACGGTGATAAATGCTACTAGGAGCTATTGTCCTAATCTAGCCTCACAATCTAATATTCAGTTACAATGCTTTAAGGGAACCAACCCTAAAGAGACACCAATCCACTAGTTTTAAGAGCACCCACTCCAAGGAAGCACCCACTCCCTAATATGAGCACCTACTCAGATATCTAATGGTACCCACCAAACAGACTTACAATTCAGAGTATTACAATTTGACTATAATTCTCTGTTGCAACCTATTTGCAACTACACAATGTTTTGTACCCCTATTCTTCTACTCTACTTTTTCTCTTTTCAATTAGTACATTCTTTGTCTTCCTTAAGAAGCTATAGATACTCTCTGCAACATATGCACTATACCTTCTATAAGTCTCTTCTCACAAAACTGTTCCACCCATTTCCACACTTAGTCAAAAATTGATATCATACTTTGTATCTCCTTCACTAACCAGTAGTTAGTTCCTAAAGATTCTCATCCACATAATTAATCTCTATTCGAGTTTACCTAATATCTTCTTAAACACACAATCTTTGCATTGACCCACATCCACATTAAATTCAGATACAAATAATTTCCTAAGAGAAGTAGTCTACAAAACCCTAGGATCAAATATGCATTTAATTTATTTCTTTGTTTATCCGATTTGATCTTGATCTCTTTCGACATGATGATCTATGCCATCGACCTATAGATAAAATATTCATTCATATTGGTTGTTGGAGTAGTTGGACTAATTAAACTTTTCCTCTATGTTGGTTACCAGTCGAAACCCTCATTTACATGAACTTAGCCATTGAGTATCTTCATCTTTGAATCTGGGTCTTTGATCTACATATTTGTGTCGTGATCTACTGGTTCTTTGTTCATTTCCCAACTTTAAAACACATCTACCAGATAAACAATCCATTTAATCTCTACCACTGGTCTCCTTTAAACACTACTTGCTATAGATGGGGTCCACCAAGATGCATCCAAATCTCGCTATCTTGTGAGCTCTGACAATGGGCTGACTAGTTCTTAGTGGGTTGGCGAGTTGTTACCATTTATCATCCACATTAGCATCGTGCAACTCACAAAAATGATATGACTTGGATTATCAATAAATCATGCAGTTCCACCTATCTACACGTCACCATTCACCTTTATCACCTTTCTATCAGGTCCCACCAAAATACACCATGCATCATCTGATCATCATAGTTGAATATACACCATTGATTAGTCTATCATCACCATATCGAAGGGACCAACATTTTGGTCCTACTAATATTTACCTTTCTCCTCGATGAGGTGCCTTCATTGTAGAAGGAACCAGTCATTCTATTTCGTCAATATTCATCTTTCTCCCCAATGAATTTCCTTTTTTTGATCATCACCCGCTCAATCACAACCGTTGATTAAGTCCATCATTGTGTCAAAGGGACTCTAAAACAACTCCTCCCGATATATTGAAGTCTCTTCAATACATCTTGCAGCTTCGATCACCATCTAATAAACATCATTCAATCTCCACCATTCCCTGTTGTCCCACGAGACTTAGTTGTGACCCACCATAAACTCAATGGGTTGTGTCAAAGGGACTTAAAACACTATCTCTTCAAAATCCCATTGTCACTTCGATGATGTTTTATCGGACGGACTTTAAAGTGACTCCTACCGATGTGGTTAAGTCTCCCAAATGTAGGGCCAAATATTTGTCGCTCAACATAGGAAATATTAAGATTGACAAACATTAGCTCACTCGGTAAACATAAGGTGAAGGGGTCGGTCATACCCATGACTTTAAAAACATAAGTTGTAACTTATGTGATCTGCAACCCCCAATGCATAGTCAACATGAAATTATAAGCTTTGGTCACTCACCATGACTACTAACCCTTAGGTTTTATATGAAAAAAACTAGTTCTAATCGAGAGCACAAATAATTCCATTCTAAGTGCATACTTCATCCTTTGGTCCTGCAACTTATACTTTTGAGAAGCTCTTAAAAAATCCACATTGATTCAATCAATAGATTCTCATTCAAATTCCTAGAAGCCATTGTTGCAAAAAGGTGATAATATTTTTTCAACTATGCAACATTTGAAAAATATGTTCCTTTGTATATACAACTGCTCACATACTTCCAGAACCATATCCACATCTCTCATAATCATCTTCTATCATCATTTCAACAATCTTCTTTGCATGATATCCCCTTTTGACATCAATGACAATAATATGCCAACAATCTCCCCTTTTTTCATTGATGGAAAAGCCAAATTATCACTCATCCTATATCATTTGAGTTTAATACCAATTCATGCTCTATACTAGTTAGTAAGAAGCCATTGACCAATTAAAGATATTGCAATCCATGCTCTATACCAATATCATCTTTACTTTCTCCCCCTTTGACATCAATGGAAAAAGGCACACTCCCCCTAAAAACATACTCCCCCTTTTACAATAAATTCAAAGAGAAAGTGGGGATCCTTGATTCTACAACCATCAAGTTGTTAAAAATTTGTAAAACAAGTTTTATTTGACTTGATCTATCTTTACTTTTCCAGGGATGAATGAAGAACCAATGAATCTCCCCCTGGATTCATGCCCTATCATTAATATTTAGTGATATGATGTGGGAGAAATTACTCCTAGCTTCTACCTTAGATATTCAAATTGATCCTTTGGAAGAGGCTTGGTGAAAATTTCAGCCACTTGTTCTTTGGTGGGAACATATTCCATGTTAACCTCTTTGTCTGCAACCTTCTCTCTAATTAAGTGATACTTTATGGATATGTGCTTTGTTCTAGAGTGCATCACTAGATTCTTTGAGATGTTTATTGCACTTGAATTATCACAAAGAATAGAGATAGGTTATTTATACTCAACCTTGATGTCTTTAAGTGTCTGCTTCATCCATAGCACTTGAGTACATGTTGCTACTACATACTCTTCTTCTACTATGGAAATAGTTATTGATTCTTGCTTCTTACTCATCTAGGAAACCAACTTGTTTCCCAAAAACAGTGCTCCTCCACTGGTGCTTTTCCTGTCATCTACACATCCAACCCAATCAGCATCTGTATATTCTACCAAAGAAAAATTCTTGCTCTTGGGATACCACAGCCCATAATCAACAACACTTTTGATGTATCTCAATATTATTTTCACTACATTAACATAAGACTCCTTTAGTGTAGCCTAAAATCTTGCTACCATACATGTTGCTTGCATTATATCTAGTCTTGATGTAGTTAAGTACAATAAGCTTCCAATCATTGACCTATAAATTATATGATTTGCATCTGGTGACTCATCAAATTTTCTTAGCTTATAGCTAATTATCATTGGGGGTAGTGACTGGTCTACTGTCCTCCATACCAAATTTCTTAAGCATTTCCTTAGCATATTTATTTAAATATATAAATATTCCTTTATCAGTTTATGTAATTTGTAAACCAAGGAAAAATGAAAACTCTCCCAACATTGACATCTCAAATTCATCTTACATATGTGTAACAAATACTTTACACGTTTTATCATTTCTACCACCAAATATGATGTCATTCACATACACAACAACAACAATCAAGTGCTCACCTTCATATTTGAAATACAAATTGCTATCTGCACATCCTTTCCTAAAACCTTGTTGTTGTAGGTATTGGTCTAATATTGAATACCAAGATCTTGGTGCTTGCTTTAGACCATACAACGCTTTCCTCAATCTGCATACATAGTCATCATCCTCTTATAGATGAAAACCATTTGGTTGTTCTATGTAGACTTCTCCTTCTAGGTTTCCATTCAAAAATGCAGATTAACATCCATATGATATAATTTAAATCCTTTCTATATTGAAAATGCAAGAAACATTCTAATTGCTTCTAATCTTTCCACTGGTGCAAATGTTTCTTCAAAGTCAATGTCGTCAACTTGGGAATACCATTTGTACACCAACCTTACCTTATTCCTTACCACAGCTCCATCTTCATTCAGCTTGTTTCTAAACACCCATTTAATGCCAATGACATTTTTGCTTGGAGGTCTAGGAGCCAATTCCCATGTTTTGTTCTTCTCAATCTAATTTATCTCTTCTTCCATGGATTTTATCCAACTCTCATCCTTGCTAGCTTCAATGAAGCTTTTTGGCTCAATTTGAGATAGGAGAGAAAAATTTACTTGTTCCTTACTCTTTGCAAGTCTTCTCCTAGTCTGAACTCTTTTCATTTTTATCACCAATTATCTAATCTGCTAGGTGATCCTTCTACACATACTTGTAGATCCCTTCTCAACTTCTTCTTTAGATTCTTTTTCATTATTAGCAATGTTATCTTCAAAGTTTGAATCATCTTCAATTTCTTGTCTATCTGATTTGATATGCTTTATGCTCTCATCAATCTTGAAATTTATGCTTTCTACCATCTTTTTCAGCTTTTGTTATAGCATTTGTAGGCTTTCCTTTGGGTGGAATATCCTAGAAATATTCCTTCATCACTCCTTGACTCAAAAATTCCCACATTTTCATCTTCTCTTTTCATGTAGCATTTGTTGCCAAATACCTTAAAATATTTAATAGAGGTTGGTCTATCACACCATAGCTCATAGGGTGTGCTATCACTATGAGCTCTTATGTGAACTCTATTCAAAGTATAAACTGCAGTATGAAGTGCCTCACTCCAAAACATATCTACTAACTTGGCCTCATTTAACATTGTTTTGGCCATGTCTTTCACTACTCTGTTCTTTCTTTCTACAACTCCATTATGTTGTGTATTTCTTGGCACAGAGTATTGTCTTTTGATTCCATGTGCCTCACAATTTCAAAAAATTCACTTGATGTGAATTCCCCTTCTCTATCTGACCTTAATCATTTGATCCTCCTACCTATCTCCTTTTCAACTATTTTCTTGAATATTCTAAATCTTTCAAATGCTTGTGACTTGTCATTCAGAAAGGTTACCCATGTCATTCTTATGTAGTCATCTATTAGCAACATGAAGTATCCTTCTCCTTTCAATCCTCTTGTCCTTGTAGGTCAACATAAATCAGTAGGGACCAATTGTAAGGGCTTAGTTGTTGAGTATTCCTTGGTTGGAAAACTGGTCTTTGTTTGTTTTCCCTATTGGCATTCTTTTCATATAATATTTGTAGGCTTGGTTATTTTAGGCATGTGTCTTACCAAACCCCGTGAGCTTACTTTCACCAAATTATCAAAATTTGCATGCCCTAATCTCTATGCCACAGCCTTCTTTCATCATCTTGCCCTATTAGACAACTCTGACCTTTTACTTCACAATGATTGTAAAGATTGTTATCAATTTGTAATCCTTGTGCAATTTTTTTCCAATTTATTCTTATTTTGCATCCTTCTAAATCAAATGTAACCTTGTAGACATTTTTACACATTTGACTCACACTTAACAGTTTGTGTTGCAGTCCCTCAACATACAAGACATATTTTGTGGGATTTTTGCCATCTAGACTCAATATTCCCTTCCCATATTTCTTAACTGTTATATTTTCACCCAAACTCACAGATCCACCATTACATTTCTTGAGTTTAATGAACTTTCTTTTGTCTCTAGTCATATTCTTGGAGCAACCACTATCTATTACCCATAAATTTTTATTTTTAGCATGCAGAGTTGTTTGGGAAATCATAGATTGAGTGGAAATCTACTCTTTCTCCTTCTACACCTTCTTAGGTATCTTTTCAACTTTCTCCTTCTCTTTCTCAGTAACCTTAGTTTCTTTTTCCAATTTGAGAGGTATGATTTTATTATTCTTAGACTGAACATTTGGTCTTATAAAAAAATTTCTATAGTTTCTAGCTACATGACCAAAATTGT
This sequence comes from Sequoia sempervirens, assembly GCA_007258455.2. NCBI lineage: Eukaryota > Viridiplantae > Streptophyta > Pinopsida > Cupressales > Cupressaceae > Sequoia > Sequoia sempervirens. The sequence goes on from VDFB02252616.1 coordinate 54,125,026, forward strand.
TGTGGTTGTAATAGATTATATTCATATCCATCAAAGTATCAAAAGAGTTTTTTCTTACTAATTTTATACTCCTTTTAGGGGTTACTCTACACTCTATAGCCCTATGACCAAATTGATTACAAGCATACTAATAACCACAGAAGTATGATGAATACCTAGTCATAGTGTTTCCTTGAGTTGGATGAGGTGGTCTTCTTTGTCTTGGCCTCCTTGGATCATGCACTCTTGTAAATCCATCAGCATCCATTCTTGTTATGTTTTGCTTCTTCTTTTGTTAGTCAGAAACTAACTAGTTATCCTTCTTTTTAGAAGCAAGCTTCTTTTCTTCACATATTTTCTTAACCTCTGTAGGTTTCTCTTTGAGTTCACACCCTTTGCAATCACTTTCATTGAGAGATTTAGACTTTTCTTCTACCTTAAATATTTCGTATAATTTTTAAAAAGTTTTTATGAATAACCTCTTACCTTTCTCAAGCTCTAGTCCAGATTTTTCTTTATCAGAGGGCTTTTGGTGGCTTAACAATTCATCAAGAATTTCTAAGCCACCTTTTAGCTTGAGTCCTTTCTCTATTTGCTCCTTTGTTTTTTCTAAATATTTCTTAGAGCCACAATTTCTTCCCCAATCTTCATGGACCATTCAACTTTTGATCGCATCTTGGACTTAAGCACATCTTCTATTATTTTGGATTCTTCAAGAAGCAGCTTCAAATCTATCACATTTTGAGTAGATTCCTCAAGATCCTTTCTTAATTTTTTTGACTCTTTTTGTGCAAGATTCTTTTGGGGCTTATTTCCTCTTTTCAATTTCTCAATCTCATCTCTAAGATCATCTATCTCATTTAGGGCACAAATGAGTTCTCCTTATAGGTTAACCTCTCCTTCTTCTTCACCTTCTTCATTGATATTTTCAACCTTTCCATCCTCTTGTTCCTCAGACTCTTTTCCCATGAAAAGGGATTCATTTTCTTTTACAATAAAGGCACAATCTTTCTCACCTTCTAAGCTATTACAATCATCTGATACATCACTTTCCTCCTAGATGTATAGACTTTTCTTTTTGTTCTGAAGACTTCTTCTCTTAGGATAGTAGGATTTCTTTATTTTACCATCCACTTCTTGCTTAGAGTTGTCGTTCTTTTTGTATGGTACTTTAGCAACAAAATGGCCCACTTTTCCACATTCAAAGAATTTAAAGGGAAACTTACCTTTGTACTTGCTAGATCCTCTTCAATTCTCCTGATGAAATTTTCCTCTTCTTCATTAGTCTCATCATTCCCAAATGTGGTAGTCTCATCCTTGTCTTTTTTAGGAGATACATCCTTCTCCTTGTTGGAAACCTTGAAAGTAGCTTCCTTCCTGTATGGCTCTGCATCTCCCATCATCATTTCATATGTAGTGAATATACCATGCAACTCATCAAGAGTGAGTTTGTCTATTTCTCTTCCTTCCTCTCTTACAGAGATCTTCATATCATATTTTTTGTCATTGGCCTTATAACTTTCTATACAGTGACATTTTCTTTCACTTCTTATCTATATCCTCTAATAGAGTTTACTATATCTTCAACTCTTAAAAGATAGTCTGCAATCTTCTCCTCTTCAGTCATCTTCAGGCCTTCAAATCTAGCCCTTAGCACTTGTAGCTTTTCCAAATTTACCTTGTCATCTCCTTCATATATTTTTTTCACTTTATTCCAGACATCATATGCAGTCTTACAATGCATAATCTTTCCACACATAGATCTAGACAAACTATGAATAATGGCATGCCTTGCTCTTTCATTGTTCTCATAGTCCTTCTTCCCAGGCATCAATGGAAGGAGGAAAATAGTTATTCTTGATAGGAATCCAAACATCAAATCCTAAAGATCCCAAATATGCCTCCATTTTATGGCACCAAAAAGTATAATTTGTTCCATGGGTGATCCCACAATAGTGGTTTACAATTTTTGGCCAAACTGGACACTGAAATAAATTTTTTTAACTAAATCTTCACTTTCGAGCACCTATAGCAGCTAAACCAAGAGGAATTTGAAGATGATGCAAGCTAGAGTTTCATGCAATTTTTTCTGTAGATTCTAAATATATTTTTTTCAAAATTTTTGGAATTATTTTGCACTTCTTTTTCCATCTCCCTCAAAAACTAGTTTTTTTCATAAAATAGTATTTTCAAAAAGTGACGCTCACCGTATAATGCATAACTTTTTTTCCATGAAGGATAAAATTCTAATTCTTTCGAATTTAGATTTGTAACTCTGATATCTAGTGCTTCCACTTGGTTAGATAGTTTTTTATTGAATATTTTTTCTTTAATCAAGTTTCAAAGTCAAACCAATTACAATTTAGACATAGCGCGATCGTATAATGCGTAACTTTTTTTGTATGTATTGAAATTCAAAAAAACATTGTTGGATCAAGGACTTGAATATCTGGTGCACTCATATTTTTCAAAAACAAAATTGACAATATGTTATTTTTCCACATGTGCAGAACAGAGAGCTTGATTTTCAATGAAAAACCTATGTTTAATAAAACTAAAAAAACAAATACATAATAAAACCAAAACAAATTAAATTTATATTCATTGGATAGCTCGTTCCAAGGACTACCTAATTCTAGTTGGGTTTGTGAAGTCTCTGCCATTTTCATCTTTAACTTGAGCTCTGAAGTGCAAAAATTTATATTTTTTTGTGTCTGAGGGGGAGAATGAGGGATAAGGGGGGTTCAAACGAACCCCAGGGGTTCGAGCAAACCACCTTTTAATTTGCATTTCCTTTGGTTTTTTGGGTGGGAAATTAGGGGCAAGCATTTAAGTGGGTTCACTCGAACATGTAGGTTCGTTCGAACCCCTAAAACAAAATGTTTTGCCATGGGCTCATTTTTTGTGAGTTTTCCTTCCTCCATCAAATTGTAAACCACTATTTTGGCTTCACCCCATTGAATAGAGGTACTTTTTGTGGTAGAACCATCCTAATAGTTCATGTATACACCTAAAAATGGTCTGGATAATCTAATTAATTAAATACGATTTATTTGATTAATTAACCTTAAATCCATCTACTATTGAATAAATAGAATTATTTATTTATATAGTTCATTTCTTTAATTCTTCTATTCTATTTACATTCTTCTATTTATTCCCTCTTAATTAAATAATCAAACTTCTATAGTTTTTATTTAATTATCATTATCCCTCTTTTATTAAATAAACAATATCAAATAGTTGTTTTATTTAATAATCGTTATTTCTTCCTAAATTTGAATAAATCCAAAATATTCAAATTAAAAGCATATTCTATAGTTAATCAATATTTCACCTACCAAATTAGATATCTTATGTCTAATTTAATTCATCTCAACCTTCACGAGAAAATTTAGAGACAAATTGGAGACAAATTTGTAGGTGAACTTCATCTTCTTCCATTGATTCTTCCTATCCTCTGGCTGAATATTTTTGTGGGGAGGAACAATCTCCATAATCAACTCAGGATTCTTCATCCTTCACCATTCAATTCTTCAGATCAAATATAGACCTTTTCTTTGCTGCCCCTTCACAAAAATGTTGTCGGGAATCTATAAATACAGCTTCTTTCCACAAGAAATGAATCCCAATCTTATGCAAACTTACTCTGTAGAAATACCAATTGAGCAATCAAGCATCTTAGTCATAAGAAATTATCATTTAGCAATATAAATAGCAAGCATTATAGAATAGAATCAATATTATGGTTGCATCATAGTTTACTATATCTTATTTCATCAAGCTTCATGTCATTTTCATTAACAGTAGTTTCATCATTATCATTTAGACATCATCATATAGGATTAGATTATTGCATTTAATAGCATCTCATTCTCTAGATTGACATTTTAACAATCATAATGCTTACAAAATCTAAGAGCCTGGTGACTTAATAAATCTTTGGAGATAGGGAGTAATATGACACTTTCAAGAGTTTTCCTGTGTTAATTAGATTAATTATTATTGATTCTCTTGATCTAATGTCTTATTAAGAAGTGTTGTTTGTTATTTTACTCATTACTTATTCTACACTTACATTTTGGTGGCCACTATGGGGCCCAAACCCCATATTTTACATCTATTACTGAAAAGTGTCTGTGCAGGCTTCTGACATGTTTCTTTTAGCACGATCGAGAGATTTTATGGCGCATCCACTAGATAATTTAGCACATCCAACAACTGTTATGGCGCATCTGTGGTTTCTTTTTCACCAATTAGGGAGTTTTTATTTTGGCGCATTGACCTAATCTTTTAGCGCATACACCAATTTCTTTAGTGCATTGAACTGGTATTTTAGCATGTTTACTATTTGTTTTGGCTCATTTAACCATTGTTGTGGTGCATCTGGTTAATTTTGTAGAATTTCAAAAATCCAAAATCTAATCTCTGTTTTATGTGTTCCAGGTACAAAATACGCTTGTCAAAGATAGTTGCTGGAAAATATACACCGGTCAAAGACAAAATTCACAAAATTACTAACAATGTTTGTAGGATTTACATTTCAATTATTATTTTTCCTTTATTTAAAATAGTCCATCTAGATTAAGTAAAGGATTAATTGAACACCTTGTCTACTGTAGTTGAAGTGGTAGGCCTATGCTTTCCCCTTCACTAAGTGATCAAAATGCTAGACTCACTTTTTATGCTTTATTAAATCTTTTAGAAGGCCTGTCGTAGTGGGAGAAAGTACTCACCCTATGGGAACGACCTAAGTGGGAACAACCAAAGCTAGGTTTTCCAACCCACTATAATCAAAAGTGAATTTGGGGAAACCCACAATTCAATGGAACTGTGCAAGATAACCATCCCCAAAATATTTGTTCTAAAGATTGGGAGGTGTCCTAAGGGATTTTATCATTTGTCACTCTGAACAGATACCGTATCTACGAACTTTAGTGTAGAATCCAATTGTGTCAATTTTTGAACACTTTTTATATCATGGTGCAAGGAGAGGGAAGAATCTGCCCCCAAGAAACTCACCATATAACTATCAAAGACACTAGCCAAAAGTGGAGGATTTGACTTTGGTTAAGACTCGAGAAAGGAAAAAACACGGGCACCCTCTAGGGGGTGAGAGGGCTGTGTGAGTTGACATAGTTGCAAGTTGTGGGATGTGATATTCTAAGTGACCTACTTGAGATAGAAAAGTGATTGAACTATTTGTATTTGTGTCAAAACCTGTGGAAATTGAAAGAATCGAACCGGATTCTAGAACACTCACTACATGTTTAATACATAGATTTATGAAATAACTATTTGCAAATCTAGCTTATGTGTGTGAAGTTATATTTCAAGGTTATTATACAATTAGATCAACAAATTCAGAGATTTACTAGCAAAATACCCTGTCAAAATGTTCATGGTTTAGAAAATTACACCCTAAAATCAATCCTTTTACTAAGAAAAACTAGAACAAATGGACAACACTGTGAACAATCCCAGAATAGCACATACATAGTTTGTTTTAGTGCATACACTCAGTATTTTAGCGCATATGTTGTCCAAATAGCACATACAACCATTGTTTCAACGCATCTGACTTATCTTACAGTGCATCTGCAGTCTGTCACCATAATTTACCAGTATCTTGGCACATCAACAAATTTTTTTAGCACATTTACCTTATCTAACAGTTCATTCCCCATATCTTTGAGCACATGCACAGTCTATTTTAGCACATCTTCCCTCTGTAATAATACATCCATAGAACCAAAAAATAGAGAACTATTTGAAACTACTATTAGACTTTTGACATCAAAACTCGGATATTTGTAAGAATAGAAACATTTTCCTAGTCCAAACAGTGTCATAAACCTAGAAAAATAGGATTTTTGCAAGTCAAAATTTATCAAATTAAACCAAGATCTTGTAACCTTAAAGTGTCTAAATCATCAAACACAAAATCTGGATTTTTACGTTAAGTTTCTTTATCAAGATTGTCATCCTACAATCATGAAACGGAACATAATAATTAGATTTTTAGCTTAGTCTTATCAATATAATTTATCATTCTATTCGACTTAAGTTAATATCCTTGACACTCATCCAAGAAGATCAAAGTTTACTGAGAATAACAAACACTTGTATGCCAATTTTGACAAGGTTACAAAGATAGAAAGTTAGAGAAAAGGAAATTGAAACACCAAATACCATGGCTGAAGAAAATCCCTTTCACATATTTCACCAAAATGATGCAAATGAAATAACCCAAGAGGACATTCAAATAGCACAACAAGATCCCAATTTCCATAAATTTGTGGAAAATGTCTTAGAACAAGATATGGAAAAATACCTTTTGATACTATCTAAATTAGGTGCAAAACTTCTTAAAGATGTTAATATCAATCGACTAAAAGAAACACCTAGAGCAGCTGAAACTGAACCACAAAACACACAAAACATAGATCAAGTGGTTTCCCTAACACATCAAATGCAAAACTTGCAACAAAAACTTCAAGATATGTAAAAAGGAACCACGAAAAGGTACTCATTACAGTAAATTTTTCCTTATCCTTTTGATCCAAGTGTGGACATAATACCATTTCCTAGACATTATGAATTCCCAAAATATGACAAGTACAACAGTAAAATAGACCCAATTGATCATGTGAGGGAATTTAGAACCATGAGTTTAGAATTTTCACAAGAAGACACTTATCTAATGAGTTTATTTCCAAGGAGCTTAGGAGGTCAATGTATGGAATGGTTTTCTAAACTACAACCAGGAATTCGATCTTTTGAAGAACTAGTCAACAGGTTTATCTCGCAATTTTCATTTAATATTCAACATGAGGTGACAATAAAATACCTTTACAACATGAAACAAAAGAAAGGTGAAACATTCCTCTCATTTCTACAACTATGGTGATGGTTGTTTGCTAGATATCCTCATTCTATACCTAAAGAAGAAAAGATGGAACTATTCATTGACAACCTAACTAATGACATAAGCTATAGGCTTGAACTACAATGTCCACCTACATTTGAGAAAATGATTGAAAATGGGCTCAAGATCAAAGAATCCTTGGTCAAAAGAGGGGTGATAAAACATTACAATGAAGGATAAAACAATACAAACTCCTCAAATCACTATGGCAACAATGATAAACCTAAGTTTTGGCAAAAGAATAGAAATACTGGAAACAATGATGCTACAAATGACACAAAAAATGCGAAACCAGTATTTAATTTGATAGAAACTACTACAAAGACCAATCAAAATAATGACCAAAACATTAATCTAAGTGTCAATCAAAATAACAATCTAAACAATGGAAAATCTAAACCACAATCATATCAAAGACCATCAAATCGACGAAGATTCACACCATTGATACAAACACTAGAATCAACAATGAGAGAACTTATTGCAAATGAACTTATCACCTTACCTGAAGCAAGAAATTGGGAACCAAAAGTATAACCATCTTGGTGGAATGATGCTAACTATTATAAATTTCATAAAAATAAAGGACATAAAACAAATGATTGTATGCAGTTAAAACATCTAGTACAAGATTTGATTGACAACAAGAAAGTATTTGTAGGACATCAAATGAACAATGATCATAGTGGATTTAAAAATCCTTTACCAAATTATGAAAAGGGAGAATCTTCTACAAACAATAAAGGTAAAAATGTGAACTATGTTTATGAAAAAATTATTCATTGTATTTTTGAGGTTGAGAAGAATGGCGTCATAGATAATCAAACTGATAATGTTGGAATCAATGACATATCACTAAACTTGATCTCGAACATAGACACATCCAACAATCAGATCAGTGTCATAAAAATTAGGGAAAAGCAAGACTACCAACCAGTCAACATGACAACAAGGGGACAATCCAAGGTAATATTGAAAGGAGTTGCATCTAAAACAACTACTCCCCCTTCAAATCAATACAACATAATTGATCAACTATAGAAAATACCAGCACAGATATCAATATTGGAACTCCTTAAAATCTCACCATCCCATAAGGGAGTTTTGGAACAAGCTCTTGTAGCTACCACAATACCCAACAATTTAGATGTTTTTCAATTCCAAGCTATGGCGGTACATTTGACCACGCCTCATTGTCTATCGTTTTCTAAACAAGATGATGTATCAATTAATCATCCACACAATGTAGCCCTTCATATAGAAGTTTTAATCCATAAACACTGTGTTAAACATGCCCCAATAGATGGTGGAGCTATTTTAAACATTTTCACTTTAAAACTGATCCATGCACTAGGTTATTCTGATAATGCTATTGATGCTAGAAGGAAAATCACAATAAAAGCCTATGATGAAGAAGAGAGATCCTCCAAAGGATTGATCATGTTGCCTATTCAAGTAGGACCAATTATGAAGAATATATTTTTCCAAGTGCTAGAAAAAGAGATGACATATAATATACTCTTGGGGTGTCCATGGATTCATGAAATGCAAGCAGTGCCCTCAACTTATCATCAATGTTTAAAGTTTCTAGTTAATGGACAAGAAGTTACTATTTTAGCTTATTACAACAATCCCCAATATTATAACACACTTAAAATAGCACAAGACACTTTTGTGCCCCATAATAGGGAGGTGAACACTTCTAGTTCATCCAACAGTGAAAAAAAACTAAACATTGTATCCAAGTGGGTTGAGAAAAAGGACCAGTCAAAAGATACAAGTATCGCTGAAAACACTCCATCAAACAATGAAGTTCAACTGAATTCTCTATCACACCAATTTCAAGAAAAGATCCAGTTAATGGAAAAAGGAATGGGAGAATATTCCATTGGGAAATCTCTATGTCTTTCATAGCTACTACCATCTCCAAGATCAAATGAACAACCATCAACAATAACACAATAATCATCACAGCCTACCACAGTTTTTGATAATAGATTTGTGAAGGAAGGTACCTTAGAAGACAAATTTGAAGATAAGGCCATCCTCAATTGGCTCTACAAAGATGAGGAAGTATCTACATCAGAAAATATTAGCATAAAGACATATCAATATGGCAAGGGAAAAAGAATATTAGAAAAAATGGGGTATGAAGGAAAAAGACCTATTAGCAAAAGAAAAGAAGGCATTGTAGAACCCATCCAACCTCTCACACTTCAACCAAAAGACAAAACAGGAATGGGTTATACAAGGGAAACAAAATAGGAAACCACTCATGAATTTTTTGAAAGGATCCTTCAAATGAGGGATAGCTTTGAAATAGAATCTAATGAGTATGAGTGGGATTCTTTATTGAAAATATCATATAAGGACATACAAGTTGATATTATAAAAGAGTATGCACCCACATGTGAGGAGAGACAAAGTTCAGGGACTAGACCCCTTGTATTTGGTATGCACCCACATGTGAGGAGGGACAAAGTTCAAGGACTAGACCCCTTGTATTTGGATCACAAAATATCTATGACTCAAGTGAGGATGAACAGATATCGAGTGAGATAGATGACTTGGAGGAGAGTAATATGATAGACCTTGACATCACCACTGACAATTTTGACAACATTGCTATAGGAACCCCCACTGTCATTGACCCTAGTCAATCTGATGAATTTTTACCTTTAATACATCCTAAGCTTATTGACTAGGAACCAACTAAACCTATTGATATTCCTATCTTTGAAAATGATGACAGTATCATAAATTTCCTTTGTTATGATGAACCTAACACAAGTTCTAATCATAATTCTCATAACAATGCTTTGGGTCAAGAGGGTGTCAAAATCTTTCAATTGCAAAATTGAAAATAGGAATAATGGATCTAATGGTGAAAACCATTCAATGGCAGCATTAGATCTCAAAAAAGTAAAAATAAAGAACGCATCTGATGGTGAAAACCTCTCAGAGGCACCAAAAGATGGAAGATTTGACACCCTTCCAGAACACTATCATGAAAGATCATCAGTGTTGGTGGATCCTACACAATCTATCAATATCGGCACAATAGAAAAGGAAAAGACTCTACATTTGGCAGCATCTATGACTGAACAAGAAAAGTCTGAATTCACCAAGTTCTTTGAAGAAAGACACATTAACTTTGCTTGGTCTTACTCTAATATGCCAAGGTTAGATCCAAATCTTCTGATGCATCATTTATCTCTACCATCTGGGATAAAACCTGTGAAACAAAAACTAAGGAAAATGCATCTGCATATCGCCTTGTTGGTAAAGGCAGAGTTGAAAAAGTTGTTAGATGCAAGATTCATCAGATCTATTTATTACGCTGAGTGGATTTCTAATATTGTACCTATTTCTAAACTAGATAATAGTATCAGAATATATGTTGATTTTAGATATCTTAACAAGGCATGCCCAAAGGATGATTTTCCTTTACCAAACATTGACATTGTTGTAGACTTAACAGTTGGACATGCCATGTTATCATTAATGGACAGATTTTCAAGATACAACCAAATCAAGATAGCACCAGAAGATTAGGAGAATACTGCATTCACATGTCCATGGGGCACATTTTGCTGGAACGTCATGCCCTTTAGGTTGAAAAATGAAGGGGCTACATATCAGCGGGCAATGACCACCATCTTCCATGACATGATGCATACCTTTATAGAGGATCACGTGGATGATATACTAGAAAATTCATATACCGGAGAAGGGAATCTAGAGATCCTAGATAGAATCTTTACCAGGCTAGAGAAGTTCAATGTCAGATTAAATCCTAAGAAATGTGTGGTTGGGGTTACATCAGCAAAGCTCCTAGGATACATAGTGTCAGAAAAGGGTATCGAAGTGGATCCTACTAAGGTCAAAGCTATAATGGAAATTCCACCACCAAATAATATCAGTCAACTAAAGTCTATATAGGGTAGGCTACAATCAATTAGGAGATTTATCTCCCAATTAGCAAAAAAAATTCATCCATTCAATCATTTGCTACATAAGAATGTCTCATTCAAATGGGATCAAGGGTGTGAAACAACTTTCAATCAAATAAAGCAATATCTAATGTTGCCACCCATACTAATGCCACCTACAGAAGATAGACCATTATTACTATACATTGCAACAACTAAGATTTCTCTAGGTGCTTTATTAGCACAGGAAGATCCTGCAAGAAAGGAACAAGCTATTTATTACATCAGCAGGACTCTGAATGGTTATGAAATAAATTACACCTTCATCGAGAAAGCTTGTTTGGCGATGGTATTTTCTACCCAAAAGTTGTGGCATTACATGTTGACCCACACAGTTAGGCTCATAGCAAAGATTGATCCGTTAAAATATCTACTTAGCAAAGTTGGCCTCACAGGAAGACTGGCCAAGTGGGTCGTGATCTTAAGTGAATTTGACATTCAGTATGTAGATTGAAGAGCCATCAAGGGTTAGGCAATAGCAAATCAGTTAGTCAAGGCTCCATTATCAGATAATTGTCTAATGAACATTGAGTTTCCTGATGCAAACATTCTTAATATGACAACACAACCATGGTTACTTTATTTTGATGGGTCATTCACGCAACATGGATTAGGTGTGGGAATTTTGTTTGTTATGCCTCAAGGATATACCATCCCAAAGTATTATAGACTCTTGTTTCCATACACAAATAATGTGGCAGAATATGAGGCATTAATCATTGGCATCAAGGTAGCAGTTGTGTGGAAGATCATATAACTACAAGTATATGGAGACTCACAACTAGTCATTTATCAAGTAAATGATGAATATTAAACCAAAGATGAAAAATTGATGCCATATAAGAACATGGTGGATGATCTCAAAAATTACTTTCTAGAAATCAAATTTGAATAAATTCCAAGGGCAAGAAACAAGGTTGTTGATGCAATGGCGACAATTGCTTCTCTATTGCAGATTCCAAAAAAATGAGGTTGTTATGAGTTTATGGTAGAACAAGTGTATAATCCTGCTTATGATAATCCAAAATCTCAAACCATATTCCATATAGTTGACGTTGAATCCTCAATCTATGGAAAGACCTATGCTTACCTGAAAGATAATATCCTCTCTCCTGATCTTTCCTGAAACCAAAAATGTAATTTCATTCGCCAAACAGCACGACATACCTTAATTGCTGACATACTTTACTGTCGAGGTCTAGATGGTACTCTTCTCCGGTGTCTAGAACATAACGAGTCTAAGACAGCTTTACATGAGGTTCATGAAGGTATTTTTGGAACTCATTCAAGCGGACTAACCCTAGCAAAGAAAACTCCTCTGTTTGGGGTATTACTGGCCGAACATCGAGAAGGAGTCTTTTTAGTTTGTTAAGAAATGTGACAAATGTCAAATACATGGTAATCTAATCCATGCGCCAGCACAAGAATTACATCTATTCACTTCAACATGGCCTTTTTTTCAGTGGGGACTGGACCTGGTAGGAAAGATTAATCCATCTTCATCCAATGGAAACAAATTCATAATCAAAGCAACAAAATACTTTACAAAGTGGATAGAAGTGGTTCCCTTAACAACAATCACTAGAAAGCATATTTCTTCTTTCATTTTGAACTACCGCATCTGTAGGTATGGTATACCTCATTTCATTGTCACAGACAATGGTATACCTTTTAAAAATCAAGATGTGCAAGAACTGTGTAAGAGGTTTCATATCCGACATCGTTTTTCAACACTGTACTATCCTCAAGGAAATGGCCAAGCAGAGGCTTCCAACAAAACAATTCTAAAAATATTGAAGAAGATTGTCAATGATGTTGGATGTGATTGGCATGTTCAATTAAATCTCTCTTTGGGCATACCGAACTAGCATCAGAACACCTACAGGAACTACACCATATGCCTTGGTATATGGATCAGAGGCCATCCTACCTATTGAGATGGAAATACCATCACTCTGTGTATCATTGAAGGGTATTATTATAGATGAGGATTATAGAGTATCTCGACTTTAGGAACTAGAATTGTTGGATGAATGTCGTCAACAAGCTATGAACCATCTAAAGGAATATCAATAGAGAATGTCCAGAAGCTACAATCACAAGGTAAAGCCTAGAGTCTTTCAAGTTGGTGACTTGGTCCTAAAAGAAAACCTTAGAAATCAACAGGATAGAGAAAAGAAAGGAAAATTTGAACCTAACTAGCTAGGTCCCTATGTTGTCACATCAGTCTATGAATCTGGAGCCTATCAGTTGTCTACACCTGAAGGGGATCTGTTTGATGAACCTATCAACAGTATCCATCTTAGAAATTTCTACACCTGAATCACCTAGTGCACAGTTCAAGTCCTGTAAAATGGTTGCCTTGATGAAAACCTAGCAAATAGGAGTCTTGTTGATAGAAAAATACAAAAAAATCAAAAAAGGGAAATTTAAAAAAAAAGAGAAAAAAGTCAAAAAAAGTCAAAAAAAAATACAAAAAAATCATAAAATCTAAAAAAGTGCAATAAAAACATGTAGTAAAAACATGGAAACAGGCGCTACTTGTGATTTAAACTAGATTTTCCATCTATTTGGGACATGTCATAATCATTCACTTTCGTAATCATTTCAATACATTATCATATCCTAGCAACGTGGTCGTGTCTCACCCTAGCTTGGGGGAAAAATCCTGAACTCAATGGGGGAAATAAACTTGAGCTTAAACAAATAGACAAACAGCAGTATGATAACATAGAAAACACAATGATCATTGGGAAATTCAACTTTGAACATACATCAAACATCAGAACATTTCAGGAAAGCAACCATTCATATCAAACACTGAAATCAAATCAAGACAACTTTAGGTGGATGATATTCTTTTGAATCATGATTTTATCGCGTTAAGCTTGAATGTTCAAATGTTGTACTTTGATTATTTTTATCATTTCTTTGGAGCAACTCGATGATGTATTGAACTAGAGAAGCTAGGAAGGAGAATGGTATTTACTTTGTCTACTATCTGTGAGTTAATCATTATTATTGTGTGAATTTTTGTGATACGTGCTCTACAAAGTATCACTGATGACATTCAGAATTCACATATTAAAATGATTGATTCTTGTCTATTTACACAAGAAATGCTCAAGTCATTTCAGTTTAATTATACCTTGATGCTTGTGTTAACTTGCAATATCAAAAATCATGAAAGTAGTACTAAGGTCATCATTGGTCTACATTATACCATCGATGCTTGTACTCACTTTCAATATTTTAAAGGCTCAATGATGATAAAAAGCACAATAAATGGACTATTAAGATGGCAACATTTGCATATGTAGATTTGTATGGTTAAATCAGATTGCATTCACATTAGTTTTGCATCTACATTATAGATTTTCCAAAGCTGGTGAATCAATAACATGATAGAGCAATCATAATATCTCTGACTAAATAAGTGTACATCATCAAGTTTTAGTACATTAATCAATCCTATACTGGGGCATATCAATCAAAGCTAATAAACCACATTGGCTAATGATATCTATATTGTCCTGCACCAAATGCAGAATCATGTCCCACGTCTTTGGGAAGAACTCTAACATCCTCCTATGATCATAACATATCACAAATCAGCAATATTATCAATCAATCTATCATTGATCCTTGCCTATCATGAGGCCAAACATAAATCTATTATTGATCCTCTCCTATCATGAGTTCAATCAATCAATCTATCAATGAACCTCGCCTATCATGAGATCAATCAATCTATCTATCAATGAACCTCGCCTATTATGAGGTCAATCAATCAGTCTATCAATGAACCTTGCCTATCATGAGATCAATAATCTATAATTCATCCTCACCTATCATGAGATCAATCAATCAATCAATCATTGAATCTCACCTATCATGATATCAATAATCTTCTAATCTATCAGGATCATCAATCAATATCAAATCAAGAGTTGACATGATTGAAAATCATCAAACACAAGGAGGTAAAGCAGGGAAACATTTAATCATCTAGCGGAATTAGTATTATTTGACGGGAGATAAATTGATTTTGCATCATTGAAATTAAAAATCTTTATCAAATCATCAAAAAATCATAAAAATTTGAAAATTTCAAAAAAAATTAGAAATTCATCAATTTATCTCC
The DNA here is from genome assembly GCA_007258455.2 of Sequoia sempervirens. Classification (NCBI taxonomy): domain Eukaryota; kingdom Viridiplantae; phylum Streptophyta; class Pinopsida; order Cupressales; family Cupressaceae; genus Sequoia; species Sequoia sempervirens. The sequence continues at coordinate 54,140,069 of VDFB02252616.1, forward strand.
CGAGGGGGCATATATCCATCATCACAGCAAAATCAACATTTGGGGCATATCTGGAAATTATTTTCGTCAATACTGGCAGCAGCAACAAAATTTTCTTTGAAGCAATACGTAAACACATCACTTCAAAGAGGGGCAAAATGTATACACCTAAAAATGGTTTGGATAATCGAATTAATTAAATATGATTTATTTGATTAATTAACCTTAAATCCATCTACTATTGAATAAATAGAATTATTTATTTATATAGTTCATTTCTTTAATTCTTCTATTCTATTTATATTCTTCTAATTATTCCCTCTTAATTAAATAATCAAACTTCTATAGTTTTTATTTAATTATCATTATCCCTCTTTTATTAAATAAACAATATCAAATAGTTGTTTTATTTAATAATTGTTATTTCTTCCTAAATTTGAATAAATCCAAAATATTCAAATTAAAAGCATATTCTACAACTAATCAATATTTCACCTACCAGATTAGATATGTTATGTCTAATTTAATTCATCTCAACCTTCACGGGAAAATTTGGAGACAAATTTGCAGGTGAACTTCATCATCTTCTTCCATTGATTCTTCCTATCCTCTGGCTAAATGTTTTTGTGGGGAGGACCAATCTCCATAATTAGCTCAAGCTTCTTCATCCTTCACCATTCAATTCTTCAGATCAAATCCAGACCTTTTCTTTGCTGCCCCTTCACAAATATGTTGTCCGGAATCTATAAATATAGCTTCTTTCCACAAGAAATGAATCCCAATCTTGTGCAAACTTACTCTACAGAAATACCAATTGAGCAATCAAGCATCTTAGTCATCAGCAATTATCATTTAGAAATAGAAATAGCAAGCATTGTAGAATATAATCAATATTATGGCTGCATCATAGTTTACTATATCTTCTTCCATCAAGCTTCATGGCATTTTCATTTATAGTACTGTTATCAATTAGATTTGCACCCTGCTGAAAATGAAAGCTCAGCAATCTATTGACACATGGAAATGTTCTCGAGTTGTGGGTAACTCATTGTGAAAATGAATCTCTAGAGTGAGCTAGTTCTCCAAATGATGAATACTATTCTAAGTGATTTTCTAAAGGAAAGAGTTAGAAAGATGACTGAAATTAAAACCTATGACTAACAGATGATTCACTAGACTTATGAAAATTCAGACTTAATCACTCATAATAGTTTCTCTATCACAATAGACCTCACAATCTCATTAGCACATGTTTCATCAGTGATTTACATGAAGATCTGAAAGAACTAAATACAACATGCAACCTAAAACCATGTAATTCTAAACAAATATTTACAATAGCAAGACATATAAGGATTCAAGTTTGAAACACAAAGACATCAAATTTCCATTCCAAAACTAAGATAAGAAAAGTGGGAAGGAGAACTCTGTTGCTTTATTAAAACTAAAAGAGTGAACCTGCCAAACTGAGTACAAAAATAAGTTTACAAGCTCAAAAATGTTAAGAGCAAGAAACTATCATCTGAACTGAGAAAAAGAAAAACTAAGTTTTCCTTCAAGATAAAATAGCTCCAAAACCCTAATCCGAGCTCCAAAAGAAAATCTCAAGAAAAGGTATCAAAACTGCCCAAAAGATTGCACAAAAGCGGAAAAAACACACTTTTGGCATGGATATACTATCAAACCTCTAAAAATAGGCTAAATCTACTTTTAAAGCAAAAAAACTTCTTATCTCTCCAACAGGAATCTCAAATCTGACCTAAGGAAGAAAACAACATCAATCTGCTAAAAATAGCAAAGAATAAAACAATTTGTTTTTATTCCTGCTTTACATAGTTTGCAGATCTTATCTTCTCACAATCTGACCTATTTTTGCAATTAAAATTTTTTGAAATCTTTTGCAAAATAGTCACTTATCTCTCCAATTACAATGCTTTTATTTTCTCAAAAATCATAAAACATATCTCTTATCACTATCCATAATTGATTTCTTCAAAATAAATTTGAAAACAAAATAATCCCTAAGTCATAAGTGAAATCATTTTATAATCTTTAATTGATTTCTCACAAAATCAATTAAAATAACAGATTTCCATCACTATCCATTTCTTACCTAAGGCATTATTGATCACAATCCTAAAACCCTAAAGCCATAAAATATTTGATTGAACAAGCTTAAGGACTTAGGTAAAAATAAAATAAGGGAAAACTCCTATAAAGGTTTGACCTAAGGTATGCATTAAATTGTAGTCACCAACATATATACCCCCAAGTCGAATTAGGGTTGGGAAAACCCTAATGAACAAAACCAAACATTCCACTTATTTCGCATCATTTTGAGAGAAAGGACTTTGAATAAAATGGCTCTGAGCCGTCGCCAAGTATGAGCTAGGGTTTCTATTGAAGATGCTTGGAACTCATGATTCTTTCCTTCAGATTGGTCGATTATTTCTCTACAAATCATGGGTAACTCATTTTCAAGTTCTTCTGAGCTCTTTTGCTTCATTTCTGAGCCATTTTTTGGCCTTGAGGCCGCGGCATGGGATGGTCATCTGATAAATTCTTTATATTTTTGTGTCTATTTACTAATGCCATACCATTTGGCCACCATACACAAGATCGACCTGGGGTTGTTCTCTGGATTCTGCAAAACTTGAATGAGGGTTCCTTTCCAACGCCATGGTAAGTTTCACGGACCATTCATGCTTTGTTCTTTAAGCCTTTTCTAAGAATTAACGCCACACTGGTTGCGGCTGTAAAAAGTTGTTGATGTATTTTGGTGATTATGTGTTCCTTCAACCCACTGGCCGACATACATGAGTTCGAACTGGGTGCTTTGTTTGGATTTTGAAAGCTCTGTAGAGCTCTGGTCACGGCCTCTAGTCTTCAATAGGCATGAAATGGTAAGCTTTCTATTTTTTTTTCTATTCGTCCCTTGGCTCTTTTGATGAGAAAAAAATGGCCTCACAGGCCACAACTAGTATGAGCAATATTACTTATTTTAAACTCCATCTCTCTTTATTCTTACTCCACCTTTCCTGTCAAACAAAGACTTTTAAACGTTCATCTTTTGTAAAGAGAGATACTCTTTGTAACAAAACAAGCCCATACTAGGCTATGCCATCATATGTACATTTCTCTAATTTTCACTCATTTTCTTGTGCTTCAACTTTTGCTCTCTTTTGGCCGCCAGTATATGAGCTTGACCCTTGATTTAAAAGCTCTATGAGAGCTCAACTGAGGGTTATTTGTTCTTCCATAGGCAACTGATGATAAGCCTTTGTCTCTATTTGTTGTTTTCATTTTGGTAAAGGAAAGCTTATGAAGATTCCCATTTCTGCAAAAGGTTGATTTGTAACTCCATATCCATATGCAGGCCGCACCATGTATACACAAACTAGGTATTTAAAAGCATTTATGGGCTCGACCCATGACAATATTGTGTGTATTTTCACATTTTGAAACAAAAACCCCATGTGGGTGTTCTTAAAAATGAAGGAAATTTGTATTTGTTATGTATTCAAGACTTGGGCTTGACCCACCATGGCGTTTCTTTTGCTTTCTGTTGTTTCTTATAAAACCCTTCATGGGTAAATGATATTATGAAGAAAATAATTATCCTTTGCCTTATTGTTGAAAACCCTCACATGGGTAACCTGTATTTTGACAAAACATGCTTTTATGGAAGCATTTCCCATTATATTCAAGCTCGACCATGTGCACTGTATAAAGCTTGCTTTTGACAAAAAAAACCCCACCATGATAACTGATATTTAAAAGAAAACACACTTCTTTTGTATTCATGTTGAAAACCCACACATGGGTATATGAGGTTATGAGAAAAATGTGGGTTTTCATTCTAAGAGCCAAAAGCTTGAAATTATGCACCTTTTGATTACTTTTTGTCTCTTAGTTGAGACCTCCATATATCTGTATTTGTTTAAAAATCCTTCCTGTATCTTTTGTTTACACTTTTAGGTGCCATTATCATGTTGTCCTGCACCCTCCTTGCACACAAAAATCCCTTTAATTTGAATCTGTAGATTACTTGTTCACTCTAGTCTCTCGTGCACTCACAGTCACACTCTTCAGGGATGCACTCCAAACCTTCACTCATACCATGTTCAATGTATATTCTACTCATTCTGAAAATGACTTTTCCACATTGTAATTCTTGTTCAATCTGTCCATATTTGTCTACCTTTAACTCCATGCTAAATATCCTTGAAAGCATAGTTGAATGATACTGACAGCTTTCTGAAACAATGTACTTTGAATTGCTTCCATTTTAGACACAACGATGTACAAACTCTATTTGAAATACATGTTGATTAATGATATATTCCTTAAATTGTTCACTTCCAATTAATACCACAGTTGCATTGATACATAGCACAGTTGATTACTTGATGCTTGAAAAATATGAAGCTCCCCTCATGCTTGTCCGTCCTTACATATTCTTAGTCTTCACCCTGGCACTCTTCATGCATTTTTATGCTCCATTTAATAAAAACTGCTCCATGCACTTGCTCTCTTCTAAAATGAAAATATGAAACAGTGCTCTTTGTTAAAAAATGCTCTTATTAGTGAGGCATTATGTATGCCTGTTCACTATCACCATCATGAGCATGAACACTGTTGAACTTTGCATAATATCATGAACCTGATGAACAAATAAAACTATGGCAGAAGAATACAAACCATACAGCAATGTTTGAGATGAATGTACTTAGTTGAATTGATTAAGCTCATTTAAATTAACTGTCCACCTGTAGCTTTTAGAAAACATTTTTTATTGCTATGAGTGAACAGTTGGCTTGATGGCTTGAAAAATGAACTCTCCTTTACTCCTTCAGTTGTATAGTGCTTCTCTACTTAGCCCCACCTGTAATGTATGCAGGGAAGCATGTCGAGCTCTACCCTTGTGGGAGCACATTTTTCTCCACATGCTTGGTCTTCAAATGATAATCAGCTACATGACTTTGCCTATACTTGCACATGGAAACAAACAATGTTAGCATAAAAACAATATGTAATGATGATTTTTCCCTTTTTAGCTCATGTTTATGTTCCTTCCTTGATTGTTTTAGTGTATGATCAGTAGCATTCTATATTATCGTTTATGGTTCATGTAGGTATGTTCATAGTCAGAGCTCTAACAACCCTCTTTTCCTCCATACAGGTCAATCGGAGCTTGAAGAAGACAGATAGTGCACCACTTCTGCATCGGTCATCAACAAAAGGCAATGATGATTATGTCCATACTTATGTGATTTTTCCTTTTCATGCATCTTCCATAGTGTAGTATGTTGCTTATGATGCATTGTAACAATTACATCCATGGCTTGTGTGGATATTTAATTTCTCTTTCTACTTTTCATTCTGAAAGGAAAATGCATCTCAATGCAAATTTGTGTCATCATTCGAATTCTCACAATCTCAAATGTAATCTTGTAAATACGAATTACTTTATGAAATAGATGAAAGCATTCAGTCATGCTTTACCATTTGTATGCTCAATTTTGTACTCCATTTGATTGTGAAACACTGAATAGCAATTCTTGAAACTCAATTTCCTCATTGCAATGCATAACTGTCACTTAATAAATGGAAAATATTTTGCACACAGCACTCAAGCATATGCAAAAATAACTGTATCTTTCACTTTCAAATATAACAATATTTAATCAGCTCCACCAATTGAGCTGTAGCGAAAATTTGGTAACATTTTGGTGATTTCGGCTAAATGCTTGTCTGCTAAGCATAAATCAGTTGCCTTGAAAAACTCCATTGGGCGGGGAGTCAAATTTTCCCCTTCATGAAACTCAGAACTTGAACTGCAACACTCCAAACAGCAGCAAAACAAAAAGAAACAAAACTTTAAGCAAACTAACAGGCCCTGATGGCCAACAGAACATGCGCGACAACGCTTAGGGAAAAGAAAACTACTGAAAAGAAATGTGTGTAACACACTTATTTGCAATAATATTTTACTTATTTACAAGATTGAACTTATCTCAGAGGCAATGTTTGAGGTGGATCCCATTAATTGGGATAGACACCACCTCTCCAGTCAACTTAGAAAGTTGGAAAGTGTTGTGCTGCTTGCACTCCGTGATCACATAAGGCCCATCCCAAATTGCATCAAATTTGGAATGTCGTCCAGGTCTGCTTTTAAATTCATTCCACTTGAAAACCAGATCTCCAACAATGAACTCGTGTGGTCTTGCTCTTTTGTCAAAAAAACTCTTCATCTGAGCTTGATGTATTTCAAGTTGCCTTAAAGCTTCCTTCCTAGTTTCCTCCAACTCTATCAATTGTGAAAATCTTACCTCAAGAGGTTGCTCATTCAGCAATTCCAGTTCTTTAACATAACTTAAAGTTGGTAACTCAATGGAAACAAGTAACTTAGCTTCTTTACCATAAGTTAGAACAAAGGGAGAACAACTAGTGGCCCTTTTAGGAGTTATTCTATCAGCCCAAAGAGCTAACTTAAGCTTTTCATGCCATGTCCGTTGATTATCTTCAACAGTCTTCTTAATTATCTGAATCAGATTCTTATTTGTAGATTCTGCCTGACCATTTCCCTACGGATAATAATTAGAAGATGTGTTCAAATAGATGTTATTCCTAACTGACCACTCAGAAATCCTTAAACTGATAAAATCTAAACCATTGTCAGAGATTATTGAATCTGGAACACCAAATCTTGACACTAGATCTTGATAAAAGTTAAGCACAGAAGTAGATCATTCGCTTCTTTCAAAGCAACAACTTCGGTCCATTTGGTAAAATAATTTGTGGCAGTAAGTATCCACTTATGGCCCGCGCTTGAAGGCAGGTTGATTGGCCCAATAAAATCTAAGCCCCACTTGGAAAAGGGTTGTTCCACTTGAATTGGATGCAGAGGCAGCGCTGCAAGCCTCTGTTTTACCCAAAAATAAAGCACATTTTCCACATTTCCTGACCCAAGCAATAGCATCCTTAAATAGATCTGGCTAGTAATAACCAGCTCACATAATTTTCAGAGTTGTTGTTCTTGCAGCAAAATGGCCTCCTAAAGGCCCATCATGGAATTCTGCTAAAATCTTATCAACTTGATTAGGATTAATGCACCTTAATAAAACACCTTGAAAGTCTCTCCTATACAGAATGCCATCAATAATTCCAAAAGGAATAGTCTGCAACCTATAATACCTTCTTTTTTCCCTGTCTAAGCCTTCGGGGCACTCACCAGTTTGTAAATAGTGTATCATTTTCTGCAACCACGTAGCAAAAACCGAAACAACAACTGCATCATCATTGTTTAGAACCTTGTCAACATTTTCAGCTTCTTGCAAACTGTTGTGCTCATTCCCAGCAATCTATTCACACAAACGCTTGCCTCTAACAAGCTTAGTTACTTTAATATCAACATCAAATTCCATTACTTTGGTAATCCAACCAACACGTTTATCATTAATATCTCTGTTAAGTAAGAAATCTTTGACAGTTGAATGAGCAACCAACAAGTGAATTTTTCTATTTGACAGCATATGTCTAAAATTTTTTAGGCTTCTTACGACAGCAAAAACATGCTTTTTGACAAAGGAATACTTCACCTCATAATCATGTAATACCTGGATGAAAAATGCCACAGGTTGCTCCAAGCCTTCATCGTTTTGTTGGCATAACATAGCTGAAACAGTATCTACTCCTCCAAAGGAATACAAAATGAAATCTTTGTAAAATTTGGATTAATGAGAGTAGAACTAGGTGCAAGGGCTTCCTTTATCTACTCAAATATCCTCTTACCTTCCTTGGTCCAACTGAAAGGCATATTCTTTTTTAGCATAGAAGTGAGAGGTTGCAACAAAGCTGCAATATTCGGTATGAACCTCCTCACAAAATTTATTCTTCCAAGAAATCTTTGTAAGCCTTTCTTATGAGTTGGTAATGGTAATTCAAAAATTGTAGAGACTCTTTCAGATTTGATAGAAATACCTTGTTTTGAAACAATATGTCCGAGGAGTTTACCCTCGTGTACAGAAAATATACACTTCTTTGGGTTGAGAGACACCCCAAACTCTCTACATCTCTGAAAAATCTGTTCTAAGTGATCAAGATGCTCATTATCATTTCTGGAAAAAATAGTAATGTCATCTAAATATATTAGAACAAACCTATTCATAAGGTCATGAAAAGCCATGTCCATCGCTCGCTGAAAAGTTGCTCCAGTATTGGATAAGCTAAAAGGCATTTTTTTGTAGGCCATCGTGCCCCACTTAGTTGTGAATGTTGTCTTAAATTGATCCTCTTGTTTTACCAAAATCTGGTTGTAACCTGAGTAACCATCTAGCAAAGAAAATCTGTCAGAACTAGAAACTACCTGCAGAATTTGTTCCATGGAAGGGAGTGGGTGGTGGTCTTTCAGTGAAGCTTTATTTAAATCTCAGAAATCGACACACAATATGATTTCCCCACTTTTCTTCCTAACTGGAACTAAGTTTGACACCCAAGAAGTATGCTTGATAGGAAAAATAATACCACTCTCAACTAATTTATTCAGTTCAGCCTTCATAATGTGTTCTAATTTGGGATTAAGAGGTCTTTGTTTCTACCTTACCGGTTTTGCACCAGGTTCTAATTCAATAGTATGTTGGGCTAGTTCTAGGTCAAAACCTTTCAAATCTGTGTACTCCCAAGCAAAAACATCATTAAATTTCTGGCATAACAGAATAAATGCTTGTTGTTCCTCTTTATTACATACCTTTCCCAGCTTGATAAGTTTACCTTTGAAGATTTCAATGGCCTCATAGTGTTCTTCTTTAATAGTAAGGCTGCACTTGTCTTTCCGCACTTGGTCATCTGAGTTGAACACAGATTCCAAGGTCACCAATCCTTTTGGTAGCTTGTTTGTCTTCAACTACACAATATGGTTGTCATACTGCTGCTACCACTTTTGTTGGTTTCCATCTGCAAACTCAACTTCAGCAATTAAAAACTTTACGATTTGCTCATCGTTGTCAAAAACTTGCCAACTCACACTATTGTCAGGCACAGAAGATCTTACCACTATTTTACATATTGGCGTGCCTCTACTTTGTGAATTTCGTTTGGAATGTCAATTTGGGCTCCTATGGCAGCGAGCCTATCAACATGTTTTATTTTGATTTCTGGGAACTGAAGCAATGTTAAAAGCATCAAAATCTTCCATTAAATCCCATACACGATGCTTATATTTCTTAAAAAAAGTCATTTTTTGCAGCATTTAAATTTCTGACCTGATTTACTATTAACTCTAAATCACCATAAACTTGCAAGCATTTGATACCTTTCTTCTAAGCCCATTTGAGGCCATGCACCAATGCTTCATATTCAGCTGTGTTATTTGAATAGATAAAAGCAAATCTACAAGCTGAAAAATATTTATCACCCTCTGGTGAAATCAACATAGCTCCACCTCCAACACCTACACTGCTTCTTGAACCATCGAAAAGCTTCCAAAGCTTATCCTCTATTTTTGTAGACTGTTCCTCCTCTTTGCAAAGATTAGGCATATCAAAATCAGGTTCGCGAATCATATAAACTCTTAATCCTACCTCATTTGTGTATTGAAAAGGATCAAGCTCATGATCTTCGGCTACCCATTCATCTAGATTCATATTCTCTATAGGGGTGCTACAGTTTGAGGTCATGGTTTGTTCCTCCAGTACAGAGGTGGCGTAGAGGTTGGCATTTATAGGATTCGGGGAATATGGTTCGATATGGTCTTTGGTTAGAGGCTCAAACTTTATGGTCACTTTTGTACCATACCTCGTTCTAAAAAACAAATGAGACCAATCAGAAGACAAAATCCTACCCAGCTTGGCTGTAAAATATCTTGAGAAATAAATGGCGAAGTGTGATGGAAAATTGATAACATGTATATCCTGATGAATAGAAAAGCTTGGGGATGCATGCAAGGTAAGTGCCAAGTTCCTAATTATACTAGCAGTTTTAATAGCAGACCCATCTAATTGAACTATGCCTTTCTAGGGATTAGGCTCATAAACAAGACCTAACTTATCGGCCAAACTCTTAGGCATCACTGAACTACTGGCACCAGAATCAATCATACAGTTATGAACAATCTTATTGCCAATAATCAGACTTAAGTAAAATGGGGGAGGCTTTGCCTCTTTATTCTTCTGGTCGTTCTTAACCTCTAGATCATTTGCAAGCACAACTTTAGCAACTCCTTGATTAGCATCATCAGAAATAGACAACTCAGCTAAAGCGTCTTGCAACAAAATTTTCTAACCTAGGATGTGCAAAGCATCTAATACAAACATGCTGACAGTAGTTTTTCTGAGGTGTTCAACAATATTGAAGGAAGTAGGATTTACCTTCTACTAGTTTTTTTGTGACAGCAGCATCATTTTTCCTCTGTAAAGGCTAGAGATGTGCTTTTGGCTGCTCCTTGCCAGGTATTTCTTGGCCTCTTTGTAGAATCTACACCTTAGGCTGTGCTATAGCATTAACGTTTGATGAAGAAATAGGTTGCTTTTCTTTTGAAGGCTGCTGCTGTGAATTTCCAGCTTGCTGCCCCAAATCCATAGCTCTCTTTTTCGATCTAGTATTGGCCAAAACAGGAGAACTTTGTTGATCCTGGCCATTCATGCCACAAAACTCGAAACTCTGCTAGTTCGAAAAGGAAACTTCAAGATTATCTTGTTGTTCCTGATTCTGATCTACAACATTTTCTGCACCAGCATAGCTGTTTTGGACCATTAAGGCCTGATTTGTCATGTCGTTAGCACATGTTGATTGGTTATGGGGTTGATTACATGGGTAACACCGATTACAATCCTGGGCAATATTATTTTGAGGTACGAGTTCCCTTGACGAACTGGATGTGTTGGGGTTGTATGGATGGAATGGTATTGGGTTAAAACTCTTTCTTTGGCCTTGATAATCATTTTGAAAGGAAAACCTATTTGGCTGGTTCTGCTGATAAGTGGCTTGATAAGGCTTATGTTCATGACCTACTTGATTTTTAATGCTCACAATATCATTCCCAAAGGTCTTGAGAATGCTTTTAATCTCTTGAAATTCTTGGTATTGAGCTGGAGCAGCAATCTCTTGGGCTACGTTATGATAACCTATTGTTGGAACAGGCAAGACAACAGCTAAGGGGGGTAAAGCAATAGGGGTAGGTGGTTGTATTTCAAGAAACAAAGGCATAGGAGGTCTAAGGGCTATATCCCCAGCTTGGATGAGACAATTCTCAGCTCTAATGTCTATGTCATAAGCGTTAGGGAGTGTATGCCCACCCATAGATTGAGTCATGACTGAAATCTTACTATTCAAAGCTTTTAAGTAAAATAGAAAAGCATGTGCTGGTAAAGGTTTTAGCGTTACAGGGATCCTGTCCCATATTCTCTGAAATTGGTAGTTGAAATCAGCCAAGTGCTTGTGTGACACCCTCTGAATGGTGCTCAATTGCTCTAACAGAGACAGATTGTCAGATTTATCAACAAAATATTGATATAGACCATTACATAATGCATCCCATGTCACGATTGAATTGGCTATGAGGCCTCTACACCATTACAATGCCTTCCCCTTGAGTGATGCAGCCAAGAGCCTTAATGCAACGTTTTCTTGTGTGATGTTGTCAACCAAGCATAAGGTAGCCATGTCACGAATTTGCTCAACCGGTGTTGTGAAATCCTCTCCAGTGAAGTATGGTAGGCTTCTAAGGGCTGCAACTGGGATGTCATCATGTTGAGTGACGTCTAATGGACTACCTCCATTAAAAGGCGCAAACGGGTGCTACCTTGGCACTGCCATTGGTGGTGCTTGTGATACTGGAACCGGGATTCCTGATGATAAAACCAAAGAGCTAAAAATAGGAGGTGTTTATTTTGACCTTGTAGGAATTTCAAATAGCTTCCTTGTTGTTCTACCTCTTCTTCGTGGTGGGGACAACTTTCGATATTCGAAGGGTGTAGAACTTGATCTATTTTGAACCTTTTTCATGCGCAGGCTGCACTAAGTCTGCATGTAAAAACAGAACCGGAGTCACTAGGTATATTGAAACGAGCCTTCAAAAGGCTGAATAACTTGTTGTATACACCAAACAGCAATTTTATAACATTAAAACTTCTCTAAAATTGATTTTCAGAGTCCCATTTGGCGTGCCAAATACTGTTATCAATTAGATTTGCACCCTGCTTAAAATGAAAGCTCAGCAATCTATTGACACATGGAAATATTCTCGAGTTGTGGGTAACTCATTGTGAAAATGAATCTCCAGAGTGAGCTGGTTCTCTGAATGATGAATACTATTCTAAGTGATTTTCTGAGGGAAAGAGTTATAAAGATGACTGAAATTAAAACCTATGACTAACAGATGATTCACTAGACTTATGAAAATTTGAACTTAATCACTCATAACAGTTTCTCTATCACAATAGCCCTCACAATCTCATTAGCACATGTTTCATCAGTGATTTGCATGAAAATCTAAAAGAACTAAATACAACATGCAACCTGAAGCCATGTAATTCTGAACAAAGATTTACAATAGCAAGACATATAAGGATTCAAGTTTGAAACACAAAGACATCAGATTGCCATTACAAAACTAAGATAAGAAAAATGGGAAGGAGAACTTTGTTGCTTTATTAAAACTGAAAGAGTGAACCTGTCAAACTGAGTACAAAAATAAGTTTACAAGCTCAAAAATGTTAAGAGCAAGAAACTATCATCTGAACTGAGAAAAAGAAAAACTAAGTTTTCCTTCAAGATAAAATAGCTCCAAAACCTTAATCCAAGCTCCAAAAGAAAAGCTCAAGAAAAGGTATCAAAACTGCCCAAAAGATTGCACAAAAGCGGAAAAAACACACTTTTGGCATGGATATACTGTCAAACCTCTAAAAACAAGCTAAATCTTCTTTTAAAGCAAAAAAAACATCTTATCTCTCCAACAAGAATCTCAAATCCAACCCAAGGAAGAAAACAACATCAATCTGCTAAAAATAGCAAAGAATAAAACAACTTGTTTTTATTCCTGCTTTACATAGTTTGTAGATCTTATCTTCTCATAATCTGACCTATTTTTGCAATTAAAGATTTTTGAAATCTTTTGCAAAATAGTCACTTATCTCTCCAATTACAATGCTTTGATTTTCTCAAAAATCATAACACATATCTCTTATCACTATCCATAATTGATTTCTTCAAAATCAATTTGAAAACAAAATAATCCCTAAGTCATAAGTGAAATCATTTTACAATCTTTAATTGATTTCTCACAAAATCAATTAAAATCACAAATTTCCATCACTATCCATTTCTTACCTAAGGCATTATTGATCACAATCCTAAAACCCTAAAGCCATAAAATATTTGATTGAACAAGCTTAAGGACTTAGGTAAAAATAAAATAAGGGAAAACTCCTATAATGGTTCAACCTAAGGTATGCATTAAATTGTAGTCACCAACATATATACCCCCAAGTCGAATTAGGGTTGGGAAAACCCTAATGAACAAAACCAAACATTCCACTTATTTAGCTTCATTTCGAGAGAAAGTACTTTGAAGAAAATGGCTCTGAGTCATCGCCAACTATGAGCTAGGGTTTCTATTGAGGATGCTTGGAACTCACAATTCTTTCCTTCAGATTGGTCGATTATTTCTCTACAAATCATGGGTAACTCATTTTCAAGTTCTTCTGAGCTCTTTTGCTTCATTTCTGAGCCATTTTTTGGCCTTGAGGTCGTGGCATGTGATGGTCATCTGATGAATTCTTTGTATTTCTGTGTCTATTTACTAATGTCATACCATTCGGCCACCATACACAAGCTTGACCTGGGGTTATTGTCTAGATTATGCAAAACTTGAATGAGGGTTCCTTTCCAACACCATGGGTAAGTTTCACGGACCATTCATGCTTTTTTCTTTGAGCCTTTTCTGAGAATTAAGGCCTCACTGGCTGCGGCTGTAACAAGTTGTTGATGTATTTTGGTAATTTTGTGTTCCTTCAACCCACTGGCTGACATACATGAGCTCAAATTGGGTGCTTTGTTTGGATTTTGAAAGCTCTGCAGAGCTCTGGCTACGGCCTCTAGTCTTCAACAGGCATGAAATGGTAAGCTTTCTATTTTATTTTTCTCTATTTGTCCCTTGGCTCTTTTGTTGAGGAAAAAATGGCCTCACAGGCCGCAGTTAGTATGAGCAATATTACTGATTTTAAAATTCATCTCTCTTTGTTCTTACTCCACCTTTCCTGTCAAACAAAGACTTTTAAAAGTTCATCTTTTGTAAAGAGAGATACTCTTTGTAACAAAACAGGCACATAGCAAGTCGTGCCATCATATGTACATTACTCTAATTTTCACTCATTTTCTTGTGCTTCAACTTCTTCTCTCTTTTGGCTGCTAGCATATGAGCTCGACCCATGATTTGAAAGCTCTATGAGAGCTCGACTGAGGGTTTTGTTCTTCCATAGGCAACTAATGATAATCCTTTGTCTCTATTTGTTGTTTTCATTCTGGTAAAGGAAAGCTTATGAAGCTTCCCATTTCTGCAAAAGGTTGATTTGTAACTCCATAGCCATATGCAGGCCATGCCATGTATTCACAAACTAGGTATCTAAAAGCATTTCTAGGCTCGACCCATGACAGTATTGTGTGTATTTTCGCATTTTGAAACAAAAACCCCATGTGGGTGTTCTTAAAAATGAAGGAAATTTGTATTTGTTATGTATTCAAGACTTGGGCTTGACCCACCATGGTGTTTCTTTTGCTTTCTGTTGTTTCTTATAAAACCCTTCATGGGTAAATGATATTATGAATAAAACACTTATCCTTTGCCTTACTATTGAAAACCCTCACATGGGTAAATTGTATTTTGACAAAACATGCTTATCTGGAAGCATTTCCTGTTATATTCAAGCTCAACCATGTGCACTGTATAAAGCTTGCTTTTTGACAAAAAAAAAACCCCACCATGATAACTGGTATTTAAAAGAAAACACACTTCTTTTGTATTCCTGTTGAAAACCCACACATGGTTATATGAGGTTATGAGAAAAACGTGGGTTTTCATTCTAAGAGCCAAAAGCTTGAAATTATGCACCTTTTGATTACTTTTTGTCTCTTAGTTGAGACCTCCATATATCTATATTTATTTAAAAATCCTTCCTATATCTTTTGTTTACAATTTTAGGTGCCATTATCATGCTGACCTGCAACCTCCTTGCACATAGAAATCCCTTTAATTTGAATCTGTAGATTACTTGTTCACTCTAGTCTCTCATGCACTCACAGTCACACTCTTCAGGGATGCACTCCAAACCTTCACTCATACCATGTTCAATGTATATTCTACTCATTCTGAAACTAACTTTTTCACATTGTAATTCTTGTTCGATCTGTCCATATTTGTTTGCCTTTAACTCCATGCTAAATATCCTTGAAAGCATACCTTCAAAGCATAGCTAAATGATACTGATAGCTTTCTAAAACAATGTCCTTTGAATTGCTTCCATTTCAGACACAACGATGTACAAACTCTATTTGGAATACATGTTGATTAATGATATATTCCTTAAACTGTTCACTTCCAATTAATACCACAATTGCATTGATACATAACACAGTGGATTACTTTATGCTTGAAAAATATGAAGCTCCCCTCATGCTTGTCTATCCTTACATATTCTTAGTCTTCAACCTGGCACTCTTCATGCATTTTTTATGATCCATTTAATAAAAACTGCTCCATGCACTTGCTCTCTTCTAAAATGAAAATTTGAAACAGTGCTCTTTGTTAAAAAATGCTCTTATTAGTGAGGCATTATGTATGCATGTTCACTATCACCATCATGAGCATGAACACTGTTGAACTTTGCATAATATCATGAACCTGATGAACAAATAAAACTATGGCAAAAGAATACAAACCATACAGCAATGTTTGAGATGAATGTACTCAGTTGAATTGATTAAGCTCATTTAAATTAACTGTCCACCTATAGCTTTCAGAAAACATTTTTGATTGCTATGAGTGAACAGTTAGCTTGATGGCTTGAAAAATGAACTCTCCTTTACTCCTTCAGTTGTATAGTGCTTCTCTACTTAGCCCCACCTGTAATGTATGTTGGGTAGCATGCCAAGCTCTACCCTTGTGGGAGCCCATTTTTCTCCACATGCTTGGTCTTCAAATGATATTCAACTACATGACTTTGCCTATACTTGCACATGGAAACAAACAATGTTAGCATAACAATAATATGTAATGATGATGTTTCCCTTTTTAGTTCCTGTTTCTATTCCTTCCTTGATTATTTCAGTGTATGATCAGTAGCATTCTACATTATCGTTGATTGTTCATGTAGGTATGTTCATAGTCGGAGCTCTAACAACCCTCTTTTCCTCCATACAGGTCAATCAGAGCTTGAAGAAGATAGATGGTGCACCACTTCTGCATCGGTCATCAACAATAGGCAATGATGATTATGTCCATACTTATGTGATTTTTCCTTTTCATGCATCTTACATAGTGTAGTATGCTGCTTATGATGGATTGTAACAGTTACATCCACGGCTTGCATGGATATTTAATTTCTCTTTCTTCTTTTCATTCTGAAAGGAAAATGCATCTCAATACAAATTTGTATCATTCAAATTCTCGCAATCTCAAATGTAATCTTGTAAATATGAATTACTCTATGAAATAGATGAAAGTATTTAGTCATGCTTTACCATTTGTATGCTCAATTTTGTACTCCATTTGATTGTGAAACACTGAATAGCAATTCTTGAAACTCAGATTCCTCATTGCAGTGCATAACTGTCACTTAATAAATGGAAAATATAGTGCACACAACACTCAACCATATGCAGAAATAACTGTATCTTTCACTTTCAAATATAACAATATTTAATCAGCTCTAGCAATTGAGTTGTAGCGAAAATTTGGTAACAAGTAGTTTCATCATTATCATTTAGACATCATCATATAGGATTAGATTATTGCATTTAATAGCATCTTATTCTCTAGATTGGCATTTTAATTGTCATAATGCTTACAAAATTTGAGAGCCGAGTGACTTAATAAATCTTTGGAGATAGAGAGCAATATGAAGCTTTCAAGTGTTGTCTTGTATTAATTAGATTAATTATTGTTGATTCTCTTGATATAATGTCTTATTAAGAAGTGTTGTTTATTTTACTCATTACTTATTCCACACTTACAATTCATAGTGTTCACTCTACCAAAATATACCTAAGGTGATTAAGCTTCACCTAGAGAGCTTGGGGCTCTAATACCAATTGTTGGAACACAAAAATCTACTGAGAGGGGGGGTGAATCAGTAGATCTTAAAATTTTAACCCTTAAACACTTTGTGCAGATTAATTCTTTAAACACTTAATGGGAAGATTAAGA
Organism: Sequoia sempervirens; assembly: GCA_007258455.2. Taxonomy (NCBI): domain Eukaryota; kingdom Viridiplantae; phylum Streptophyta; class Pinopsida; order Cupressales; family Cupressaceae; genus Sequoia; species Sequoia sempervirens. The sequence goes on from VDFB02252616.1 coordinate 54,157,467, forward strand.
CTCAACATGCAAATACGTGATCACACACATACATAAGCCTCACATAACACAATATGTACATGGAAAACCCAAGATGGAAAAAACCACAATGAGAAATGTTGCTACGAGCTACTGTCCTAATCCAGCCTCACAATCCAATATTCAATTACAATGCTTTAAGGACACCAACCCTAAGGAGACACCAAACCCCTGGTTTTAGGAGCACCCACTCCAAGGAAGAACCCACTCCCTAATCTGAGCACCTACCTAGATATCTAATGGAACCCACCAATTAGACTTACAATTAAGAATGTTCAATTTGATTACAATTTTATGTTGCAACCTATTTGCAATTGCACAATGTTTTACACCCCTATTCTTCTACTCTACTTTTACTCTTCTCAATTGGTGCATTCTTTGTCCACCTCAAGAAGCTTTGGATACTCTCTACAACATATGCATTATACCTTATGTAGGTCTCTTCTCACATTATTATTCCACCCACTTCCACACTTAGTCAAAAATTGATAGCATAATGTGTATCTCCTTCACTGACCAGCAATTATTGCCTTGATATTCTCATCTACATACTTAATCTTTGTTAGGGTTTACTTGATATCTTTTTTATCACACAACCTCTACATCAAGCCACATCCACATTAAATTAAAATACAAATAATTTTCTAAGAATAGTAGTCTGAAAAACCCTGGGATCAAATATGCATTTAATTTATTCCTCTCTTTATATGATCTGGTCTTGATCTCTTTTGACATGATGATTTGTGTCACTAACTTGCAGATCAAATCTTCATTCGTATTGGTTGTTGGAGTAGTTGGACCAATTAAACCTACCCTCTATTTTGATTACTTGTTGAAACCCTCGTTTACATAGACTTAGTCGTTGAGTATCTTCATCTTTGAATCTGGGTCGTCAATCTACTTCTTTGTGCCATGATCTACTGGTTCTCTATTCATTTCCCAACTTTAAAACATAGTCATCAAATAAACAATCCATTTAATCTCTACCAATAATCTCCTTTAAACACCACTTGTTATAGATGAGATCTACCAAGAAACACGTCCAAAGCCCACTATCTCATGAGCTCTGACAACAGGCCCATGGTTCTCAATGGGCTAGCAAGTTGTCGCCATTTGTCATCCACATCAGCATCGTGCAACTCACAACAACAATGTGAGTTGGCTTATCAATCAATTATGCAAGAGCACCTATCTACATGTCACCATCCACCTTTATCTCCTTTCTATCAAGTCCCACCAAAATACACTATGCATCATCCAATCATCATAGTTGAATCTACATCATTTTTAACTAAATCTTCACTTTCGGGCACCTATATTTAATAAACCATGAGGAATTTGAAGATGATGCAAACTAGTGATTTGTGAAATTTTGTCTATAGATTCTAAATATTTTTTTTTTAAGTTTTTTGAATTAGATTGCATTTCTTTTTCCATCTCCTTTGAAAAATAGTTTTTATCAATAAACACCACTTTTAAAGAGTAATTCTCACCGTAAACAACATAACTTTTTTTCTATGAAGGATAAAATTTTAATTTTTTCAAATTTAGCATTATAACTACAATATCTAACAAGTTCATTTAGTTTCATAGTGTTTTATTGAATTTTTTTTCTTAATCAAGTTTTGAAGTCAAACCAATTACAATTTAGACAAAGGCATACCGTAAACAACATAACTTTTTTTGTATGTATCGACAATTTTTTTTGCTGGATCAAGGACATCAATACCTAGCCCAAACATATTTTTCAGAATTTTTTTTGATAATCTACTATTTTTCCACTTGTGCAGAATAGAGAACTTGATTTTCGGTGAAAACCCTATGTTTAATTAAACTATAAAAAATACATAATAAAACCAAAATATAATAAAATTGTATTCAATGGATAGCTCGTTCTGAGGACTACCATCATCCAGTTGGGTCTATGAAGTTTCCTCTATTTTCATCCTCTACCCGAGCTTTGAAAGGAAAAATTTTGAAAAAAATTGGTAGAAGAGGGGGAGAAGGGGAAAAAAGGGGGTTCTAGTGAACCCCCCTTCCAAAAAATCCCCATTTAAATAGAATTAAAAAAGGAAACCCATTAAAGGGGGATTCTCTAGAAGGGGGGCTTCTAGTGAACCCCCCTTTAAATACAATTAAAAAAGAAAACCCATTAAAGTAGGGTTCACTAGAAGGGGGGTTCTAGTGAATCCCCCTTCTAGCAAACCTCCTAAAGTGTTTTCCCTCTGAAAATGCATTTTTCCTTCCTCAAACTAATTGTAAACCATTTTTGTGGGATCACTCGAGTGGGATCAACATCATTCAATCTCCACTATTCCACGTTATCCCGCAAGACTTAGCTGAGACCCACCATAAACTCAACAGGCTATGTCGAAGGGACTTAAAACACTATCTCTTTGAAATCCCATTGTCACTTTGATGATGTTTTATCGAAGGGACTTTAAAGTGACTCCTATCAATGTGGTTAAGTCTCAATGATGTAGGGTCAAATATTTTTCACTCAACATAGGAAATTTATTAAGATTGACAAACATTAGCTCGGCTGGTAGACATAAGGTGAAGGGACCAGTCATACCCATGACTTCAAATACATAAGTTGTAACTTATGTGACCTGCAACTGTTGATACACAGTCAACATGAAATTATAAGCTTTGTTCACTCGCCATGACTGCTAACCCTTAGGGTTTATATGCAAAAGCCTAGTTCTAACTGAGAGCACAAATAATTACATTTTGAGCACATCCTTCATCCTCTAGACTTGCAACTTATACTTCTAAGAAGCTCTCAAAAAACCCACATCGAATCAATTAAAAGATTCTCATTCAAATGCCTAGAATCCATTGTTGCAAAAAGGTGACAACATTTTGTCAACTATGCAACATTTACAAAATATGTTCCTTTGCATATATACAACTACTCACATACTTCTAGAAACATATCCACATCTCTCATAATCATCCTTTGTCATCATGCCAACAATCTTTGCATCATATCCCCTTTTGACATCAATGACAACAATATGCCAACAACATACAACCATCAACAAGCCATCACAAAACAATCCAACACCGCTAAGTCATCATTGTCAAAATATCCCATTGAAAGTGTATAACCAATAAAATTCAACAGACTATCATGAAATCATGATCAAACCACATGCTACAAGTCCCATCACCCAACTAATAGATTACTATAATCATCCATCATCTCATCCTAAAATAGCATACCAATGCACAAATGACCATATTTAAAGACAACTAATGAAATTTGCAACAACAATGAATCAAACTTGGTGGATATAGATAGTCCACATCTAATCCATCCCACTACAACCCAATAGGATGTACACACCTAAAAGTTGCATAACTCATAGATCCAACCACTAAAACATGCAAACTCATCATCACATTAGTAAACTACACAATGATATATCAAGGAAGATAATCTTATAAACATCAAGACTCAAACACCAAATTGAAAACAAATCTTATTTTCTAACCATGTCCACAAATGAGTAACCAAAGTCAAGAAACCAAATAAGCATCAAGGAGATAAGAACAACCTCCTAACATCAAACCAAATCACCATCAAACAACCACATACATGATCATGTTGTGATGCATAAATGTACCTGCATACCCATGACACCATAATAATATCCATCTATATACTTGCACTCTACTATCACCCATACAAGACTCCCAGTCTCCACTCATTTCAAACCATGTACCTGTCACTGTAAAATTCCAACTCTAAAAAATACCTATAAACCTATACTAGGAAGCACCAAATTGACAATCAACTATACCATCATAAATATCATATATAAAAACATGTACTCCCTCAAGGTTTTTCCTCTTGACTCATCTGTATGCTCACACAATCACACTCCAAATCTTAGGCTCCCACAAGTGATCAAACAAGTACCAAACTCTTTCTACTCATCAAAATGAAAATATAAAAACACCACTATAGAGTATACCAAACATTCTCTCCAACACCTATTTGAAATTGAAAATCTGACTCTATATGCAAAAGTTATGCACAAAATAGTGAAACCAAGAATATCTATCTTTTAGGCCTCAAAAACTAGTCAAAATAGAAAAATCAGCTAACCAAACCTATACCGCAGTGAAGATCACGGAAAGAGATTTCTAACAACTATATGAAGTTGAAAAATGGACATCATGGGAAAAAGTTATGCATATTTAAAAAAACTTCCTCAATCTGGCTAGTGGGTGGCTATAGGGTGGCCCCTGGGCAGAGCCACTGATGGCGGTGGTTGGCTAGTGGCACCTAGCACACAGGTGGAGTAGCAATGGACTTCAAACATTTATTAAATTTATTTTAATTTCCAAAAGAAAACCTTTTCCCCCTGCCTCCCATCGAAACCCGATACCAAATTAAATGTTGGTTTATAAACTCTTTAAATCCAACGGTTTAAACTTATGTCAATGGTTATTTAAAAATGCAGCAAAAGGGGGGTATAGGGGGAAAGTTGGTGAAACCCCACCCCAATATAGATATTTTTTTTTTGTTTTAAATTTTGTTAATAACGCTTTTATTTTAAAAGAACTTTAACCCATTTTAATTTTTCTTGTAGGATTTTAATAATTTTATAGGGCTAAAAAAATTCCTTTTTCTGGGGGATTAATTTTTTTTCCCTGACCTACAGCCAACCTGGATGGTCATATGGGTAGGGTTGTAGATAAAAAAAATTACCTTTTTTTTAACTTTTCCAAAATAGGAAAAATTTTATGTTATTTTTCATGTCACAGGCCTCTTGGATCTAATGGTGAGGTTTGTTTTGTCTCAAGTGGTCATCCATGAAAATTCCCCTACAAAACACTCATATGAAAGCTCAAACCAAGAAACCCTTTTGACCCATATTTTGAAAACTTTAGATCTGCAATAAACCCAATAAATCTTGACAATCCAAAAGCTCAAATCTACATGCAAACACCTGCAACATGAGTTCCATATCTTGTAATGTCTCAAATCTTTCATGTATAGCCATGGTTTGAACTTTGCAAAAAAATTCTCAAAATAGGGTTATAACAAAAATCCCATCAACCATGAAAACTCTAATACCACTTGTTAGAAAATATTGTATTCAACCCACAATCTTAAGCCATTTCCTACATAACTCCATGAGAGAAAGCATGCATACAAGTAACCATAATGCATAGATCAAATAGACAAGCTGCAAGATAACACAAGATGTACCCTAGGAAAAACCTCAAGAGGAAAAAACCTAGCATCTAAAAGCATCCATACTCCATCATATTATTTAGCAATAAAGCAATACAAGAGTTACAATGAATACCTCTGAAGCATAAAGCCTCTCAATGCATCCTCATGTGTCCAAGAATGAATCCACACATCCCATGCCTTTCTTCGCATATGCACTCCTCAAAGAGACTCAATAATGACAACCCACTCACCCAACCAACCTTAACCACACAAATACAACCAAGTGGTAAGATAAAACCATGTGCCACAAAACCATGTGAACACAAAACCACTAATCCCTTATTTAATATTGGGTACACTAAGTTTTCACTTTATTTAATATTTCCCCAATATTAAGTTATTATCACATTTCTCCCACACATTTAATAATAATACAATGTTACAATACAACATAGAGTGCTCCCCAAATAATTACCTAGTTTCATTAACCACACCACCTAGGTGCATTACAACTAAATAATTATTTAATTACAACATTATAATATAATATTTTATGCAATGGTGTACAACCCTATCTCAACATATTCAAAGTTTGAGGCATGTGCAATAACGGCTACAAGCGTGCAAAAGTCAAATCAAGTGTGTGGAGTGAGGATAGGACCTATTTAAGGTTTCCATGGTGGCACAATGCATCATGTTCTTTTGGAAACAAGTTTGGAAAAGTGTATTACACGTTTCATATAATTTGAATTTAGGTCCACCCTATGTTGTATAGGTTGGTGTGGATCCCTAGCTAACATAGAAGAGTGTTAATGTAATGTCATGTATATATTTCAAATGTTCAGATGCATTGTATGTATGTATTTGTGAGGAAAAAATGTGTGTATGTACTAAATGTATTAATCATTACAGTGTAAGTATTGTAGTGAGATGTACATTTGTGTCACAATAGAGGTTTGAAGAAAAGAGTGTATCAATATTAGTATGTCTACTATTCAGAGTTAAATTTCAAATCCACTATTATTTCTATTCTGGTAGGATTGGTGTTTTGCTTGTTGTATTGTTCCGATAGGGTTTTTTGTCTTTGTTCTGGTGGGGATTTGTATCTCTTGTAGGTTGGTGTGTACTAATCTTTTGGGAATTGGTGTCACTGGTAGGTTGGTTCCTATATCTCATTATAAATTTCACATATTATATTCCTTCTTGTGAGATCTTTTCACCATGGTTTTTCCTATCTTGGGTTTCAACATAAAATGTGGTGTTATATGTTATCTTGTGGTTGTTCCAAGGTGTGTGCCCTTGGTCTCCTTGTGTTGTGCAGTGCAGTGTTTAGGTTCATGGCATGGATTAACTACCTCCCATGTATTCATTAACTATGGCGGTTGTATCGGTCATTAATAGGGCGATCTTTTAGTGCAATGGCAACCGTTTATGCAATAATTGGTATTAGAGCCTGGGTCATAGGTTCGAACCCCTTGCTTGCACTAGGGGGGTTGTTGCAAGGTGTGTTCCCTTGGTCTCCTTGTGTTGTGTAGCTCAGCACTTGGGTCTGTGACATGTCTTAACCACCTCTCATGGATTCATTAACTTTGGTTGTTGTATCGGGTAGTAATAGGTCAATCTTTTGGTGCAACGAAAATCGTCTATGCAACAATGGTGTGCTTTAATTGCTTTACTTACTAGCTTGTATGGTTCAATTCTCTTCATGTTGAAAATCTATAAAGTAGTTGTGAAGGTTTTTATAATTTTTGTAATTGTTTGGATCTACTAATTCACTTACCCCCCTCTCAGCAGATTGTGTACCCTTCATCCTTCTATTGAGTTATACTATGTGGTATGCCCTTGGTGAGTTATCCCAAGGATGGATTCTTGTATGGAGTTAGTGATTTGTCCAATACAAATTTATGATGTGACATTGATGGATTTGCCTAATGAGATATTGTTTTTATCCTATCTATATTTGATTTTTTTTCTTGGACAAGTGTTTAAATATGATGTGTTTATGGAGTTTCTTCATTATGTATGGTGTGTGTGCAATCCATCTCCCCATTTTTTTAGTGTGAGTGTTGTTCTTGTGGCACATGTGACTATCTACTATGTAGGTACTATGTAGGTAGACTTGCGTCATAGGGTATGGTAATACTTGGGTCAACTAAACACTATCACATGGAAAACCGACCCCACTGTCGATGGGTGGTCAAAATCTATTATGAAAAAAATTTAGTCACAATAAAAAAAATATTCTTATATACCTCATAGATTTCCCTATACCAGTGATTCTTTGAATATTCCACCAAGCATCACCTTAAGAATATTTCATGTGAATATTCTTCCAAATGAATATTTTGGTTAATGGGATAGTATAATAGCTATAACAACTATTTATCTATCAAATTCAGTCACCCAAGCTTCTGACATCAACACTATATTAGGAGCCCTTTAAAAAAATTGCCCCCCTCTCCAATGTATTTTTTTATGCAGTCCAACTTCAGAGGCTCATAACTCGAGCTCAAAACCTCTTTTTTTTAAGTAATGTTTTTTTATTTGGGGTATAATTTTTCACTCTTCGTAGTGGTGTAATTGTTTTTTTAATTTTGGTGTCTACTTTTTCCAGAAATTGTAGATTCTCATAGTTGTTGTTGATTCCTTGTTTTGGAGAATTTTGGGATTTTGTTCTCACTCCTATAGTAAAACTTTTTGGTGTAATTTTTTTAAAAGTTCATAATTTCTCATGTACTTCTTAGTGGTGGGATCAAATTGATATCATTTTGTGTCAAAATTATACTTTGATCTTGTGGTCAAATTTGGAATCTAGAAGCACTAAGATCAAGTCCTCTTCATTATTTTTGGAAAGTGGAACTTGTAATTGCACTAAGCATAAAGTGCCACAATCATATATTGTTGGGGGTTTCTTGATTGATTAATTTGGGGGGGTAATCTTGTGTTTGTTTGTTGGTTGTAATAATATCTTCTAATGTGTGGAAAGTAAAATGTGGTTATTGTGGGAAGAAAAAGTATACAATTTAAATGAAAGCTTGGAGAAAGAACTTGATTATTTCAATCTTCTTTATGAAATTCATCTGTTCTAGCAGCTTTGCATTGTCAATGGCATCAATTTTCATAATTCTTTTGAACTGGCATCAACTAAATCATCTATTATTCTTACTTCACTATATGTTGATGATATTGTATTATTTGGGGATGATAAGTGCAGTCAAATGGCATGCACTAAGATCTCATATCCTTTATCTATTGTTGCTTCTAATGATGCTTGTGTTGCTATATTTTTGACTCATTGTGATTCAATGCAATAGGACATACATTGTCTTCTAGAGATGGCTACTTGGGATGAGTACTTGACAAACATTGAAAGTTCATTTTTCAAGTCCTACATTTCATATTTGGGAGACACCGTTTATTTCTTTTCTTTTATGAATATGATCCTTTTTCAATTGTTGGAAGGGAAAACTTTGACCCTCTTTTTCATTATCTACATGATCATTCTTTGTAGTTTGGCATGAGTCTATTCTTTTGGACAGTATTTAAAGGTACATTTGTCTTTGGGTTGTGTTCTACAATCATTTCTAGGATATTCTAGATTGTCATCTTTTATAGTGTGGCCTAGTACATTTGTTTAGAGTTTGTCAACTTTTAGTATCAACATGAAGACACTTGAGCATTCTTCAAAGACATCATATATCGTCTTTCTTCCCTCATATTCTTTTCAATAATTGCAATACATCCTACATACCATATTGGTTTTGTTTCTTCCTAAGGGGAGGAATTTTTTTTGGTAGTATTGGATCATCTTTTGCATTCAATTTCAAGCATCTACCATCATTACGAGAGGCTCTATATTGAAGGGTGGGCTGCATGGTCTCTCTTCTTCTCTCTTATGGGGGGTATTTTTCCTTGCATGGGGTTTTTTCCTTCTCATTCATTAATGAGATCATTTTATTGCCATCTCTCTTTTGGGGAGGATTCTCTTTCCACTTGGTTTTTTGCTTGTCTCCATCTATGAGAGATTACATTTGTACATGGGTACCTAACATGGCCTCATATATGGGACCCATCCTTGCATCTTTGCATCATTTGCATAATAATTTTTATCAAAAAAAATGGAGGTAATGGTAGAAGATGTCTGAAAATAAGTAGAGTGTGGGAGTATAAAAGTAGTGTCAAAGGCCTATAATTCCACTTATGTTTCCTTAATCCCTAAGGTTAAGACCCCTAAATATTTTGATGAGTTTAGACTAGTTTCCTTACGTAATATAATATATAAAATTATTTCTAAGGTCATGATCAAGCTTAAGAATTATTTGAAGATATTATTTCTAAGGAACATATAGTATATTTTTGAAAGGCGCGTAGATTCTAGAAAGAATCATCATATGACATGAGGCTATCTACTTGATCAAGTTGAAGCAAAAATAAGGTATGGTCATAATTAGATATGAGCAAAGAATGAAATAGAATTTTATGGGATTTTTTTGTTCAAAGTAATGTAGAAGAATGGATGTTGTGAAGATTGGTGTAAATAGGTATATAGCTATGTTTTCTTCTATTGATTTCTTTCATTTCAAAATGGGATTAAGATAGGGTGATATTCTCTGACCTTTTATTCTTTATTTTTGCTAAGACATTTGGTAGATAATTGAAGAATGAGATGGAGAGAGGTAATCTAAAAGGGCTTCAAGTCTCTTAAGGGTTAAGGAATATTTATCACTTGTAGTTTATTTATGATACTCTCTTATTTGGAGAACCTACTATGAGAGAAGTTAATTTAGACAATAATATTCTTATGAAATATGAGATAGTAATTTAAATTGAGAATTTTATTTTTGAAAGATAGATGTTAGGAAGTTTTAGGGATTTAAAGGATTCTTGATTTTAAGGTTGAAAAGGTACCAAGTAAATATTGGGGATGCCTATGGAGGAAGAAAAGATATTAGAAATTTCAAATGGAAGAATTTTTTTGATAGATTCCATAGTATATTGGCATCGTAGAAGGGTAGATGACTTTCAATTTCTAGTAGGTTTACTTTGATCAAGCCTCTTTGGTTTCTATTCTAGTTTACATAATTTCTATCTTTCATATCCCTCATAAGGTGACAAAGATATAAAGAAATTTTCTTTGGTGTGGTACTAAATATTCACATAAGTATAGTTTGTTTAAATGGGATGATATCAATAAGCCTAAGAGTATGGGTAGATTAAGGTTTAGATAATGTTAAAAGATGAATATAGCAAATTAAGATCCAAACTATGGGGGAGGATTTATGAGGAAAATGATAGGTTATGAAGTTTATACATTCCTAATACCTTTCTACTATGATAGAGATGCATGTGCATCAAGATGGGGCACAAAAAGGTGCAAAAATGCTCAAAAATGAGAAAAACATGATTGTATTATGAAGAAATTCAAATAACACACTCGTGCTATGGCTTAAATTTTCCAAGACATAACACAAGCATGTTATTTGAATAGAAAATACTCGTGTTTTTAGAATTCAAAATGTGTGCTTGTGTTTTCAGCGTTCAAAACATGTACGTGTTTTTAGCATTGAAAACACAAGTGTGTTTTGGCTTTTACAAACATGATGTTTTAAATGCAAGCTAAAACACAAATGTGTTTTTACTTTTACAAAACGTGTATGTGTTTTGGTTGCACAAAACATGTGGATGTTTTGGTTTCATAAAACATATATGTGTTTTGGCTTGTACTAAACGCATACCCATTTTGGCTTCTACTTAGGCTTGAATGACAAGCCTTAGGCTTGGATGGTTCATTTGCCTCATTTTGAAATGATTTTTTCCTCCATTTTCATTTCTCAATTTGTTTACCATTAGGTTTACACATTATAAATTGATTCTTAGTAAAATTGCCACCATAATTTCACATGTCTTATAAGCTTTCTAACCATATAATTTTTTTATATTTGAACTACATTAATATATTTATTTTTAATTTTTTCAATAAATTTTCCATAGCTATTAGAGACATATGTATTGAATTTTTTTAATAACTTTTAACCTACTTGTCCAAATTTGAAAAAAAATATATAATATTTTTCTACATTTCATTCTTTACACATTAGATGTTTTTGCATTTTTGATTATTTTGGTGCAAGTTATGTGACATGCATGCTCAGCGATGTGATTTCCTAGATGCATCCACTTTGAAAATCATTAAAAAAATATTTTCAATAATTTTAAAAAAATATATATATACAACTTTTAGTACTCACTCTTAACTATATATCTACCAATAGGTTTTTAAAAATACTAAATGCAACTAAAAAACTGATGGTTGCACACTAGACACTATGTTATGTTTTGTTGTAAAAAATAGGAACATTTTTGTGTGCACAAAGCATTTTATCCTCTTAATCTTACCTATTTTTGAAAAAAATAGTATTTTAGAAACTATATTCAAATTACTACAATTCTTGTTATTTTGGTATCTTCAAATTTTGAGTGCATGAATCTCAAATTACTCCTACAAGTTCAGGTTTAGTTGATTTTTTTTTTTTTTAAAGTGGCCACTGTTGACCCCCTATTTGTGTACCATCTTGGTGCACTTACTCAGAGGAAATTTTCAAGAAATTTGACTCTCTTCCTCATGGCTCTAGTATATGGAGCTTCTTAAGATTTTGTTTCAAATTAATTCCCCTAATCAAATGGAAATTAGGGAGGGGGAATATTTTTCAAGAGACAATTAGAGACTAAGGCCTATTGTATCAAAATTTGAAGATAGCATGTGTGTTTGGGTAAATAATTTTTGGGAGGGTGACCCCTCTTTGAAATTGAGACTCTTGATGCTTCCTATACTAGAGTTGAAGGAGTTTTATGATCAAATCCAATTGAATATTGATTACTATCATCTATCCTAGTGGAGGAAAAGGAGGATGTGATGGTGTGGGGAGGTCATGAAAGTTGTTTGAACTCTATTTGATCTACCCTTTTTTATTCTTCGGGAATTTTGGTGATCCCCCTTTTAATTTTGATGAAAAATTGATTTCCAAAAGGGCTTCCCAAGGCCAATGTTATTTTATGGATCACCTCAAGAAGGCGTACTCTTACATGGGATGCACTTGAAAATTTTGACAAGATAGGGCCCTCTCTTTGCATAATGTGAAAAACAAATATGAAACCAACAATCATTTATTCCCACATTGTGACCTTTCTAATCAATTATGGATATTTTATATGGGGAGAAGGGGTGTGTATTCAATCACTCCTCATATTCTAAGTCTTTTGGCTAGTTGGGAAATCAAAATCAAAATCCTTGGATTGAAGTTCATATGGGATTATTTGCAAACCTTAATGGTTTAAAGTGTTTGGTTGGAAAGCAATAGAAGAATTTTTAGGAAAAAGAAAGGACGCTGAAATGAATTGGGATAGAATTGAAACAATAATTAATGAGTTAAGATAAGTTCATAAAGTTGATCAATGGCCCCTTCATCAAGGGGAAGCTAAAATGGTACCCAAATGGCCTAGATTCATATGGATTGAAGGCAATATGAAACAACTTAGCCATAAAGGACCTCCTTACACTTGGGTGTGCTTAGAGGATGGTTGGATCAAATTTAATTTTAATGGAGAAGCAAAGAATAACCCAAGGCAAGAGGTGGAGGAGGTTTTTGAGAAAAAAGTGGTTAGCCTCTAGGTATTTTTGCATATGACTATAGCAATGACTCTTTAATAGCATGGAAAAAGAATTCTTTATTATGGGGTATGGTGATAGAAAGTGAAAAGGGATGGAAATCTATGGATTGAGGGTGATTCAAAGTTGGTACTAAGGACAATGAAAGGAGCAAGCATTAATAACTAGATATTGAAATCAATTATATCAAATGCAATGTGAGGAAATAAGTCATTTTATAAAATTATATTTTAACATTTTGGAAGGAAGGGAAATGCAGTAGTGGATTGGGTAACCAATAAACGTGTGGATTTAAGTTCAGTAAAAGTGGATGTGATTTTGTGAGATCATGGTGGAGAAATTTTCCTTTAGAGGCTATTATGCTAATTCAAAAGGATTTACAAGTGATTCCTCTTGATAATGTGATAGAGTGATAGTTATGAAGCAAATGTATTAAAGGGAAGAAAATTTATTAAAGGTGATCAAATGGATTCTCATTATTCTTTTCTTGCATTTGAGAATTTTGTGGGTGTCAAAATTCTATGGCTTTAGCAGCTGGTGCTCACCATATGGGGGATAAAATGGAAAATTGTGAACATAGTAAGGGGAAATAGGACCTGAGAGAACACTAAAGCAGAGGAAGAGATGGGTGTTTGGTGTGGAAGTAGTGGTAGAATTCATGGAATTTATTGATCAAGAGATCAATAACCTAGTAATTAGATAATGGATGGTCTACATCTAGGAGTTGGCCAAGGGTTTGGGTAGTTTTGTAAGGGTGTGCATTCATTTAGCAATGAAAAATTGTTATTAGATTTGGGATATAGCAAAGGCCAATGGAATAATTTTAACACCACTCATTCTTTTTCTTATGTAGCCATACTTTCCACAACAACTTGTTCCTATCTCCTCCATGACAATGTAGGTGACATTGTCCACCAAGAGAAGGTACACTTTAACTATTTATTGGAGCACCTTCACTCTATCAAGAGGAGATAATTTCATTTATCATTGGTTGTAGAAGAAATTGCTAAGAAGCAATATTTCAATCTTCAAAAGGTGGTTATTCCATTATTCTCTTACTGTTATGATTAGAGGAGGATGAAGACAAAGGCGATGAAAATAAAGTTTCAAATCAAATTTTGGTATTGTGATAAATGCAATTGTATTAGTAATAGGGTGGTGAGACCTATGTAATTTTTCTTGTCCCCTGTAAGGTTCTTAGACATTTTATGATACTATGTTGGATAGTCGGGTTGGGGGTAGAAGTGTTTTTGGCTTTGGCCATTTTTCTAATGGGTGGAATGGGTTTAATATGATAATCTATTTTTTCCTTTGTCATCTTGTCAACCACTAAGACATTATGTGGCTTCAACTTGGACATGGGGGTCTTCCCCAATTTTAATGGTTCCTAGACCTAAACCAAGTTATATTAGAAAAAAATGCATAAATGATGTGAAATTTATATAATTTACACATAAATGATGGGTGGAACATCTATTTGTTGTGCATAAATGAAACTTTAAAAAGTGAATGAAACTGTTAATGTGAGATAATAATTTCATAAATGTGTTGATGTCAGTTAAAATTGTATAAATCATGTTTTATATATCTTTATTAATTTATATATATTATTTGTAAATATTATATAATAATATATTTTTTATACTTAATATAAACACATTAAATAATCAACTTTATATAAATTATTTATATTACTATTTCTTTAATTATTAGCAAGTTAGAGATTATGATATTTGTTTGAAGATTAATAATTATTTAAAACCCTTGAAATTACATGCTATAAAAAAACCCCAAACCCCCACATCCACCATATATATAAAACCAGTGATAAACTTTAAAAATAATAATAACAATTGATTTCTCAAAGGTAATGGAATTTGTCACCTAGAAGTGAATTTCCTAATTTTCTTTTAATTTTATAAATTAAAAGTCGAAGAAGGCAAGCAACTGTCTAACAGAATATAAAAGAAAAATAGCGAAGACGAGCGGGCGCCAAGCATGGAGCACCTCAGCGACGTCGTCATACAATAATGGTACCAACATCTGGAGAGCTCTGTCTGAGTTGTGCTTAATATTGTCGTCCTTCGAAAGTCTGCCCAAACCAAACACTATTAGCCATATAAATCCCGTCGCTGGTCACTTTAACGTCTGCCCCATCAATCATATTAGTTCCATCATTCCATCAATCCTAACGTCATCTGGTAATACCGCGACCCGGATATGGTAAACCGGATTCCTCCCTTCTTCACGCATTCGACCCGAACGGGTACGACGCCGCCCTTGTATTTGGCGATTTGCAGAAAGGCTGGCACGGCCAAGTCGAAGTGTGCGAGAGGAGGGTTGCACAGAAAAAGTTGGGCGGGCGGACTGTGAACACCATTGTGGATCCTCCTCCGCCTTGCACTGCAATTGATAACATCCTCCGCAGCTCAGCCCATCTTTGAACAGCGCACCGCTCAGCGCAGCCGTGTATATGCCGTACCCTTGCGCGGGCAGGTCGCCATACCCACATGCACCTCCTGTACATTCAACACAAACCGGATTTAACATTGTATAAAGAATTGGGTTGAATTTTATGATATTGCATATATGTATATAATATAAATGTACCCACAGTTCCAGACTCATCGTAGCCTCCATAGAAAGTGGCGTGGGCATCTTGCCACTGCTGCTTCATGTGGAAATGTCCGTGGCGGTCACGTGCGCAAGCTGGGAAAAGCATACACCAAAATGTTAATGCTAATGCCGCCAAAGAGACTGTATGTGCCAATACAGATGCCATTCTTTTTCCTTTGGTATTTGAAGTCCTTCCTTTCTCAGTGTTTTTTATTCTTGCTCTCTCAAATCTCAAAAGTCGTTGTTTGTGGATGTAATGGAGTAAAGGCTCTATATAGTGTATTACATTCGGCCCACCGATTCTCAACATCAATCTAATTGGCTGCACACTACTGAAAATCTTTAACAGAAAAAACAATAAAAACAAAGTCTTTGCGATGGAGGGAATGTTTTAGCTCCACTGATAACGGCCCGCCTTCCGGAGGTTACCGTACAAGTTTAAATAAATCCTGTTGTTTTGTTGGAGATGTTTACCCGTCTGTTAAACTGGTCTTCTGATTTAGACAATGTCTTTAATGTATTGTATGTCGAACTCATTGTATGCATGATCTTTTGGCAGGTATTTAAAATCGATAAGAGTTCTCAGAAACTTACAAATCTTCTGAGTAAGCGGGAAGGGCCTCTTTTATTCATCGCTATAATCTTCCATACGATCTATTCCACCTTTTAATATGACAAAATACAAGTGTCTTAAAATCTCCAAGCAACTTAAATAAATATACGATTAACTTATATTTGAATAGGAGGTAATTTAGAAATTGAAAATGTTATTTTTATAAATTAAATGCAATAGATGGGGGTATTTAGTTTTGGGAACAATGATAAAAGAATTAATGATATTAAATAAAATTTAATTGTCAAAATATAAAAATTGAATATTCACATTTGGATGAATGTGTGTTAAATGAAATCAAATAAAGAAATGTAAAAATGATACATGACAAATTAGTAAAGTAAATCACATAAACATCTGAAAACGTAAAGTTTCAAAAGTCTATACAAGTATGTAATGGTATTGTCATGATAAATATCATGTGACAATGACATAGAAGGTGTCTAAAAATGAGCATGTAAGTGTATGAATAATTATATTAAATACAAAATTGGATAAGGTATTCATGCCCTTGTCTTCATGCTTCAAACCTTCACAAGGTCGGTGTACTCACACGCTTTGTGACCCTACGGGCAACTGGGCTCACAGGTTTGGACTAAGTCGCATAAATGCAGTGCATTCATGTCAAAGATGACCAGGGATCATTTGTGGCTTCATCTAGGTTTGGCCAAGCTAAAATTTCTTGATGTACTGATCAAATAAAAAATTAAAAAGCCACACAAAAATATGTCACAACTACTCATGTGCCCCTTATATAAAAAATTATGAAAAAAAGTTCAAAAATAGGTTGAACAAAATGCCATGTCCTTGTTATTTTTTCTACAATATTAAATAGGTATCATTGAAATATATATTTTCTTCAAATTAATCAAAAATTATTTCAAAATAAATTAGCATTATGTAAACTAAATTCCCTTTCCTATAACTTATATTCTATCCCTTTTCAAATTTTATAAATAACTCTTTCTCATTTTCTATGTAAAATTATGAAGTTTTTTTATAACATATTCACTGCCACTTATGTGTTTTGTTTGGCCTATGAAGTTCCTATGCTCAATTAGTCCATTAATTTACATGGACCAAATATCCTTTTGAAATGTCTAATATTTATTTTTCCATGTCAACTAAGAATACTTATATGTTTGAAATACATGCTTGATTTAGATTCAAATTTATCTCAAAGTGGTGCAAAATATAATAGATAAATTTGCATATCAATATCAATGCCCATTCAGTTTTAGGCACATTTTTAAATATATCTTAATATAATATATTATCAATAAACATTTGATTCTTATTCAAGTTTGGTTCATGACACAATATTTATCCCTAATCATTTCATATCCATGTACACTTATTTCCATATATTTAGACCTTATAATAACATATTTACAAACACATTATCATATATTCATCATTTACACATCATTTATTAGCCTATATTTACACCAATATCCATTTATTGCCTTGAAACTAGTAATTTTTTATCTTTGATAATTCTCGATGCCTCAAGATTTAACTCAATTTTTATTCAGAAAATTCAAGAAAATAAATATATGCCCTTATTTAACACCATTGTAAGATGACCTAGTACATGATTGCACAACTTTTGCTATTTTTTGTTATCAAAGGTATTTGTCTATCACTAATTAACAAATGAAATGATAAGAGGAAAGAAGCGAAAAAGATTTTTTAAAAAGGGACACATTGCATCATAATTTTACATGACATTTGTCTTTTTTCATTAAAGGCTTTGATCATTCACTTATTCCTTTAAGCTTTATTTAGTTGGTTTGAATTGGTCAAGGAGGGAAGTTTGACTCAAATGATCCAAAATTTAGATAAAGGGTTACCGGAGGTGGAGATAGGGAAAATAGGAACATCAATCTGCAATGCCCTCCATCACAGACCCACAATTCTTATATTTAACCTTATCTGGTATTAAAATAATGTTTAAGATTTTCCTTAACCTTTGCTCAGTGTTTCTTTATTCTTGGTTCTGAATGTTATATCTCAAAATGTAAAGTCGTTGTTTGTGTTTGAAATGTTAATGGCAGAAAGGCTCTATATAGTGGTATTACAATTTATGGCCCACCGATTCTCAAGGTATCTATTATTGGCGGCTGTACTGAAAATGTGCGGGACTGTTCAAAAATGATGGTCTTTAGCCCTTACCAAGTTTTTAGCTCTTTCAAAAAATTATAACATGCCCTTTTGAAATGTCCTATCCGGATTTTTGCTTACCTTTCAAAGTACATAGATATTCAAATAAATCCTCATTTTTTGTTTAGATGATTCAATAGATGTTCACTGATTCCCTATATCGTTGTGATTATAATAACTCATCCCCATTTTTTTAGTAAGATCACCATTGGTTTGGGAGAGATATTGGTATTTATAGAATATAGCTCCTGAAGGGTATCACACAGTGGGGGCATTGAGCCCTACCTAATAGACATAAAGTAAATCTCATCAAGAAAGGGAGCTATTTGTTATTTACTTCATTCATCTAACAATGATATGAAATCTTAATAATCTTATGTGGGAAGCGAATATCTCCAAGGTCATTGTGATTTTTGGGCCGCACTCCAGTTTCATTGCTTAGAAGCCTTCAATAGAAAAATTTCGTTGTAGGCTTCTTGCCCATAGACCTTGCTATAGGCACAATGTTGACCTGTCTTCCAAAAGATTTTTCTGAGCTTATACTGCTAATCTCCTTAATTTGGGTAAGGTGAGTATGAAACATAAAAAACTTTATATCAATTTAGAGACCAACTATCCTTAGGGAGTAATTTAAAATTTAAGTAAGAAACAACCCAAACACTTTTGTTCAATCAAAATATATTTGGGTGTATTAGAGCAATCCTTCAATGAAACTTGTAAAACTCATGGGTATTTATCAAGTTTGGGGGAAATTATTGTATTTAAAATACTATCTTTTGTTAAAGCCACAAAAGTTTTCTGCATATATCATAAGATCAATAGTTTGTTAGGTTGGTTTATCCCTAGTGGATCAAAATAGAATACTTTTGTAGAGAATTAAAACAATTTTTTTACCATAGATCAATATTAGGACTCTGAAAAAACATTACACTTATTCTTATTTGTTAAGGTAGTTGTAAAGAAGAAACAAATCATGACTATATCATTCAAAGGCCTAAAGAAAATAGTTAGCTTGAAGACCTTAGGGATAGAAGATTGAGTAAGATTATTGGAACACATCAAACAAATTGTAATATTTTTTGCAAAGTGGGAATAATGGATCCATTTTTTTAAAGGTTCCCTCCATTTTTCCAATGAATTACATGACCAAAATTTAAAAGGTTGACCTTAACAGGATAGCAAATGACCATCTGGGAATTGTGAGAATGACCGCATCCACTTTCCATCAGTTTTAGTAAAAATTGGCAATAAGTAGGGTAACCTATTTTTATGCACCACCAATTAAATCTATTATTTATCAAGTAGAATTCTACAACGAATTAAAATCTAAGTGGTTTTATTGAGGATATTCAAGGAGTTTATGACAATTGAATCATTGCACCTTCACTATTTCTTTCTGATCAAACTAATAGCTAGTTTTAATTCTTCCTAGCTTGAAGACCTCTCAATTTATTCTTCAAAGTTCTAAGCTCTTCATTAATCCTCAAGTCTTTAGGATCAAATTGAATATTGCAAATTAAGAAGAGTATCTTGGAGATCATTCTCACTTTTCCTAGAGGAGCTCTCTTTTTCCCAATCTAGAAGATACTGGACCAAAGAAGATTTTTATAGGATTTAGGTCCTTTAACATCCATTTATTGATTTCTCCTAATATAAATATAGCATCACAATAGTCCTCATGTTTTAGTAAATTGGCATCGAGTAAAAACATACCATATTTACATGAACCAATTAGATCTATTATTATCAAGGAGAATTTACAACGAATGAAATCTAATGGTTTTATTGAGAGTAAGGAGTAACCTTGACTTTGCACCATTCACCAATCTGATCAAAGCTAAAGAAGTATTTATTAACATAGAACTTTCCAAGCAATTCGTAAATCCTCTTGGAGCCTTTTAACTATTGCACCATGTAAACAAAATATGTTGGTTTTCTTCCCTAAAAAATGAAAAGGGGATAGAGAGATTATCATTCTTGAAAAGAAAATATTTTGAATCAATTTACAAAAAAAATTTATTTAAGACAACAACATAGGAGCACCTAATCATGGTTTCCTAAAGCCAGGAATTCTTAGCATAGTTCATGTTATGATGAGGGGCACTGGGGCAATGGGGCATAGTGGGATGACGAACCTTTTGTGTTTCTGTTGCTTGGGTGGTGAAGTATGCTACTACACATTACTAGTGAGTTGTTTTATAAAGTTTAAGATGTGACCTTGAGGTTTTTGTTTGTTTTGAGGTGGTCTTATGATAAGCACGGGTTTGGTTTGGACTTTAGGTTGTTATGTAGGTGGGTAAATGATAAGTTGAGGTGTGATTGCATTCATTGTTCATTGTTGTGTGGTAATGGTGCAAGCCTTAGTGGATGAGTTTAATGAGATGAAGTCCTTGAGGGATTCA
Source organism: Sequoia sempervirens (assembly GCA_007258455.2). Taxonomy (NCBI): domain Eukaryota; kingdom Viridiplantae; phylum Streptophyta; class Pinopsida; order Cupressales; family Cupressaceae; genus Sequoia; species Sequoia sempervirens. The sequence goes on from VDFB02252616.1 coordinate 54,178,139, forward strand.
TCTAACATATCAAAGTCATCACAGCTAAAGGGCTTGATAGGTATACAATGCACTTTTGGAAAGAGATTTGACATGATAAGATGACTATCCTTTCTCCAAGATTAATCATTAAATTTCAATTTCAGTTTATAGTCACATGTGTTAAGGCTAACTAGGATGGAAAACAAATTTATAGACTTGATCAAAGTACAGATTTGGAAACTAGGTTCCAGATTGGAAAACGAACATGTATCAATCTATTTTGGAAATCTCAAGTAGGTTTATGGAGGACTAGAACACCCTATGGCGTATGTTTCCTAGTAGGGCTCTTTCCAAATTTTAGTTTCAAAGGCACTAGTGATAGAAACGAGCTCTATGACACTATGTAAACCTAGATTTTGAATTGATTTTATTACTATTTTGTGAGTTTTTGAATTATGCAATATATTGCAACAACATAGGGCTTTGAATTTTTGCAAAAATGAAACTAATATATCCAAATTATGTAACGCTTCAGAAAATATTAAAAAAAATCCTACACCTCTAATAATTTCTAGTACTGAAATGCAAAATTCTTCCAAAATTTGTAACAAGCTAAGAAAAATGATACCTTTCTTTAAAATGCAATAACACTTTTTCATGATTTCAAAATAGACATTTGCAAGTAGAAACAAACTAAAAATACAAAGACAAAGCCCTGTGCAAAAGTTTTCTAAGCCACCAGTGGTAGAATAGAGATGCCCTAGGGCATCTAAGTCCCTGATAGGGATTCTAAAAAATGAAAAATTGATTTTTTAGATTTTTTTTCAAGGATGTTGTTTCTATCTACAAATAGGTTTGATATTGACTGTTTTTACAAAAAAAAACCCAATTGAAGACAATGTATGGTGCAGGAGCACCTGGGAAACATGAGTTTTCCTAAAGTCTAGAAGGAAGTTCAATTTTTTTTGTGTTATCTTGAGGTCATGTTGACCATTTTGTTAGCATTTGGTGGAGTAGGAATAAACCTTAATCTATCATGATCAATAGATTGGGAGGTGAAAATCTTGAATGGGTTTTGAAGCTCTAACTTGTCTAGGTTGCCAACCTTGTCAAAGGTTAGAAAACACATTGGGTTTTATAAATTGTTTCATTAGGTCATCTATGGGTTCGAAAAGAAGAACTTAGTTGTTTTGAGGGCCTATTTAAGACATGGCTCGACCATGAGATAGGGTTGGAGGCATTTTTGTTAGAGTGATATTTTGTAAAGCTGAAGAATACAGCGTTGGAGAAACAGTTTTCTGTGTTTAGCTTTTAAACTAAGCTTTAATGGAGTAAACTTACTGTTATCTTGTTAGTAGTATGTAGTGTTGATATTGTGCAAGCTTGGAGTGCCATCTATTTGTCTTTACAAATCATTTTTCATCTTTTATTTATATATAGTTTGTTTTTTGCATTTTCTAGCCTGAATCAGGCAGTTTGAGAAAATGGAGTCCTAGTGCACTTCCCCACCGTACAAATTGTGCGGCCCTTTGGGATTTGTGTCTAGGCTCCCTTAGTGTAAATATGGTAGTTAGTAGAGTTTGTGGCAGTGCAGGAGATGCTAGCAAAGTTTTTCCCTAGGCGAGCCAGTGCAGGTCTGGTTAGGGCAGACTTGGAGAAAAAGTCACATAACTTGCAGGGGAAATGAGATTTTTGAGAAAAAAAATTTGTGAATTTTCTTGAGGGTCTTAGCAGTGCATGGTGGTCAGGAGGAGGTTCTAACAACTCATTTGATAGGAGAACTTCTTGACAGTCTGAAAACAACTTTAAAAAGCTTAGAAACCCTACCTTTTTGTCCATTTCTGTGTTTGAGCAGTGTACGGGAAGTGTTGTTCTAAAACCCTAAAAATCTTCAAGGAGAGGACATGAGAACCACCATTCCTAAGCAAAGAACCCAGGTCATTTGGTGGGTTTAGGTTAAAATGTCATTTTCTCTCTATTCAGAGACCTAATTGGGGGCTCAAGGCTTGTAGCCTTTCCTAACCCTAGGAGAGGGATTGTGGAAGCAATGGTTAATGGGGGTCTTGAGAAGGTATAAGAACCCTAGATAGAGTCCCCTGAAGCTGTTTAAATGTGTTACACCTCTGCAAGTTATCAAGTTGAATGTGGAGAGAATTTGGTCTTTAAAGAAGAGTAAGGGCCAATGGAAGAGTTGTGGCAATGAACCAAGGTGGTCTTGGTGGTTGGAGTTTGTGATAGAAGAGGGATTGGTTAGACAAACCAGGGGCACCTAGTCATGAGTAGGGGCCTATAGGTTAGATTGGTGAAGCAAAGAACCAAGGAGGTCTTATAAGGAAAGGCCTAGAGCAGGAATCAGTGATTGATTCCTCCAACCCCACTCCCTATCAGATTGGTATCAGAGCAAGTTAAAGATTTGGGAAGCATCTTATATGTCAGAGGTTGAGTCCAGTGATTCTTTCACCATGGTGACCAATGCAGAACTAGCTAAGATGGTTGAAGGACAAGAAGAAGATAATAGGCTATTGAGAGAAAGGATAGCCCAACTTGAGGAAGCAGTGAGGAGTGCATAGTTTGAGGGAAGAATACCAAAAGAAGAAGAGGTTGCAGAGGAAGATAAGACCCCTGAACCTGACCCTGTCTTGAAGGAGGAGCCTTTCTTGAAGGCATTAAAAGCCTTGAGTGGAAAAGCATTTGAAGGCATACCACTATTTAGTGGGAAAATGGAACCAGACCTAGTCATGGATTGGATAGAAGGCATGGAGAATCATTTTGAGTGTGATGGAGTCACTGAAGCACAGAAGGTGAAGGTTGCTAAGTCAAGATTAAGAGGATCAACCTTGACATGGTGGAAGTTCGTTCAGACAGAGAGGGAAAAAGAAGGCAAACAGCCCATATCAACTTGGAAAGGAATGGTTGCCAAGGTGAAGGAAGCCTACATTCCAGATGACTATGAGATTCAATTACACAAGAAGAGGCAAAGTCTAAGGCAGAAAGACCAAGATGTAAACACTTACACTGAAGAGTTTCAAAAGCTTTGTATGAGGTCTAATGTGACAGAGGATGAGAGCCTCAAAGTGGCTAGGTATCTTAATGGCTTGAAATGGAACATCCAAGAGGAGATAGCTCTTTTGAGTCCTAAAACAATACATCAATGTTACCAATTGGCTATCAAGATTGAGGAAAGGAACAAGAGGAAGCAAGATCAGACTTCTAAGGGCATAGGCAAAGGTAGAGAACAAAGAGATCAAAGAGGACAGCGTGGTGGCTACCAAGGTAGAGGCAGTGACCAAAGAAATCAAGGAGAATCAAAACTCACTGAGCATGGAGGTGAAACATATTCAAGAGGAGGATTCAACAGAGGAAGAGGACCTCAAGGAGGCTCAAATAGAGGAAGAGGAGTAGGCAGGAGCAATTCTTATTTTGCAAACATGAAGTGTTACCATTGCAATCAAATAGGTCACCCTGCTTATAGATGCCCGGAGAAAGCTTCCTCATCAAGCAATGAAAAGAGAGTGGCCTATGCACAAGAGGACACCATGAGTCCTAAAGCATCTGAGATCAGTCATATAGAATCTGATGTAGGAGAGAATCTGATGTTTAACAAAGTTCTAATCAAACAGCCAGTCAAGGAGGAACCTAAACAAAGAAGAGCTCTTTTTAGAGTAAGATGCAAGATACTTGGAAAAGTGTGCAAAGTCATTGTAGATTCAAGTTCAATAGACAATATAATCTCAGAGGAGGTAGTAACTAAACTGAAATTGGAGAAGGTACCCCACAGTAACCCCTACAAGGTCACATGGCTGAACAAAGGGCAGAGTGTTTTGGTTAATGAGCAAGTAACGGTGGAATTTTCAATTGGAGGATATAAAGATAAGTTGGTTTGTGATGTATTACCCATGGATGCATGCCATCTGCTACTGGGCAGACCATGGCAGTATGACAGAAGTGTTAAGTATGATGGGAAAGAGAACACCATATCATTCAAGAAGGATGGGAAGACTTTCAAGTTGTAGTCACTGTTAGAAGAAGATGAAGGGCAGTCCAAGACACCAAACATTATGTTGAGCAGTGGTAAGGAGTTCCTTAAGGACCTACACCAAGGGAATGAAGGATATGTGGTTGTGTTGCAACCTAAAGAAGAAGACAAGGCTGAAAAGACAGTCCTACCAGAAGCAGTCCAAAAGTTACTTGATAAGTACAAGAGCATAGTTAGTGATGGTACACCTGCAACCTTACCACCAAAGAGAGCAATAAGTCATCAAATTGACTTCATACCTGGAGCCTCATTACCTAACAAAGCAGCATACAAACTCACACCAAATCAGAATTTGGAGGTCGCTAGGCAAGTGCAAGAATTATTGGATCAAGGATTGATTCAAAAGAGCATCATCCCTTGTGTAGTGCCAGTGGTTTTAGCAACCAAGAAAGGAGGTAAGTGGAGACTTTGTACTGATTCTAGAGCAATAAATAGAATCACAATTAGGTATAGGTTCCCTATTCCTAGAATTGAAGATTTAATGGATTGTCTTGGAGGAGCACAGTACTTCACCAAGTTGGATCTCAAGAGTGGATACCATCATATCAGAATTAAGGATGGTGATGAGTGGAAGACAACATTTAAGACAAATGATGGGTTATATGAATGGAGAGTGATGCCATTTGGTCTCTCCAATGCCCCTAGTACATTCATGAGGCTCATAAATGAAGTGTTAAAGGAATTTACAGGTATATTTGTGGTAGTGTACCTTGATGACATCCTCATATACAACAAGACAGCAGAAGAACATTTGAAACATGTGGAGCAAGTTCTTAGAAGATTGCAAGAAGAGAAATTGGCAATCAATCTAGAGAAGTGTGAGTTCTTTAAGCAAGAGCTTATCTACTTCGGTTTTTTAGTGTCCAAAGGATCATTGAAGATGGATCCAAGCAAGGTGGAAGCCATCCTAAACTGGCCTACACCAACCACAGGGACTGAGGTAAGGAGTTTCCATGGATTAGCTCAATTTTATAGGAAATTCATAAGGAATTTTAGTGGCATATGTGCACCAGTCTTAGATACAATCAAGGGTGGTATAAAAACTAAGTTTGTGTGGACTCAAGAAGCTGAGAAAGGGTTTGAGAAATTGAAACAAGAAGTGGCAACTCAACCAATTCTCCTATTACCTAGCTTTGACAAGTTGTTCACCGTTGAGTGTGATGCAAGTGGAGTGGCAGTAGGAGGAGTGCTAAGTCAAGAGGGTAGGCCGATAGCCTTCTTTAGTGAGAAGCTCAATGAACCTAAGAAGAAATATTCAACCTATGACTTGGAACTTTATGCTTTGGTTCAGTCACTTAGGAAATGGAGGCATTACCTTCTACCCAAGGAGTTTGTGGTTTTTACTGACAATCAGGCACTTAGTTTTATCAACACTCAAGAGAAGTTGAGTAATAGGCATTTGAAATGGATGGAATACATCCAAGATTTTACTTTTACCATCAAGCACAAGAAAGGACAAATGAATAAGGTGGTAGATGCATTAAGCAGAAGGTTGTTGACAGTGCAAGAGATACAGCTCAAGAGCATTGGCATAGAGAGTTTCAAGGATCTATATGGAGATGATGAAGACTTTTCAGAGGCCTATAAGGTATGTTCTAACTTTGAGAACCATTTCCATAGCCAATATTCTGAGTATACCTTGCAAAGTGGGTTGTTGTTTAAGGGTAATCAGTTATGTATTCCAAGAGGGTCAATGAGGGAAAATCTGATTCAGGAAAAGCATAATGGCAGTCTTAGTGGGCATTTTGGTATAAATAAGACCTTAGAGCTAGTACAAAGATTCTATTATTGGCCTAAGTTGGCAAGAGATGTTAGAAGGCATGTGGAACAGTGTGTTGTGTGCATGAAAGCTAAAGGAGGAGCTAGCAATGCTAGTTTATATCAACTCCTGCCCATTCCTAACAGACCATGGGAGTGTGTGAGCATGGATTTTGTGGTAGGCCTTCCTAAGACCAAGACTGGTTTTGACAGTGTTTATGTAGTGGTAGACAGATTTAGCAAGATGAGTCATTTTATTCCCTGCAAAACTACTCATGATGCCAGCTACATAACTCATCTTTTCTTCAAGGAAGTTGTTAGGATCCATGGGCTACCTTTGAGCATTGTTTCAGACAGGGATGTGAAGTTCATGAGTCACTTCTAGAAGACTCTATGGAATAGATTGGGTACAAATTTGTCATTTGCATCAGCTTACCATCCTCAGACCGATGGTCAAACAGAGATGGTTAACAGGGTGCTTGGTAATCTTTTGAGGTGCTTAACTAAAGAATATGGATAGACATGGGATATGGTTATCTCCCAAGCTGAGTATGCTTACAATGATAGTGTCAATAGAACTACAGGGAAAAGTCCTTTTGAAGTTGTGTATGGAATGCACCCAAGAGGCATTTGTGAGCTCAGAGACCTTGGATCTATGGAGAATAGGAGTGGACATGCAGAAGACTTCAATCAGACCATGAAGGAGATCTAGGAGCAGGTCAAGAAGACAGTTACTAAGGCTACACAAAAAGTGAAGGAGAAGGCAGATATGTCAAGGAAAGATGTGCAATTTCAAGTAGGGGACTATGTTATGGTCCACCTTAACAAATCAAGGTTGCAGAAAGGAATTTCAACCAAGCTACAAATGAAAAGAGTAGGACCCTGCAAGATATTGGCCAAGTATGGGCAAAATGCGTACAAGGTGGAGTTACCTACTGATCTAGGCATCTCACCAATATTCAATGTTGTTGATTTGATCAAGTATAAGGGGACAGTCAAGGATTTGAATCAGGACAGTAAGGAGATATTCAAGGATGTCAGCAACATGACACTACCAACTCCAGACAAGCTACAAGCAGAGAAGATCTTGGAGTCAAGAGTGAAGAAGGCTACAAGGCACAAGGTGTACATAGAGCATCTTGTCAAATGGAAGAACAGAAATGAATCTGAAGCTACCTGGGTAGAAGAAGCAGACTTTAAGAAGCAAGGCATTGATATGTTTCTGATCTCTCCTAAAATTCCTTAGTTGTTTGTGCTGAGAGGGGGAGAATGGTGTAGGAGCACCTGGGAAACATGGGTTTTCCTGAAGTCTAGAAGGAAGTTCAAATAATGTTGTGTTATCTTGAGGTCATGTTGACCATTTTGTTAGCATTTGGTGGAGTAGGAATAAACCTTGATCTATCATGATCAATGGATTGGGAGGTGAAAATCTTGAATGGGTTTTGAAGCTCTAACTTGTCTAGGTTGCCAACCTTGTCAAAGGTTAGAAAACACATTGGGTTTTATAAATTGTTTCATTAGGTCATCTATGGGTTCGAAAAGAACTTAGTTCTTTTGAGGGCCTATTTAAGACATGGCTCGATCATGAGATAGGGTTGGAGGCATTTTTGTTAGAGTGATATTTTGTAAAGCTGAAGAATACAGCGTTGGAGAGACAGTTTTATGTGTTTAGCTTTTAAACTGAGCTTTAATGGAGTAAACTTACTATTATCTTGTTAGTAGTATGTAGTGTTGATATTGTGCAAGCTTGGAGTGCCATCTATTTGTCTTTACAAATCATTTTTCATCTTTTATTTGTATATAGTTTGTTTTCTACATTTTCTGGCCTGAATCAGGCAGTTTGAGAAAATGGAGTCCTAGTGCACTTCCCCACTGTACAAATTGTACGGCCCTTTGGGATTTGTGTCTAGGCTCCCTTAGTGTAAATATGGTAGTTAGTAGAGTTTGTGGCAGTGCAGGAGATGCTAGCAAAGTTTTTCCCTAGGCGAGCCAGTGCAAGTCCGGTTAGGGCAGACTTGGAGAAAAAGTCACATAACTTGCAGGGGAAATGAGATTTTTGAGAAATTTTTTTTTGTAAATTTTCTTGAGGGTCTTAGCAGTGCATGGTGGTCAGGAGGAGGTTCTAACAACTCATTTGATAAGAGAACTTCTTGACAGTCTGAAAACAACTTTAAAAAGCTTAGAAACCCTACCTTTTTGTCCATTTCTGTGTTTGAGCAGTGTACGGGCAGTGCTGTTCTAAAACCCTAAAAATATTCAAGGAGAGGACATGAGAACCACCATTCCTAAGCAAAGAACCCAGGTCATTTGGTGGGTTTAGGTTAAAATGGCATTTTCTCTCTGTTCAGAGACCTAATTCGGGGCTCAAGGCTTGTAGCCTTTCCTAACCCTAGGAGAGGGATTGTGGAAGCAATGGTTAATGGGGGTCTTGAGAAGGTATAAGAACCCTAGATAGAGTCCCCTGAAGCTATTTAAATGTGTTACACCTTTGCAAGTTATCAAGTTGAATGTGGAGAGAATTTGGTCTTTAAAGAAGAGTAAGGGCCAATGGAAGAGTTGTGGCAATGAACCAAGGTGGTCTTGGTGGTTGGAGTTTGTGATAGAAGAGGGATTGGTTAGACAAACCAGGGGCACCTAGCCATGAGTAGGGGCCTATAGGTTAGATTGGTGAAGCAAAGCACCCAGTAGGTCTTATAAGGAAAGTCCTAGAGCAGGAATCAGTGATTGATTCCTCCAACCCCACTCCCTATCAATGTAACTCAAATGTAAATGTTTGAACAAGAAATGCCAATTATGAATGTAATTTTGAATGTAAACCTGACCTAAATGACTAATATGAACCCTAATGTAACCTATGATACAAAATGATATGCAATTTTTTTTTTTTTTATGACTTTTCATAATGCAAAAAATGAAACCCTAAATGAGAAATGCAAAACAATGCAATGCAATACCTAGATCTAGGGTACTTCATATTTCAGAAGGTTTATTATGCCAAAATGTCAAGCTCACCAAAATGTAACATTAGAAAAAGGGGAACCTTTACTTGTTTAATGTCTAAAACCTAGGATTGATTTTGCTCATTTTTCAAAGGTACATTAGGATGCAAGTCAACAAGGCATTTAGATTAACTTTCAACCATGAAGGTGAGTTAATAAGACTTGTATTTAATCCTTTTGAGCCTTAGAAATGGACTGGAATTGATTTGTTATGATTAATCTAATTCAAATATGTACCCTAATATTAAAATTGCAATATTCCAATGATCAACAAACCGAAACAACAACTTCCAGGCTGATTTGGAAAGCATTAAGTGATGTGTACCTATCACAAAAATTTGGATCTAGAATGAAATGGAGAGTTTCCCAAGGGCGTATGGGTCCTTGTAGGCCTTTTTTGAAACTTCAAATTTGATCTTGTAGCTCTTTGTATGCTCTTTGATGTCTACCCTATAAATAATCCAACAATTGATAAACTGAAACAGTCAATTGCAAGCAGATCTGGGAAGTGCAAAGGACTATGTACCTACCCAAAAAAGTTGGTATTGATCTGAATACAAGGATAGAGTTTCCCTAAGGCATATGAGTCCTTGTACGTACCTTTCCTGCTTTGTTTTTTAGGTCCTTTGATGACAACTATGAGATCTTTATTTCTGCTTACAAAGTTGTCAAAACACTATTGGATAATTCTATAGGTGAGTTTTCGTGAGTTGACAAGGTGTATAGCTTCAAATGCAATAATGAACAATTTATCTTCAAACTTCCTCTAATCCTCTTCAAACCTGAAACCTACACATTCAAAGAGAGGGAAAGGGTTGTGCCATTTAGGGACTTTCCTTAGTTAAACCCCATGTTAGTGTTTTCACTTCCACAATGGCAATGTCAATAATAAAAATGGATAAAAGATAGGAAGGAATGATGAAATCACAAAGTGCTGCAACTCACCACCCTTCAATGGTTTTAATGAAGGACTGAAGTCATACACATCACCTCAAGGTCTTGGATCTTGTTTTCTTGAATACTTAAAATTGCTTGGAGGCCTACAACAAGGGTTAGCCTTCACAAAATAATGATAATATGACAATATGAACTCACATACACTTTGACATGATACTTGGATCTTGAATTGCTATAATAAATCACTCAAATGCTACTCTTGACTTGCTCTTAAATGCTCTTAATATTCACCTCTTGCTAGGTGATTTCACTTAGATTTCAAATGATTCAATAACAAGGTATTTATAGGCATTTCTCTAATTTTCCGAAAATTAAATCCCAATAGTCGATATTTGCAATTTGAATTTGGAATGTTAAAATGTCAACACCAACATATTCAAAATTGGTCCCCAACAAAATAAGGGGACCTATATGCCCTAGGGTGAATGGGTCATTGCCCTATTTTCTAAGACATTAAGTGTCGGAGGAAAAATATTAATTAAATGTATTTGTTCAATGCTTGCAGTTTCTCAAAAAGTGGTATAAATGGGCTATAGAATGTATAATTTAGGAAATTAGGGACCCAATTAAGCTCAATAATTTAGGGGGGACAAAACATAGGGTGAAATTGTCAACTTGGTGACAATTTACGACACTACACCAACACTTTACTCTGCTCTTTCCAAGGGTTTTAGAATGTCCTTTAGACTTGTCCCTCTTATTTTCCTCTTTAGGCCCTTTCTCTTTGGACCCACCCCACACATCCAAGACATCTTGGGAGCCAACATTCATGGAATTTCTACTCATCTCCTCTAATAGTAATATGGAAATTATGTGTCAATCTTTGGTTTTGCATTGCCACTACTTATGGCAATAATTAGATTTTCCCAAGATTCATGCAAAGAACAAAGAAAAAAGATACATTTATCTTCATCTTCTATTTTAAGATCAATGGATGAAAGCTAACTTATAGTCAAATTAAAAGCATTTAAATTATCCACAATAGAGTAACCATATTTCATTTTTAAATAATTTATAATCATCTTTTGAGATATAATTTGTTATACAAACTTTCAGTTTGATATATATCACCTATCCTTCTCCACAACTTATATGTGGTGTTTTCAATGGAGACATTCAAAAGGACGGAATCTGTAAGACACAACCGAATGGTTCCCTGTGCCTTCTTGTCTAACTTTTTAAAATCTTCATCAAATATTGTAGTTGGTTTACTTTCATGTGAACCACTAATCTCTCTCTTTAAGGAAATCATCCATCTTTAATTTCCACATCATGTAACCCAATCCATTGAACTTATCAATATCCTAATGAGAGGTAGAAGCCATGGTATACAATCTTCTTGAAAATATGCAATATACCACAAAAATAAAAGCTTCCACTACAGCCAAAAAACCTTCGACACTTAAGAGAAAGTCATTAGCTCTAATACCAAATGTTTAAAACAAAGTGAAACTAAGCTACAATATTAACTTATGTATATGAATTCAAATCTGAAAATAAGATTACCAAATCACATTATATGTGTGTGTGTGTGTGATTGCACATTCATCATAATAGAAAAATCGGCAAACAAATATGACACCAGATTTACGTGGAAAAACTCTTTTGAGAAAAAACTCCACATAAGAAAAAAGGGCAAGTATATTATTAATCTTCACAAGAGAGATACACCATAATACACTTCATTTTTTATCTCTTACAACTCAAATGCTCTCATACACCTAAAAATAACACAACATCAAACTACCATTTCATGACTCCAATATATAGAACTTGTGGGAGCCAAAATCACAATGTTGAATTGAAATAAGAGGTGCCAAAACCACATGCAAAAACCCACGTCCCTTTATTGAAAGACCAAGAGTCATGATAAAATATTTTTTTTTAAATGCACACAAGGCTCCAACATGGGCCCCTAACCCATAGCCTCTTCATCTTTTTCCTTTCAGGACGCTCTGATGACTATTCAGCTTCCAAATAGCACACCAATAGACACGTGTTTCCCTCTAAACTTGGGTGCCCCACTCAAGACCTTTCTCATTCCCATGTGGACACCTAGGAGAGATAATTTTTCCTCAAGTGATGTGTAACCTCTGCTAACAGTAAATTTCCTCTTGAAAATATAATTACAATACGTCAATATTAAATAAATTTTTCTCATGTCCCCTAGGACACTTTCCAATATACATGGAGACATAAAAAATGACATAAGTTTGCAAGGTTAATGTCACCTAACCTAACATGCATGACCTCATTTCTTCCTTTTTAGGTTCCTTACAAATTACCCACTCCTTTGTGTTGGACTATGAGCCTTTGTGTGAAAGCACCTAGTCAACAATTTAATTAATTGAGGCTTTATATCTTCCAATTGACTTACCTCTTGAGGGGGTAATCCTAGTGTTTGGATGTCATTCCCACATGCTTTTGGATGTTGGTTGTCACCTTGGGGTTTGAAATGAAGCAAATTGTTGTTTTCATTCCAATCCTTGTGTCTATGAGAGACTAGAATTGTGGATTGGTGTCTAATCCCCATCTTAGAGGAAATTCTACCTTCTCGTGTGAGTGTCATGGTGACTTTCTCACATAACATGTTTAATCCTTCTACCTATGTCGTCATGCTTGGTGCATTGGTGTTGCATGCCTCAAGTGTTGTCATGTTTTGTCATGGCATCTTGAGTGTATAAGCATGTAATGTGGCCTATTCATTTTGCATTTACGTCATGAAAATTTTATTTGTCGCAATACAATTTTCAATAATGAACACTTTTCTTAGCATCATCCTTGTTATGCATCCTATGAAGGGAATTTCTCTTTTCTTGCACTACAAATGAAACTTGGGGTCCATTAGAAAAGTTATGCTCAGAAAAAGGAAGCTTATAGGGGCAAATATCAAGAGAGACAAATGTGATGATAAGAGAAAGAGTTGTCTTGAAAATTCCTACAAGTGTTTAAGGAACCTTATAGTGGCATTAGGGAATGTGAGCCTTTCAACAGATCCACATCTCAATTATGAAGGAACCTCACAATGTCATGCAAGTGATATGTCATTGAGACTATTCCACTAGGTATAGGTGGATAAAATGGTGATTATCTTATCTCTCAAATGTCACAATTATAGTTATTTGTGCCCCATGCCTTGAGAGGTTGTAAAAACCAATCCTACCAAAGTCAGCCACCTATTTGCTTGATTATCAATGATGAGCTCTTCAAGGGCTTTGATTGCCTTGTTCACAAGGAAGTTAGTCAATCCATTGGCTTCTCTAAAGTTGTGTCTGACAATGAATGAGTCCAAATTATCCAATAGAGACCAAACCAAATTGAGGATGCTTTAAATTTAGAGCTTTTGTTTCTAATGACATTTAAGATGATCATTGAGTCACCCTCAATGAAGAGATTCTTGTAACCAACCTTGAAAGTCACAGTCCCAATAGGAGAGCACATGACTTTACCTTGTTATTTGTGCCTAGAGGCCATTTCTAAGATGCCCCTAAAACAATTTGACCCAATGAATCTCTAAAGATGCAACAAGTCTTAGATTTGGCCTAGGTTACCTCAAAAGGCACCATCAAAGTTCAATTTCTATGGGAGGAGGAATCCACTTAGCAGTGTTCCTTATCTTTGCTGAAGATTCAACTCTTTGGGCCCATACATGGGGACAAGGAACGGAACCTTATATTCGTATTCCTTTACATCTTCCTAAACAGTCCTTCACATGACCTTTTCACCTACTCTAAGAAACAAAAGTTCGCAAAAACTTGTATGCCTAAAATTCTACCTGTAACTATTGTTTTATGATCCATAAACCTTCCCTCAATGCATGCATCTCAGATTTTTGTTGGCGTCACATGCCACAAGGGAAACATGCAGTTGTAGGAGCTGTGTTGGTGACACAAGAAAAGTTAGCAAAGTTAGTAGCTTTATCAAAGGTGGAATGCCATTTTGCTGATGTAGCCTAAGCTCCTTTATTACTTGTATCAACAACCAAGCTTCAATTTTTTATATCTCAATCAGCTTTTTTTATATGGAAGATGGCTAATCATCTATCCTTCTCATGTAATATATGCACCATAAGCATGTTTTAATTTCAATTTCCTCTTTAGAATGACCATGTTGGCTATCTCAACCCATTTAGAGCTTGGCTAGTCTTGTTGATCTCTCTATTGGATTTTAAATCAGAAATGCTAGGAGCTATCAATATGATTTTTGAAGAAAAAAATTGGAGAAAGCCTCCATAGATCGGATCAACCTGTCCATTAACATTATTCAACCATCTGCACATACTTTTTCTCGCTGTCAAGATCATGAGACTGACCTTTCTGTTACATCATCCGGAAATTTTACATAGGGAAAAACTCTAAAATGTCATTACCAAAATCATGCACATTCAATTGCAAACATCCTATTCCAGTGCAATATTTGTTGTGTCAATAGAAATCAACATATCCTATTTCAGTATAATATTTGTTGTGTCAAAAGAAATCACATACTTTCAGAAGATAAGCTTAATATTTTCTTGAAACAACAATGCGTATTGTTATTTTCAAATTAGCATACCTAGTAATCTCAGAACTATTTTTTCAGTCATATATTTTTGACATACAGATATTATTTTCAACTTGATTGTTCTAACTTATGGATTAAAATTAGGTAGTCAAATTGAAAGAGAAAACTATTAGGGACAAGTTGGCAGAGAAAACTATTAGAGACAAGTTGGTCGGAGCAAGCTAGAGATTTCAGAGCTAATAGAAGCACATCAAAATCCATCATGAAATGTTTCTTTTATGATCTTAGGACTTGAAGTCAAATAGATGAAATCACAAGTAGCGGATAGAATCAAGTAGACATGGAAATTGAGATCAGAAAGCCTTATTGCATTTGCATTGTTGTTGTGAGATTTGTTTTCCGTAACATCAAATCTTATTTCCAAAATTCAAAATTTTTTGAAAGAAAATGAATGCGCGTATGATTCAATAATATAGAAAGTAAAGAACATTTTTAAGGTCAGCGCCATGGTGCCAAGTGAGAAATCAATTTTGGTGTATGAGATTGTTTTTACATGTAGCAACAAGTTGTGCACACCCTACCCCAATTTGGATTCAAATTTGCGCTTCCTCTATGGAGTGTACACACACCTTCAGCGTCAGGTCCATTCAGGTTGCACAGCACAGATAGATAAGAATACAGTGTGCTAGCAAAAATTATCTTGTCAATAAAGAGGTAAAACCTGAGGAAGTTCAGAAAAGTTCCTGATGATATAAGTAGGTTTCACAAGTCCATGTGGGGAGTAATCTATACCACGAACATTAACCCACACGGTTGCCAGATAGCCAGCATTTATACCACCCTGAAACAAAGAAATATCAGCACAAGTAATGACAGGGAGGAAATTGATTAGGAAAAACAGTATAGATACCCATCATTGTTCATCTGGAAATGGATATTAGATACAAGCAGCCTCGAGAGAAACGGAAGTGTAGACTAAAAATGAGATGGATCAACTTTTAACCCTCAAATCCCAGCAATTGAAGGATCAAATCAAAGGAGCTATTTCTCTGAGAAAAGCAGTTGCTGGATTTAATGCCAGTATTCAAAATCTTTAACTTGATTTTTTGTTACTAAACAGGCAGAAGGACAAAACCTGAATATCCATTTTTAAGCTATCTCCAACCATAACGGACTCCTCTGGTCTGGTTCCCACAAGCTCACAGGCTTTCAGAAAGATGCTTTTATGGGGTTTCTGATGAACCTCCTCTGTAAATATAAAATGAATGCTTCAGTTCATTAGTTTATTTTGGTTTCACTTATGCAAGGGGCATAACCTATAATTGTGAGATACTCG
The DNA here is from genome assembly GCA_007258455.2 of Sequoia sempervirens. Classification (NCBI taxonomy): domain Eukaryota; kingdom Viridiplantae; phylum Streptophyta; class Pinopsida; order Cupressales; family Cupressaceae; genus Sequoia; species Sequoia sempervirens. Next base: position 54,193,689 of record VDFB02252616.1, read on the forward strand.
TAATTTGATGTTATGTGTGAACCATCGGTCACAAGAAAGGAATCAATATAAAACAGGAAGGGGTAAAAGGAAAAGTTATTATGCACATTTTCAAGTATTTGAATTACCTCCACCAACAAGAATTGTGTTGAAAATCTCATCTGCATGGCAAGCTGAAAGTTTTGCCCGCTGAACCTGAAAATTAGTCAGACTACAAAAATGAAAACAAGCATAAAAGGAAAAGAAGCAAATATAGGATACTTCTGAAGTTATGGTTATCAATGTAGAGATTTGATTGCACCTTTGGATGCCCATTAGTTATGATGCCCACTTTAATTCCCTTGAGTTTTATTCTTTGGACAATCTGCATCCATAAGGATTTTTAGTAAGAAATTATATTTTATCCGAGGCATCTCACCATGTTTGTATCCATCTGGCATCCAAATTAAGCTTATTAACTATAATTTTACACCAAGGCCACATCAGGAAAGATTAAAAGAGCAATCACTTAGGCAACCTAACATTTGAAATAGAATGCTAAAATGTGATTTAAATGCTAAATCAAACCAAAAAATATTGAATGTTCTTCCCCAAAAACAAAGTCTGTCCACAAAACCATTTCCTCTGCAGTGAAGCTTACAATTGTCTTTGGCTATCTAGATATTCTACACCAATTTGTATGGCTTAAGTGTTTGTAGCTCTTGGTGCATAAATAATTATGATGTAGTTATTATGTCAAATTTATGTAACTATCTTTTCTGGCAATAAAATATATTATTCGCCTAGCAAAAACAGCATCCCTGTCCAGGAATAATTTAAAGCATTCCACAGCTTACTAGTTGCCTAGCGGTTTTTTAACTCCAAAAAAAATACTTTAAGCTCAAAATATCCATCCAGTGGAGAACTTGGAAATGCAACTCATGTAAATTGAATCTTCTCTTGTTCTAAATTTCAAAGCGGACCATTTCTTGACAAACTTTTCAAATCTAAGATTTATTTGCTAGAAGGATTGCAGTAAAAGTCCAAGATTAGAAATTCAAACTGTACATTTTTTGTCAGAAATCTTTTTATCAGATAGAAAAGTTTACATGAAGTTTCCTTAAACTGTGCATTCTGCTGGTTTTCAGAATTGCAAAAAAAAATGACTAGGCCTGTCTGTCATTGGACAGGGCTTGTTCTGAAATGTAAAACCCACAAATTCCAAATCTTCAAGTTAAGAAAGTTCACCTAGTTCATGGGCTGATTGTAAAGATATATGAGGCCAAAGTTTCCAATCATTTCATTGTGAGGCAGGCAGAGAAAAATCGGTAATTCTGCAACTTGGGGTGTATCCAGTGATCCACTTTACTCAAATGACCAATTACTCTATGCAGAAAAAGAAACATATCCTCTAATGTGTCCATAACAAGACAAAATTCAAGCCATAGAAGCAAAGCATTTGTGTATAGTTAAAATCATAATGCTTTGTTATGTCCCCTTTTTTAAAATTAAGCCAAGTTAAAATCCAAAACGTTTATCATAAATTTTCTGTGCGGTTTGGAAATTTTCAGAGTTCCATGGGGATGCATCCCCCCTACAAAAGCAGGCGTCTCCAAGATGGGGACGTCCTCGAGACGCTAGGATGCCTAGGGAACGTCCCCCCGCCATCCCTCCACCACCCCCAAGTCTCCTCCATCGTCTCCAAGACGTTGAGGAGGCGTCTCCCAGACGTTTCTTCCTCAGGAAAAGCCACAAGGGACTCTGGCGACATCGCCGAGACTCATAGACATCCCTCGACACCCCAGGGGACGCCACGAAGACTTCCACAGTGGAAAGAGTTACTTTGTTGATTTTTTTTAAAAAGAAAAACAAAAAAGGTCACTTCAAAGACCTAACCCTAAACCTAACTCAACCCCAACGCCCAAGGCCTCTCAAAAAAGTTATAAGAGAGATATACTGTCTCATTCTTATTCACAAACTCATTCAAAATCAGTGGCTACAGTTTGAAGAGGAAGAGTGAAGTTTGAGTTTGAGCTGCAAGGAAACTTAGGAGCAAGCTTAAGAGAGAGCAAGCCAAAAGGAGCTTCTTCATTCTTGCAAGAGGAAGAGGGCAGCAAGATTAAAGGTAGGCATTTGCCATTCTTTCAAAACATTTTTATTTTTTTGTTCATTGGTCATTCAAGAATCAAATTTCAAATTGTTCATTGCACATTGCAGCTGTTAGAACTTAGAAATCATGATTTTTTCATTTAAATTTATGAATGATTGTCATTGAAAGGCAAAAGCTCAACATTAAAACTTAAAAATTTAAAACCCTGCTGTTAGAAAATTAGAAAATTTGAAATCATGATTTCCATTGCTGTTTTTAGTTTCAATGTTCAAAACTTCAATGTCTACTTCAAAACTCATTGCAATGTTTTTAATTTCACAAATTTGAAATTAATAAACTATGACAGCAGCATATAGGTTTTCTAATTTACTTTTTTAACATTGTTTTTGGCAGCATCATTATCATAATGAGTTCTTACAGCATTAGTGAGGATGAGGGTCAAGAGATTGAAGTAAAAATTCAAAGTGAAAATGAATCATTTGATGATCCTGGCATAGAAGGAGTTGGGGGCTGACTATGGGTCTAATACTCAAACTGAAACAAGTTCTATTGGGAGTTGAAGTTATGGCTGCCCTTTTCAAATCCTCAAAAAATGGGCCAAGGATCTCTTTGATCCAAAATCACCTTTAAAACAGTTTGCATCTAAGGTACCAACAAAGCCTAGGACAGTTGGGGACACTAGAAAGTGGAAGTGCCACATGTGTAATCTTGAATGGTTTGGCAGCATTACTAGAACTAATGCTCACTTCCTTCTTTTTTGAGGCAAAGGTGTAGATGTATGCAAAAAGGTGGAAAGGAACTTGAAGTACAGGTCTGAAATATTAAAATTATGGGGTTGTAATGAAGATGAAGTATCTGTATTTGCTACTTTGCCACAAAGGAGTAGGGGTAATCAGATTTCTACAGTTTCTACTTCTACTTTGCAGAGTCTAAGGCCACTGAATCCATCCAGTTCAAGTACAACAGAGCCTATGGGAAACATAAGATGGCTAGTCCATCTTCACAACCATTGGCAAATTTATTCAATGTACAAGCAAAGGATGAGCCAGATGATGCCATTGGAAAATTCTTCTTTGCCAATGGCATTCCATTCCATGTGGCTCGCTCTCCTTATTATAAGGAAGTTGTGTCAAAGATAATAAGGGCAAGACCATCATATGTGCCACCAGGGGAGACTAAATTGAGGACAACAATCTTGGATCAGAACCATTCCAAGATTAATATTTTGATGGAGAAGATGAAGAGAACCTGGGTCACAAGTGGATGTAGCATAGTCATGGATGGGTGGACAGATATTAGGCATTGTCCACTCATCAATATCATGGTTACATCTTCAACAGGTCCTTATTTCCTTAGGGCTATTGATTGTTCAAGGCATAACAAGGATGTTCATTATTAGTTCTAGATCCTCAAGGATGCAATAGAGGAGGTTGGGCCACAAAATGTGGTGCAAGTAGTGACAGATGCGGTCCATGTGTGCAGAGTTGCAGGGAAGTTGATTGAGGTAGCCTATAGACATACTTGGTGGTCTCCTTGTTGTGTGCACGCCATGAATAATGCACTTAAGGAGATGGGTAAAATCAGCTGGATCAAAACAATTGTCAGTGATGCTAGAGGTGTGAGAAGTTTATCTATAACCACCACACTTCACATGCACTCTTCAGGGCTTTCTCCAAGAAGGAATTTCTGAAACCTATAGAGACTCAGTATGCATCATCCTTTATTCTCTTGGAGAGGATTCTTGAGTTGCAAGAGGCATTGCAACTAATGGTAATGACAGCAAAATAGAACTGGTGGCCTAAGTCGAAGACACGGCAAGGGTTGAGGGTGAAAGAGGTGGTGAAGAATGATGTCTTTTGGGCTGATACCAAATCTATTGTCTCCATCATTACTCCAATCTTCAAAGTTATTAGATATGGGGATTCTAATGCACCTTCCCTTGTAGAGGTGTATGAGTGCATTGATTTTATGCTTGATCAAATGAAGGTTGTTGTGCGAGAGGACCCCACAATGCAATTCTCCATCGAGCATATTCATTCGATCATTTAGCGTAGATGGGAGAAACTCAACACTCCCTTACACATGTCTTCCTATGCATTGAACCCGAAGTGGTACGTGCAAAGGCCCGACAAAATTACACCTATAGAGGATGCTGAGGTTCGATGGGTTCATGAAGGCCATTGCGAAAATGTATGATCCTATAGAGGCCAACTTGATTCATACTAAGTGGACAAAATTTTCCGCTCTTTGGGGATATTCAAAGGTGGCCAAGATAGATTTGGAGACTATCTCATAAGCGGACCCCAAGTTGTGGTGGACTATGCATGGGCCTAGATCTTTGAGTACTACTTTAGCCATTCGTTTGTGGTCCCAAGTTTCTAGTTTTTCTACTGCAGAGAGGAACTAGTCTATTTATAGCTTCATCCACTCCATTAAGAGGAACAAGCTTACTTCTAGGAGGGCAAAGAAGCTTGTGGACATAGTGCCTTGCATCTCATTGACCGCAATACACTTATCTACAAGGAGAGTCCAATAGCCAAATGGGATGTAGAGCCAGAAGAGCCAGCACAAATTGATAATGATGCTACACAAATAGGGTTGGTTGGTATTAGTAAAGATGAGCTTGAGCATGTCGGGTCTAGCAGTTCCACTGATGAGGAGATTGACGTGGAGCTTGGGGATGATTAGAGGCATCAGGCCATTAGCCATTGACTCATGAGTCATGAGTCATTAGTATTACTATCTAGTATTTACTAATTTTTTTTTGAAGTTTGAACTTTGAACATTGTTGATTGTAATTATGAATCATGATTATGAAATTTTGAAACTTCTTGTTCCAATGTCTATATTTTGATTTTCAGCATTCACCATTAAAATTTAATTTAAAAATTTAAAAATACTACTAGTTCAATGCAATCATTGCAATGTGTTTAAACTTTACTTATTCCTTAGGCTTCTACTACTTTTTATAACTAATTTTTCAAGTACTATATGTATTTCAACACCGCTCCCCCACCACCCCCCCGCTGTCGTCCCCCCCGCCGTCTCCCTGCCACCCTGTATGTCCCCATTTTTGTGAGCATCAATTCTCGGCAGGATTAGCCTATTAGTTGACCTTCGTAGTCTAATGAGCATGGTTAGGGGGTCCTTTGTGGCAGATATCTAGTCAGTTGATGGTTTCCATTTCCTGGATTCAGTTGAATGGGAAAAATGAGTTTTCTTAAGATATAATGTTTAATTATTATTAAAGGTAACTTTAATAATAATTATTATTTTAATGTTATGTTATAATGTTATATTTGCACTTTATATTATATAGTCATATTTTAATATTTGTAAAGTGCAAATAATATATTATTAAAAGAGAAGTTTCTAGAAAGGGCCGACCTCATGTGGAGAGAAAGTATATTAAGAGGGTCAGCCAAGCTTCATATCATCCAAGATTTGATATTTGATTTGGAGTTCTTGTGTGGAGAAGGAACCAGCTAGGGTTTCTACCATTACTAGGCCTTTGGGAACGAAAACTCTCATAGGTTGTGTAATTTTGAGGCTGTGAAACTATCAACTGAATTATTGCCTAATTGTGGGCTTCATCCAAATGTCCAATTTGTGCTACATTGGAGGATTTACAGATTTTCATTGACCAAATTTAATGGCCTTTGGCCTAATTTGGAGTTGCTGGAGCAAATCGATTTTATGAGAATAATCGTTGTTGAGATAAACAATACTTCAATTGGGATCATCTATTTGCAGAACTTAGAGTCATATTTTATTGGATGGAGAATATTTCATTGAAGAATATTTGCTGTTGAGATTGTGGAGACAACATTGGTTACTAATTTCACGGTTTTAGGAACTTCTATTTGCTGCCATCACTAGTCGATTTGCAGACTAGAATATTCAGAAATTTATTTGTAGAAGGCTCATCTTGCATCAATTTTCCTTGGCACTTGGATCGCTCCACCCCTTGGACATAGGCAACCATTCTTGGAGGGTTTGGAAGGGGTTTAAGGCTGCATACGAATTGTTTTGAGAGCTGCAACTTCAGAACAGGGGTGGCCATAACTGGAGTTTGATTCTACATTAGAAAGGCCCTTCTACATCAATAATCATTGGCAGCCTATTCCAGGTTCTTTCATGTATTTCTTTTTGCATCTTAGGTTATCATTGCATTGTAATAGTGCTGTCACAACAGCAACCTATAGCTGCATGTATATTCAGAATTAATGTATGCCAAGAGTCTTGGCTCTTCATTTCTATATCAGCATTGTATGAGGTAGAACATCAATGAAAGGAAGGACAAGTTGCATGATAAATGTTTGATGTAATGTTTATGGTTATTATCTTCATTAACAGCATAATAGTTTGCATGCCAAGTGTTTGACGAAATGTCAATTGGCTGTAGGAGTTAGTTTTACATTGTGAAAGTCATCTATTGCATTTGAAAATACAAAACATTTGCATTTCATCTTAGAAAAATTCATAGTTGTTATTTGCAATCATTGATATCATTGAAAAGCATTCAAAAACATCATTGTCATCAAGTAAAGTCAAACAAAGGTTCCTCATCCACAACATTTCAGCTTGCACACCAACTGTTTGACAAAATTCCAAGGGCAGCAAGTGAAGAGTTTTTGAGTCAGATTGGGTTAGGCTCGTTACAGACCGCCAAACTTAGGCCCCCTGTCTCCACATCAGGAAACTTTGTGGAACATTGGAATTTTGTACTAAGGCCTATCCTACATTTTCTGTGGGTTTGGGAATTTTACACCAAGGAAATGGGATTATAATAATAAATTAAGAGGGTCATAATGTCACAAAATGATATAAAATGAAATTATAATAAAGAATCTTAAATTAGAATATAAAATAGTCTTTTTATGATTGAAGTTTCTTTTAAATAATTTATCTCAAATATCAATCAAGGTGATGGAAATTTGAAGAATTATGTCTTTTGGAGGAAAAAAAATTTTAGATAGGCCAAGTAAGGAGAAGGAGATATACTGATCAACCATTCTATTTTCTAATTTTACACATGATGGAGCATTCGACTTCGGTTCAGTTAACATGAGGACAAGAACCCTCTAGGTCTAAAATTGAAGGACAAAAACCCACAATTCCTTGTAGTGATTTCACCCAAAAATCACCATTGTGCAGATTGAATTGATTTTCAGTTTGTAATTAAAGAAATATTCTTTCAAAACTCCAAAATTCATAATCGGGCTGCAGCGATCCATATTCTTCAAAATTGCAACAATTAATAGTCTGAAAGACTGAATCTCATTTGAGGCAGCCACCATTTGGGGAAATTATTTGCTATCTAAATAGCTGATTGTATCAATTTGCAGCAACATCAATCAACAGCAGGGTTTGACAGATCATTGTAGAAATGGCACAGCAGTACTGAGTAAAGGGCGATGGTTATATGAATAAAATCTGCAATTTCAATAAGCTGAGTCTATGCTGATTATATATTCTGGTTTATTTGTTAATCATACCATTGCTGGAATCAACTGCATACATTTTAATTGATGAAATAACTCTTATTTCTGGCTGTGAATTTAAAATCATGTGTTGTTCCTGGCTCTAGGAAAATTCACCACCAACAGTTCACTGCCAACAAATTCACCTCCAACAATTCATCGCCATGACAAATTTATCTTGTGGAAAATTCAGAATTGTTGGCGGTGAATTTTCCACGAGATGAATTTGTCATGGCAATGAATTGTTGGTGATGAATTGATGGAGGTGAATTTATTGACGGTGAATTGTTGGCGGCGAATTTGCCTGAACCTGTTGTTGTTCCTTGATCTGCCGCTTCAGACTATGATTTATTATCCATAACTACTGCATACATAATTTCAGTATTACAACTGAATGGCTATCAATAATATTTAATTTTCTTAGTGAAGCTAACGCTGGGAAATTATTGAAGTGGATTAAAATTGGGTAAATATCATAAAATATTCCTTTGGAGATATTACATGCTTGATGAAAATACCTGTTCTACTTCTGGCGCCCATTGGAATGAAGCCATTCTGGTAGTGTCAAAGCAGTGCTGTATCTCCTGTGTAAAAATTGCAAATGTTCAGAACCGTATGTAACCTTAAAAACACCCATAAAAGTCACCTGCATTCATGTTTAGAATTAATTCAAAAAGCAGAATGCATAGTTACCCTTGCAAGCTCAATGTCACTGACACCTTGGGCTTCAAGAGCCCTGCACCAGATCTGGGCCCTCCATTCAGTCACATCAATCTGAAAGTTTAACCAAATTAGTTTAGACCGGAAATCCAGGTCTACTAAGGGAAGGTCTGATTGTATTGAACTAATTATGCAAACTGGAGCAAAGTCAGATGCAAATCCTCTTTGCTTTGCTAAAAAATCTAGGGTGAAGAGATTGGGCTATAGTCGTAAGATTTTAAACCTAGGTAACACATGAACGTAATCATGTTCCAAACACCGCAAGCTGGGTATTGAGGAGAGTGTTGGTGCGAATTTATCGAAGAAGAAATACCCAATTTCCTTATGGCAAGCAAATGCAGGAAATCACTAACATAAAATTTGGAACTAAGAAATTGAAGCATACAAAATACCCAGTTAGATTTCGGTTGGGCTGTTGAGCTCATACTGTGCAATGATTTACTGGAAAGAACAACAAAAACGAGATATTAGATTCTTAAATACCTGGTGACTGGGATCCCAAGGCTGATTAATTAAGCCCTTAACAAATGTATCGATAATGGCCTGCTGATCAGGGAAGGGATGTTCGTGGCGGCTCAGTAACTCCATGACTGCCCTGTGGGCAGCCTTGTCAGCGGTATGAGTCAGCACTAATGTATCATCTAGATCAAAGAACACGGCCTTAATGGATGTTTTAGATTCGGCAATCTGATCCATATTAGACTCCATTGCAGTTCTCAAGTCCTATGCCTACCCAATCTTGAAGCTACGAAACATTGCTTACCAGAAATATAAGCTGTTAATCTACATGTTCCATAAAAGTAAGAGTCAGAGATTATGCTTGATAGAGACATTCATCTCCCTGTCTCAGGATATCAGTATTCACAATGTTTAAAATGTATGTTTAAAACTAATATCAGCCCCTTTATAGGTAAGAATCTTTATATCCCCCTCAACAATCACTATAATTTATTTTATATATTGTTTGACTAAAGGATATATAAATATTTATATGTATTGGCTATTTGAGTATCAATTTAATATAAAATTTGTATGAATGGATTTTTTTTTTTTTTGAATTAATTTAAAATAAGGATTATAATTATATTATTGAAACAATGTTTTATGTTACAAACTCTTGAAATTAGGGGATGGATAATAATTTTAGAGAACTATCCAACTTAGAGGATTGATTGTCTTCATTTATATCCTCTCTTTTATGTTTCATCATTTTCTAAAATCCACCCTATGCATCCATGTTGACCACATCCTCACTAGCAAAGGCAATGTTGCTTCATTTCACTTTATTTTTTCTATTTAACATCAAATTTATAAGAAGAAACTTTAGACTTAATCCACAAATCAATAATTCATTTCATGTCTCTTGTTATTTTGTTGGTGTTTCTTCTAATTCTATTGAAGAAATTATAAAGTAAAATCCTATTGAAGGGCTATACTTTTTTTTAATTAAATGAACAAATAACATTTTTGCATGAAACATATTTTTACTTTTTCCAAATTAAAAATTAAAAATAATTTGACAATTTTTTGCTAAGTGAAAATATGTAATAAATAGTTTTTGAAATTGAATATTTGTTATTGCTCACTTTTGCAGGAGTTGAATGTGAACTCTCAACACCCTAGGATCAAATTCCAAACCAAAATATCTTCCATGAGAGAGAAATGGCAAGAATAGCTTGCTAAAGATGCAAGATTGAATGATTGAATATGAAATATACATATAATGTTTTGATTAAAGGCAAGGTTGTGAGATAGGATTAGACAAGATCATGGCATGTGTCTTAATCCTATACAATATGACAACTACCTCAATAATTATTAAATGGCCTAGGACACAAGTATTAAATGCCATGATAAGATAAGATAAGATCACATGACACCTAAGACTTCTAGAAAGATTCCCTAGGACCTAAGCAAACTTAACATGTGAATTGGACCTACTAGTGAACTAGTTAGGTAAAACACACATTTACACCAACACTTCTCCTTAAGTGCAACTTAGGGAGAAGTAGATTATTATGCAAATGATGCAAACACGTGAAGATTATTATGGGTCCCAGCAACAAAGCCATTTTAGGTATGCATTTACAAATGTAATCTCTCACAAAATAGAGAAAAGAAGAAAAGATACAATCGAATTCCCCTCCATAGAAAGGAAAGAAGAGGGACTATATAGCCCCCCCCAAATGAGATAAACTGTTGCAAAAAAACATTGGAAGCACACTTGTGGAGTAAAATCTGGAACCTTAATCCAAGCAACAAAGGACAAGATGAGTTTCATCTTGGAAATAGAGGAACTCTTTGGAGTTATTAGTGACCAAAGCTACAAGCCCCAAATCCTTAAGGTATAATAATATTCTAGGTGCCAAGGATGTCAAACTTGAGATAATTACCACAAACCTATATTTAGGTTGGGTAGCTAAGGACTAATGAATTGAGAAGGGTAAGACCTTCACTTCTGGATTTGCAAGACCAAGGGAGTTTCTCCCTAAGGTGTTGAATTGATGATTGAAATACTAAACACTACCTTACAAAAAACTATACCCATTGCATAGTCTATCCCAATACTAGTGTCACAATATACCTATGTGCTAGTTTGTACATGTACCTTTGTATTGCTATATTCATTTAGATACGGAAGTATAACACACACAAAATAAAACTTAAAAGGTGTTTGAGTTGATGTATTTGGAGTGTATTGAGGATGATAGGAGAGAAAGTCAGTCACAAATCAATGCCTTTATCCATTAGGCAATAGAGTCTCAAGGTTTAATCAAACATGTAACAACCGAAAACGAGATGATGCCTTGATCAAGTCACCACAAAAGACTATGCCTTTTCAAAATGCACAGGAAAGCAAGGCTCTACACTCTCATTTAGAAAGAAATAAATGGTTGCAAAATATTAAGAGAGTCTACTTAGTAATCCTCAAGCATACCCACACAATTTCTTTATTATATTGAAAAGATACCATGCAAAAGCTTTGCAAGGATTCTATAGACATTTGGTTGAAAAACTAAAGAACATACATATGGAAATGCATACCATACATAAGGAGACACTCAAATAAGGTTGATTTTTCCTTTAATCAATCAATCTTCAAAGCTTACAAATATTATTACAGGTTTGAGAGAAAACCTAGATCATTATAATGCAAAATAGCTACACCCAAAACTAGAAATTGAAACCCTAAGGCTTCATGTGAGTATCTTTCTTTTATTAGCTCTACAACTACTTCTCTCTATCAAAATGTTATCCACTCTCTTCCTATTAAGCTAGGAAAATATATCTTTTAATAGTATCAAGAGACCTCGAGGAAAGAATCATGGTTGTCTAAATTTGTACATGCCTCCATGTCTACTTGCATCACCTTCACATGGCACTATGAATCCATACCCCTACATTAATGAGCATGCAAATAGGAGAAAAACCCCTCACAAAATCTGTAACAAAATCTGGCCAAGAATGGCCCTATGATAGAAAGGAGACTTGTAATACATAAAGAAGCATGGGTGGCATAATCCTTTCTCAAATTTGTACTCAAAGTATTAAATGACCTCTCCACTACCTAGAAACAGAGATTAGATTCCTGAGGAGAGTCGTTGGGCATTAATGGCATTTATGGACTGAAGATGTGCCCTTCAAGAGAATTGTTGAAGTTTGGGGCCTGAACCAACAAGTGGATTGAATATTAAATGGTTCGCAACCCTGAAATGTCACTTTCATTAGACATCGAATTTTGGGCTTGCAAGGAATTGCTTGCCAAAAAGGTCAGTGAGGAAAGAGTGCAAAAACCAAAAATCTTGAAGAGAAAAACCTAAGTCAAGCATCAAGCATCGATCCCATCATATACTGCCTGATGAAGAAGACGATATGAATAATGTTGAAACAACTACCCAATAGACTATTTTGTTAGGCATCAAACTTTAGGTCTAACACTTGCTAGAAGAAGGGAAGGAAGAAAGGGAGATGTCGGGTATCAGGGATCGAAAGGAAGACTTATGTCTTATCACAAGAATAAGACAAAAGATAGAAGAAAGACCCGATTTCCAAAGACTAAAGATATTGTTGGTTCAAAAACCTTTTTGAGGTTTGAAGGTGTTTTTGAAACCTTTGTCAAAATCCGACAAGGTTTTTGCAACCTTTCAAAATTCCAACAAAACTCTTGTGTTTCAAAGTTTCAAAGTGTATTTCTTAAGTGTCGATCAATATACCTGGTTTTGAAACCTTCATTAGGGCCCAACAAGGTTCTCAAAACCTTTCAAAGTTCTGACAAACTTTGATTTTTCATGCATCGGCCTATAAGCCTAGTTTTGAAACCTTTGTCGAGGCCTAACAAGGTTTTGACAACCATGTAGGAGCCCAAAAAAGTTTTCAAAACCTTTCAAAGTCTTGAAAAATCTTTGAATATTTACGACTTCATTATGAGGTTTCGAAACCACTTTTGGATCCTGAAAAGGTTTTTGAAACCACTAAAATCTTTGATCAACAATTGAATGAAAGACTTTGAGACTCATCGCAAAATTGCAATAAAGGATAAAAAGAAATGTTGATTCTCAAAAGATCAAAGACTATGATGTCGGGAATCAGGTTTGAAAGGAAGGCTTAAGGCTTATGAGGGAATTATGGTAAGAGATAGGAGGGTGGTTGATTGTTGAAGCTCGAAACTCCAATACATGTCTTGAAGGATTTCATCAAAACTTCGACAATTGAAGGAAATGGAAGAAGAACATGAAAGCAATAAGGGCTAAGAGTTAAGACCGATGACCGAAACCTGAAACACTTATACTTATGCAAGTGATGGATTGGAAGGGAAAAGAGGTACAAACTCAGGAGTGACAGAGAAGGTACACAAGCAAGCAAACAATCATAAGTTCAAAAAGTTCAATACTTAACCATTTTTAGATTTTTTGCAAATGGGTCATTTACTGTAGTCTGGAATAGGAGTAATATAACTACTAGAGGGACCTAAGAATGATACACTATTAATATTTCTCATATCAATTGTAATTGATGGGAATCTCAAGGGGGTGGTACAAGGTGACAACAAAAAAGCACTATAAATTCATCAAATTTATATTTGTAAATAGTGGCTCTTGTTGGGGACATGTGTCTCTTGTAGGCATAGTGAAAATCGCTATGGGGTGCGCACCAAAAATGGGGAATGACAAGGATTGAGACTATCTTACAGAACATCATGACAAACTAGGTTCATGGCTATAGACAAGAAAACCACAACAAAAAATATATGTTACAAAGGTTCAGAGAACCTTACATTTAGGAGAAAAAGTGCTTGAGTTATTGACCATGAACTGGAAACTCCATGAAATTTCCATCAAGGCTCCTAAGGTAGAACATTCCTTGACCAAATCCTTCAACAATTTGATAGGGCCCAACCCATAGGGAATCAAAATTTTCATGTTTTCTCTTGTCTTCTAACCTAGAATTCCAGATGAGGACAAGATCTCCAATTTGAAACTCCCTCATGACAACCCTCTTATCAAAGAGGTACTTCACGTTTTGTTGTCTCAATAAATTCCTCTCATGGGCATCACTCCTAGTTTCTTCCAATTCTGCCAACTCATGAATTCTTATAAACTAGTAATTCAAGGCTAATAAGTAATTTGGCTTCAACACCATACAATAGTTCAAATAGAATCTTCACAATAGCCTTCTTGTAGGTTACCCTATCTACCCACACAATAAACTTTAACTTATCATCCCACCTTTTCTTGTTTGCATACAAAGTTTTTTCTCATGATATACATGATGCATTTGTTGCTTGATTCAGCTTGTCCATTTCCTTATGGATGATACAGTGATGAATGTATTAAATAGATCCCATTCTGTGAACACATGTCAATAAAATATTTGGATCTAAAACACATTGCATTGTCAGCAAAAATTCTTGATGGCACGCCAACCTTGGTGATTATGTTATTTAGAAAAAAATCAATCACCACCTTTGAGGTTGCATTTCTTATTGAGATTGTTTCCAACCATTTTGTAAAGTAGTAAACTTGGCCACCAATATCCACTTGTATCTATTGCTATACCTTTCTATTATTTCCCCTATGAAATCAATACACCATTGTTGGAATGGAGACTCTACTGTGATGAGGGCCACACTTCCCAAACCCCATAGAAATCACAGCAATAGATACCAACACAAAAGATGCGAGACAGAAAAAGACTTACTTTCAATTATTTTCAGAAAATGAAATTACAGATTCAAAGTTTACATGCTACAACCTCATGGGCTTGATTCATTACAACAAAATCAACTCTGAAAAGAAAATCTACTATTCAGAGCCACAATCTACACTATCAGGGCCACCTCCTACAACCCCCATTTAACCCTTTTTTATTTTCCCCAATAATAGCCCTAGAATGTTCTAGAAAGTACAATTTTTCCCTTTTTGTTTTGGCGCCAAAAGTCTGGTCGTTTGATTTCTGGCCTAGAAAGAATTTTTTATGAAATTCACTTTTTAGAGGACCAACTTCTCAGGGCCATAACTTTTGATCCAGGGGTCCGATTTGCTATTATTGCATATCGTTAGAAATCTCTCGACAAGATCTACAACACACAAACCCATCATAGGTCAATTCGGCCACCTTTTGAGTTGTTTTGGGGCCTCCAAAATTTTATATCTGAATTTGAAGCTGCATTAGAGAAATTTCCCCGGACAAAAACTTTAATTTCTCCCAAACCATGCAGGGTATTGAGGTGATTCTTTCACGACCGAAAATATTTTTCTACTCTGCTCCTTGGGGTAAATTTTCACGTCCATAGTTTTGACACCTGACAGTCTCATACCCCTTAAGTGCCATCATGGGACTCAAAACAACTAAAGAAAATAAAGAAAACATTTTTTTTGGGTGATGCAAGATTGCCCTACACTATTGGATGCTCCTATATCAGACACCCAGGGTAATTTGAAAAGTGACCCGATCACTTCTCAGGAGTTAGAGGGAAACCAAGACAATTAACCTTAGCCTCAGACAACCATGATGAATCTTCAACAGGCCTTCTTCTCCATTTCACTAAGTACTCTGCATATCACCTACATTTCTTGTGCTTCTACCCACACGACTATCTAGGATTTCTTCTATCTCTTCCTTCTTTGAAGTAGGTGTTGGAATTTTCAACTGTTCATTTATTGGACCCTCCTCTATATCACCTTCATGATACTCTATCAAATCAGCAATGTTGAACATAGGAGAAATGTTTATTCCACTAGGAAACTCTACCTCAAAAGCATTTCTTGAATCATGCTTCTTCAGGATCTTGCATGGTCCAAACTTCTTCATCTTTAACTTGTTGTATGTACCAACTAGAAACCTTTCCTTTCTCAAATGAACCATGACTTCATCTCCTACTTGGAACTCCTTATACCTCCTTTTCTGATCTTCCTGAGCCTTATATTGTGAGTTCATCTTATTGATATGTTTCTTCACCTCTTCATGCAAATTCTTTAGGTGCTCAGCAAAATCTTTAGCCTCAGCACTACTCTTCTCCCCTTTATCCATCTTTCTCAATTCAGAAGCAGTTCTTGGACTACTCCCATATACAATCTGGAATGGTGATTTACCAGTGCTCCTATTGACAAAATTGTTGTAAGTAAATTTTGCATGTGGTATAATCAAATCCCATCCCTTGGGCTTACCTCCAACTAAGCATCTTAGTAGGTTGCCCAAAATCCTATTCACCACCTCTATTTGTCCATCAGTCTGTGGATGGTGTGCAGAACTGAACTTCAAATTTGTCTTCAACTTCTTCCATAATTTCCTCCAAAAATAACCAACAAATTTGGTATCTCTGTCTAAAACTATACTCTTTGGTAGACCATGTAGTCTCACCACCTCTTTGAAAAACAACTCTGCAACGTGAACAGCATCACTGGTCTTATGACACAGAATGAAATGTGACATCTTTCAAAATCTATCCACCACCACAAATATGGAATCATGCCCTCTTTGTGTCCTTTGCAATCCAAGAATAAAATCCATGCTAATATCCTCCCATGGCCTCTCAAGTACAGGTAATGGCTGATACAATCCAGTATTTTGACTTGTTCCTTTCGCCATCTGACATACTCTGCAACTTTGTACAAACTTCTTCACGTCTTGTTGTAACTGTGGCCAATAATAATTCTCACTAACAAGAGCAATGGTCTTATCTTGACCAAAATGTCCAGCCAATCCTCCACTATGCTTCTCTTTGATTAGATTCTCTCTCATAGAACTCCTTGGAATGCACAATTGGCTTCCTCTAAACAACATCCCATCTTGGATTAATAAATCCAACCATTTCGTTCTATCTAATGTAACAGGTTCCAAACAAGCCTTCCAAGCTTCTACAAAGTCTGGATCTTCTAGATACAAACTCTTGAGTTCATTGAACCCAACAACCTCTATATTCATTTCTATCAACAAATTTTTCCTTCTACTCAATGCATCTGTAACTATGTTTGACCTTCCACTCTTGTGCTTCAAAACAAAAGTATAACTCTGCAAAAACTCAACCTATTTTAAGTGCCTTTGATTCAATTTTCCTTGACTATTGAGAAACTGCAAAGCCTGGTGATCAATATATAAAACAAATTCTTTTGGAAACAAATAGTCTCTCCATTTCTTCAAAAGCTTGAACTATAGCATAAAAATCTTCATCATAGACAAAATATTTCTTCTTAGCATCATTTAACTTCTCACTAAAATAGGCAACAGGCTTACCTTCTTGTCTCAAAACAACTCCTATGGCAGTGCCACTAGCATCAAAATCTACCTGAAAAACCTTATTGAAATTTGGAAGTGCCAAAACAGGTTGCTCAATAACTTTCTTCTTCAACATGTCAAAACCTTTGGCTGCTCCTGTAGTCCACTTAAACTCTTTTCTATCCCCTCTCATTACTTGAGTCAGAGGTGCACAAATACTACTGAAATTCTTAATAAACTTTCTATAAAAGCTTGCTAGACCATGAAATGATCTTACCTTTGTAACACTCCTTGGAGTAGGTCATTCAATGATAGTTCTCACCTTCTCTAGATCCATTTTGAGACCATCTGCTGAGACAAAAAATCCCAAATACACCAACTCTCTCTTCACAAAACTACATTTCTTCAAATTAATCAACAGCTTCTTCTTCCTTAGCTTCTCAAAAACTCTTCGAATATGCATCAAGTGCTCCTCCAATGTCTTACTGAAAATTAGAATATCATCCAAATAAACAATAACAAATATTCCTAAAAATTATTTTAATACCTCATTCATAAGCCGCATAAATGTACTCGGTGCATTGGTTAGCCCAAAAGGCATGACTAACCACCCGTACAAGCCCTCCTTGGTTTTGAAGGTTGTCTTCTATTCATCTCCTTCTCTAATCTAGATCTGGTGATATCCACTCTTCAAATCTATCTTCGTGAAGTACTCAGCTTCACTCAAACAATCAATAATGTCATCCATTCTTGGCAAGGGGAATCTATACTTGATGGTGATCTTGTTGATGGCTCTAGAATCTATACACATCCGCCATTCCCCATCCTTCTTTGGTGCTAGTACTATAGGTATTGCACATGGACTCAAACTCTCTCTAATCAATCCCTTTCGCAACAACTCTTGCACTTGTCTGTTCAACTCTTCACTCTCTCCTGGAGTCATACGATGAGCTTCCTTATTCGAAAAACTGGCTCCATGAATCAAGTCCATCTAATGACTAATCTTTCTTACAGGAGGCAAACCTTCGGTGCATTATCAGAAATAATAGCTTGAAATTCATCCAACAAATCTGAAACCTCTACAAGTACCTCAGTAGTATCTTCTTTATCAACTCTAGGGATCAATGCAAAACACATATGTTCATGCTTCATACAATCTAGGAACTATCTTCCATCAACCAAACAAATTCTTGCATTACTGCATACCTTTTCTTCTTCCTCTTTCAAGGGCTTCAACTTATGGCGGACCCCATCCTTTGTCAAAGAATAGGTGTTGGCATGTCCATCATGTATTGCTCATCGATCAAACTGCCACGGTCTACCTAACAACATATGACAAACATCCATAGGCATAATATCACACAATACCTCATCATGGTAATTTCCAATCTTGAACTTTACCAGACATTGTTCATTTACCAAGGCTTTATGGTCCTTCTACAACCAAGCAATCTGATATGGGTTCGAATTCCTTCTCTCCAACCACAACTTACTAACCATTTCTTCTGAAACAAGGTTATCCGTACTACCTCCATCAATAATAACATTGCAGAATTTACCTTCACACTTACATCTAGTGTGAAACAAACTCTTCCTTTGAGTTGGTTCATTCTCCTCATTCAACAAGGCTCTTTTGGTAACAAGAACCTCTCCTCTTTCTACATCCTCAAAATTTGAAGACTCGACATCTTCATCAACATGTGCAACTCATGCATTACCCTCAGGTCTTCTATTTGTCCTTGATGTCAGGGACACTCATAGGCTCTATGTACTTCTTCTCCACACTAGAAACAGGTTCCATGGAAGCCTCCTCTTCCCAGTCCTCATCCAAATCTTCCTCTTCCTCTTTAGTCTCCATTAATTTGATCACGAGGACAGTAGGTGTTATCTCCTTTCTGGTTTTGGCTGCTACTAGAGCCTTCAACCTTCTTTTGATCTTCATTTCAACCTACATATGACCATCCACCGATATTTCCTCCATGGCCTCCACCTCATTGTTTTTTCTTAAACCTCTTGTTCAATCATTCTTCAACCTTTAGAGAAAACTAATAAGCATCCTCAATGGTGGTCATTCTTACCAGTGCCAATTCTTCTTGTATGCTTGGCTTCAACCCATTAATATAATGAGCAACTTTCTCCTGACTCGCCTTAGAATGTCCTGTCTGAATCAGGACCTTGTGAAATTCCTCTATGTATTCTTTCATTGTCCTTGTTCCATGCCTCAAGCTCTACATCTTCTTGAGCAGCTACAATTCGTAATCGAGTGGAATAAATTATTTCTTCAATTTTGACACCATTCTATCCCATCTAGAAATTTTATCTTTCCCTTGCCTTCCTCTTTCTAAATGGACCTCTTTCCACCATATACTGGCATGACCTTTCAATTTTTTCTTTGCAAACCTCGCTCTATGAGGATCTTCAATCTCCTCAAACTCAAAAAATTCCTCCATGTCATTGATCCAATCAATCAATTCTTTAGGATTCAGATTTCCACTAAAAGTTGAAACATCCATTTTAGGTCTCTTCCTAATGCTTAAGATCACTCGCAACAGTCTTCTTTCTCCAGGATCCATTGGATCCTGCTCTTCCTCTTTCATTTCCTCTTTTGTTTCATCTTCACTGTCATCTTTGTCTCATTGCACATCTCTTCTTTGAACCTCTTGTTGCAAGGTTTCTAATTTCCTTCTAAGGGATCTAATGTCATCTCTAGGTGTACCTACTCCACCTCAGCCTCTACCTCTACCATGTTGGGTAAGTCTTGGAGGAATCTTGAATTCAACCCACACTCACAGGTCCTGCTACAACTGCCTCATGTTTGGCACTCTGTTACAGGCTCAAGAACTCATGCTCTAATACCACTTGATGAGGGCCACACCACCCAAACCCCATAGAAATCACAACAACCGATACCAACACAAAAGATGTGAGAAAAAAAAGACTTACTTTCAATTATTTTCAAAAAATGAAATTACAGATTCAAAGCTTACATGCTACAGCCTCATGGGCTTGATTCATTACAACAAAATCAACTCTGAAAATAAAATCTACTATTCGGAGACACAATCTGCACTATCAAGGCCACCTTCTACAACCCCCATTTAACCCTTTTTATTTTCCCCAATAAGCGCCCTAGAATGTTATGGAATATACAAACTTTCCCTTTTTATTTTGGTGCCAAAACTCCCGTCGTTTGATTTCTGGCCTAGGAAGAAATTTGTATGAAATTCACTTTTTAGAGGACCAACTTCGCAAGGCCATAACTTTTGATCTGGGCATCTGATTCACTATTATTGCATATCGTCGAAAAGCTCTCGATGAGCTCTACAACACATGAACCTATTGTAGGTCGGTTCAGCCACCTTTTGAGCTGTTTTAGGGCCTCCAAATTTTTATATCTGAATTTGAATTTGCATTGGAGAGGTTTCCCTGGACGGAAACTTTAATTTCTCCCAAACCGTGCGGGGTATTGAGGTGATTCTTTTGCGACCAGAAATATTTTTCTGCTCTGCTCCTTGGGGTAAATTTTCATGTCCATACGAGCTCATTTTGGCCAACTTACTAAAAATAGTAAGTGCTCGTTTTTCACTATTTTTGACACCTGACAATCTCATACCCCTTAAGTGCCATCATGGGACTCAAAACATCTAAAGAAAATAAAGAAAACAATTTTTTTTGGGTGATGCAAGATTTCCCTGCACCATTGGATGCTCCTGCATCATACTGAAATGGTTGTAAGGAGAAATGCACTTGCAAATTTCAAATTGCTATAAAACTTTTGGCAAGCATCACATCCTTTTACAAACTTGGCCACATCCCTGAATAATGTGGGCCACCAATAACCCATCCTCATAATCTTATGAGCGGTGGTCTTTGACATATAGTGTTAACCACATAATCCATGGTGGTATTCCTCTATAACTCTCATTGATTGCTCTCCATTTAAACATCTCAGGATTACATCATAAAGGTTTCTCCACATCAACTATTATTTGAGCAACACATACCTCTGAGATTCAAGTTTCAAAGTCCTTTTTACCTTATCATTCAAACTTCAGGAGGACAATTCAGGTTTTCCAAATAAAATATAATATCCTCATACCAAGGACAAACCTTCAACTGACATGAAATGAAATAGGGATCAAAGTTAACCTAATGGACCTTAGCAACATCCAAGTTTTCCCCAGCCATTAATTTTACTATCCCTTGACCTTTAACCAATTTGGCTTTTTGTACCTACATGCCATACTCTTGGATCTTATTGATCCATCTACGCCTTTTCCTTGATGCCTCTTGTTGCACAAAGATGTCCTCGACAACTATATGTGGCACAAAAGCAGTGATCTTGGCCCCTATAAGGTAAGGTCTAAGATTTTTCACAATTATAACAAGAGAATAGGCATACTTCTCCATCATAAAATAATTGAATTCAGCACCTCTCAATGATTTGCTGAAGAAATTTGTTGGTTGTTCATAACCATCTTTATTTTTCTGCAGTAGAACTACAACAATAGTATAAAAAGATACAAAAGAAAATAACTGGAAAGGCTTAGAATAATCTGGACTTTCCAACACTAGTGTCTTCTTAAATGCATCTTTTATTTCTAAGAAGGAATTTTTTGATTCCTTATCCCAATTGGAAGATTTCCCCTTCTTCAATACTTTAGAGATGGCCTTTCTCTTCTCAGCAAAGTTGGGAACAAACATTTGAACAAAGTTTATCTAACCAAAGAAAGATTGGATTGCCTTAACCATTTTGGGTTGTGGGATAAGTTCAATGGCTTTGGCATGTTCTATATCAATTCTTACCCCTTCCTAAGGATTTTCCCCTCACACCGAAGATGTACTTCTCGGGATTCAAAGATATCCCATACTATAAGCATCTTTGGAAGACTACCTCCAAGTTTTTGTACTTATCATTTTGCTCCTTGGAGTAAGTATTCAGATCATCTTAGTAGTCAAATCCTACATTCATCAACCTGAATGGCATTCGAACACATAAAAATGTTCCTCGTGCTGTAGTGAAAGTTGTCTTGTGTTGCTCAAAATAATTGACCATGACCTAATTGTAACCTGAGAAACCATCCATCATAGACATTAACTTCAACCCTATCACCCGTTGTAGCAAATGATCCATATTGGGAAATGGATAATTATCCTTGAGGGACTTGATATTCATATTTTTGAAGTCCACACAGTCTAATGTCCCCATTATTTTTTCTAACTGGCACAAGATTAGACACCATTTTGAATGTCTAATTGGTTTAATAACACCACCTTCTTTCAGTTTCATTAATTCCTTCTACATTTGAGAGGCAAGAGTAGGGTTGATATGACACTTCTTTTGTCTGAATGGCTTTGCACCAAGCTCCAATGGAATGGTGTGCTAGAAAAAATATTTTTTGTAAGCCTTTAATTCATCATAAGACTAAATAAAGAGTTTTTATAATTTCTTAATAACGCAATCAACATTTGCTTCTCTATTGGTCTTAATTTATTATTGATATAAACCATTTTAGGAGTTTATTAAATTCCTAAGTTTATGCCTTTTATGTCTTCCTCTTTGACGGTCTTACTTCTTGTCTTATAAAAATTAGCATTGTCAAACATTCTCTCTATGAATCACCATGCACTCTGTTGCATTTGATTCCATATTTTGAAGCCACATTTAAACCAAGCATAAGAGCCTCATCTTTGCCACATTGTTGGTGCACTCAAAGTTAAATATGAAAATGAACTTGTAATATTTTCCCTCAGGGGATATCAATGTAATTTCTGCACCATTACCCCCTTTTGAACATGCATCATCGAAATGCATATTCCAAAGTTCATCATTTTCTAGATGAAGATGTGGGGACTCCAGACTAGAAACATCAAGGTAAAAAATCTCATTCCTTAGTTCATTAGGATTCTCCACAATGATCATCATTTTCCTTTCCCTATGCAATTGGACATCTTTTCTCCACATCAGAATGGTAGCATGGGATTTGAAGACTACCACCCATTGAAGCCACCCAGTTCCTTGATAGTAGCATACCCCACTTAGCCGAACAATCGACTATGATTCATTGAAAAGGCTTTACCAAGGTACGCAACAAGTTGTACTAGAACACTATTTACTATCCTAATTACATTTACCTCACGAGAATCTATGGCATAACATTTGTAAATGATTCATAACTTCTAATGTCATCACATTGTTGGATGCTCAATAATCTGGCATACAGTTATGAACTAGCCAACCATTTATTAATAGATATGTATAAAATGGATCAATAGTTTATATTTTACCTATGGAAACAATGCACAAAAAAATTTAGGGGTCTCTTGTATATTGATTTTGTTTTCCCTATCTTCGGGAACAACTAAAACTTTCTAAGACTAATCAAATATTGTAGGGGCTTTGAGGTATTCCATTGTCCTTTCCCTATGTTCAAGGATCCTTAGCAGCTCTCTAATTGGAACGAGAAATTTTAATTGACTAAAGGCTTGATCCATGTTAATTGGTTGGTATGCAAGAAAAGGAACATAGGACAGGAATGTTACAACATTAGTATCAGGTATGAAAGGAATTACCTAATCACTAACAAGTTGATTTGCATTTACCACTTTCCAAACCTCCTATGTCACCTTTTGTTTGGCACTATCTCCAATAGTTTGTTGATTTCCCACATTGTTGGTTGATATGTCAACACCTTTCATCTTTGGGATATACACTTTCTATAGGGGTGTATTTTGTAAATGCATCTTCTTTGTTGGTGGATACTTTCCTACAAACCTATTTTTTGTTCTTTATGCATCATATTCTTTTTTATTTTCTTTGTTCAAATGAGCCTATTTGTCTATTTCTTATTTGGTAATCACTTTGCACTTGAATGACAACAACTTTAGTGAGAGTTTTAATATCCTCATTAGATGGCTTTGCTTTGTTATACCTCTACCTCATTTGTTCCTTGATTTGTTCAAATTCTTTGTTTACAATCCCAAAGGGAAAACAATAGTTGTCATAATCATTTCGGAAGAATTCCTCACCCTCATAGTCATCTAATTGATCTACATTGGCATCATTATAACATTTGAGTGTAACCTCATGCTCCTATAATTATTTATCTTCATCAAGTGTAGCTACAACAATGCATTTGGATTGATCATCAGGAAAGTAGCATATATCACACCAAAATGAATCTTTCCAAAGATTCATGTGATCCTTCCTCAAGGGATCATGGGTGTGTCTTTCATGGTATCTTTGTGTTGAATTCTTGAACATGATATTTGTTTGTTATTAGCACTAGGTATTTTAGACCAATCATAATTGTAGGGCTTGTTATGTAACCTCTAACCCTTATTAAAATGTGTAGCAAAAACATTAGGGGATACACCTATTTCATTCTTTGCCACCTTGTATGAAAGATCCTTCATAGCTCTCATCAACTTGTCTAGTTTTTGTTCAATAGTGAGAGGCTTGTTGGAAGTTGTTGCATTTGGTTTCAATAATTTTATATCAACTCTTTTGTTGTCTTTTCCAAATGCTTTTAGATTGCTCTCTATGTTGATCACCATTGTATATGCTTCCCTAAAGGTATGAGGGTTCGAATCTCTCAAAAGATAGCCTAATTTTGAATCAAAGGATCCACAATAAAGAAAAAGTTACATAAGCTCTTTTGGCCTTACCTATTGAGGTACTTTCATCATTGTCATAATGAATCAGTTGTTAAAATCATCAACCAGTTCATTTACCCCTTTTTCTAATGGTAGTTAGCTCATGTATTGTAAACTTTTGATCCACTCTTTCTCCATATTGCAATCGAAAGACCCTCATAAACTCATCCCATGAGTCTATGTTGTTGTCTGGAAGACTCTTGTACCATTCTTAAATTTCACTTTATTCCAATGATTGCACAAAAATATTCATCATGATATCCTCATCTTTAATCTTGTATTCATTAGTGACATCGATGAAATTCCTTAAGTGGTCCTCACCAATGATAGCATTGTTAGCTTGAAATTTTGGCACCTTCCCTCTAATCTCAGTTGGAATTGGATTAGGATAATTAGGGATGCCACAAAATTCCAACTATCCATATCTTTCTAATCCCAATGGTGGTCTCACTGAAAAAAATCTTTGAGCTTTCCTTCTAGGGTTGACCCCAATATTTTGTATTACATTTTGCTACAGGGAATTAGGATGATTTTTTTGAACAATAGGCACTTGTTGAATTGTAACAACTGGTGCCACATTTTGAGGTTGGGGAATATATTTTTGGTTCATTAGTAGGGATTTTTGAGATAATTGGGTCCATTGTAATGTAATTTTTTCCTTTATATCATTATGTCTTTCTCTGAGACGATCAATAAGATCAATGTGTTGATCTAATTCCCTTTCTCTATGCTCAATTTCTAACTGAATGTTTGGGTCAACATCTTGGAATGAAGTTTCCACTCCATGCTTAGAAGACTGAGGAGTGTCACTTTTACCTTCCCTTTGATTTCTTAGAGGTTGAAGCATAGGGTTTCTTTGATTTATAATTTGAGGTGAACCCACATTAATATTTTTTGCACTAGGATTTGTTTCTTTTCCATATTTAGTATAATCACATCTAAAATTTCTTCTAGTAGTTCTAACCCTATTATCAATTGAATCATCTAATGTGTATCGATCAAAATCTTTATAAATGATTCTTCTACCTAAAGTACCCACCTTTTCAATATTTATTGAATTATGTAAAGGAGACTTACTCCGATTTTAGCTTTCCAATGTTCTTGTCACCTTCCTACATGAGTAGAAATAGCTTCGGGAATTTATCGACCTTTGGAACATTGATATTTTTTCATTATTTATATTTTGACACAAAACTCTAGATCTTCCTTGACAGAGTCGCCACTCCTTGAAGGAGAGAATAATTGAAATTAACAAACTTCTAATTTCAACCCAAAACCCAACGCTTTCCTAGTTGTATAATGATCATCAAGTAATGTGGGTCTTCAAATGGATTATTGACTTATCTTGTTCCCAATAATGGTGCCAATTTTTTGGAGACCATAGTTGTAGGCCCCAAATCCCTTATTTATGATAATCTTCCAAGTGCCATGGGTGTCAAACCTAGGAAAATTACCACAAACCTATCTTTAGGTTGGGCAACTAAGGACTAATTATTGAGATGGGTAAGACGTCATTTACTTATGTATTTTCAAGCCCAAGGTGGTTCTCCCTAAGGTTTTGAATTGATGATTGAAACACTAAACACTACCTAACAAAAAACTATATTCACTACACAATGTATCCCAATATCAGTGTCACAATATACCTATGTGCTAGTTTGGACATGTAAGAATGAGCACCTTATTGACAAATAATTTACCATATGTATAAGTGTCTAAGAATGTGTTTATGATACACCCTTGTATTGCTATATTCATTCAGACATGGCAATGTAACACAAAAAATAAAACTTAAAAGTTGTTCGAGTTGATGTATTTGGAATGTGCTAAGGATGATTGGAGAAAAATCCAGTCACAGGTCAATGCCTTTATCCATTGGGAAATAGAGTCTCTAGATTTAATCAAACATATAACAATAAAAAACAAGGTGGTCACTTAATCAAGTTACCAATAAATACTATGCCTTTCAAAATACATAGGAAAGCAGGGCTCTACACATTCATTTAGAAAGACAATAAATGGTTGCAAAATATTAAGACATTCTACTTAGAAATCCTAAAGCATACCCACGCATTTCCTTTATTATATTAAAGGGCTACCATGCAAAAGCCTTGCAAGGATTTTATAGACTTCTGGTTGAAAAACTAAACAACATACATATTGAAATAAATACCATACATAAGGAGGCACCCAACTAAGGTTGATTTTTCCTTTAATCAATCAGTCTTCAAAGCCTACAAATATTATTGCAAGTTTGACAGAAATCCTAGATCATTACAATATAAAATAGCTACACCTAGAACTGGAAATTGAAACCCTAAGGGTACGTGTGAGTTTCTTTCTTATGTTGGCTCTCAAAACTTCTTCTCTCTCTCAAAATGTTATCCTCTCTCTTCCTGTTAAGCTAGGAAAATATATATATATTAACATCAAGAGACCTCAAGGAAAGAACCATGGTTATATCTCAAATTGTAAAAGCCTCCCATGTCTTTTTGCATCACCTTCACATGACCGTTCACTATGAATCCATGCTCCCACATTAATGAGAATGCAATGAGGAGAAAAAACCCCTTGAAATCTACAATAAAATCTAACCAAGAATGGACCTTTGATAGAAAGGAGACTTGCAATACATAAAGAAGCATGGGCGCCACAATCCTTTCCCAAATTTGTACTCAAAAAATTAAATTCCCTCTCCATCACCTAGAAAATGAGATTGGATGCTTGAGGAGAGTTGTTTGGCATTAATGGCATTTATGGATTGAAAACACGCCCATCGAGAGAATTTCCAAGATTTTGGGCCCTAACCAACCATTGGATTAAACATTAAATGGTTCACAACCTCAAAAGGTCACCTTCACTGGACATCATTTGTTGGGCCTACAAGGACCTGCTTTCCAAAAAGGTCGATGAGAAAAGCATCCATGAACCAAAAATATGAAAAAGAAAAACCTTTTTCGGGCATCAAGTGTTGAGACCACCACATACTACTTGTTAAAGAGATTGATATGAAGAATTCTAAAACACCAACCCTTTGGGTCTAACACTTGCTAGAAGAAGGGAAGGAAGAAAGGGAGATATCAAGGATCAAGGATCAGAAGGAAGACTTATGTCTTATCATAAGAATAATACAAAAGATAGAAGAAAGACTTGATCATCAAAGATTGAAGATATTGTTGGTTCTAAAAAACCTTTTTCTGGATTCCAAGGTTGTTTTGAAACCTCTATTGAAATCCGAAAAGGTTTTCACAACCTTTCAAAATTTTGATAAAAATCTTGTGTTCCAAAGTTTCAAAGTGAATTTCTGAAGTGTTGGTCAATATACCCAATTTTGAAACCTTTGTCAAGGCCCAACAAGGTTCTCAAAACCTTTCAAAGTTCTAACAAAACTTCAAATTTTTATGCATCGACCCATAAGCCTAGTTTTGAAACCTCTTTCAAGGCTCGACAAGGTTTTGACAACCACATCAGAGCCCAATAAAGTCTTCAAAACCTTTCAAAGCCCTGACAAAGTTTTTGAAACCACTAAAATCTTCAATTGATGACTAAATGAAATAATTTTAAACATCGCAAAATTGAGATAAAGTATAAGAAGAAAGGTTGATTCCTAAAAGACCAAAGACTATGACGTTGAGAATTGAGGATTGGAAGGAAGGATTAAGGCTTATAATGGGATGATGGTAAGAGGTAAGGGGGATGACCAATCTATGAAGCCCGAAACTCCAATACATTTCATAAAGGATTTCATCGAAACTTTGGCAATCGAAGGAGGAAAGGGAAAAAGAACATGAAAGCGATAAGGGCTAAGAGTTAAGGCTGGCGATTGAAACCCAAAACACTTATACTTATTCAAGTGATGGATTATAAGGAAAAAGAGGTATGAACTCAGTAGTGACAAAGAACATACACAAGCAAGAAGATAATTCAAAAGTTTGAAAACTTTAACACTTAGCCATTTTTTGATTTTTTGCAAATGGGTCATTCACTGCAGCCTGACAAAGGAGTAATGCAACTACTAGAGAGAGTTGTGCCTGGCACCCACACCCCATTTTTTTCTAGAAAAATGGGGACCCTATCTTATCCTTCTTTTATTTTCCTTCTCCTCCCTGATTTCCCTCTTTTTCTTTCCTCCCTTTGTTTCTTTTTCTTGGACTCTTTTCTTCCTCTTTCTTCCCCTTTGTGTTATTTTTTCTTGTTGGAGTTTTAGGCTCATCAAGATTGGTATGCCATCCTTATCAGACCCAACCCTTGAATTTTTTTGTTGTCATCAATCTCTTCTTTAGATTTTTTATCTTTGGGGTTTTCTTTGTCAAGATGCTTGCCTTGCAACATTTTTGATCCTAGAGGTCCAAAGACGGTGATGTCTTATCATTTCACTTTTACCATCTATCAAAACATTCAATAGTGTCATCCCACATTTATTAAGCATTAATGCATCATTTTGGGTGAGTTTTTTATTAGGGGTAAAGCAAGTTTTGATGGGACTTGAAACCCATTATAGATCGATGTTGAAGGGACCCATAACCCTATTAAAGAAAAGCATGATGCATATAAGATAATGCACATACCAATAGCAGCCTAACAACAACAACTAAAAAGACATGACTACACAAGTTCCATTAGATAAGAAAACAAGGGACCAAGATCCCTTTACAACCAGTATTTAACTAAGAATTGGAACCCTTAGGTAAACAAAGACACTTCATGCATCATTCAGGCATCATCAAACCACCCACTCAGAGAAGGCACCACTGAGCCAAGAGAGACATTCATCTTAATGGTGTAGAACACTATCAAACCCCTAAACAAAAGAACGAGCAAATCCAACAACCCCACCTCAATAAAGGAGTTAGAGAGCACAATAGAGCACTAAAGCACATTAGCCTTCTTGCAATAGCACCTCACCTGAATTGCCAACCCCAACTCCACCTTAATAGGAGTGAGCACCCCTCTATAGGTGAGGAAGATATGAGAGCCCAAACCTCCAAATCCTTCACTCTTCTTCCCCCACAAGCTCCACCTCGATAGGAACAAGTAGAAGAGAAAATAACTCCCCGCCAAATCTACAACAACCACCTCCACCTCAATAGAAGAGGGCTCCACCTCAATGGGAGAAGTCTCCACCTCCATAGAAGACCCCAACTATAGACCCAAAGAGAAAACTTCATTTGAGCCTTTAGAAAAAGAATTTGTAATAGCTCAGCCCATGAGAGACCCTTGATCACCAACACAAAATTAGGATCCTTCAACCAATACAACAAATCAGCCTTCGAAAGATAATAAACTCCCTCCATAAGAATAAACTTCACCATCTTAGGGAGGATCACAACCCAAAGGTCACACAACAACTTCATAGCTAAGATTGCAGTAGCAAAACCACCCTTAAACATGATCACATCCATAGCAGCAATGACAACAAAAAGGGTAGCAGTAATACCCTTTGGCCTTAAAACCATGTGGGTTGTCATCAAAAATAGGATTTTCAGTATGGATCTCAAGACAACCCCTAGCCAACCTTTCTGGAATAAGCCAACCCCAAACCTCCAACAAAAAACCATCTCTCCTCTGCAAAATAGAGCTTCAACGAAATGAAGTTTCCAAGTTTCTCCAAATGAGAAGAAAAGAGGTTCACTCTCACCCTTTCCAATAAACATTCCACAACCCCAATGAAAGCCAAAATAAAAACTGCCCCTGAAGAAGCAGCTCAAAACTCCACACAAACCCACAACACCAAGGTTGAGAGAGACACAGTAACACAACAACAAAAAATGTTGCCAAAAAGATAGCCCTCAAGAAGAAACCTTCCAAAAAGAAGGGTACAAAGATAGAGCACCCACATCAATAAGCTAGTAGAGAGCATCAATAGCAAACCATCAACAAACATGACCCACCAAGAGACTAAGAACTTGGAAGCAAAACGTTGGATAGGGCGGGAAAAATATACCAGATAAAACACCAAGTTGTAACCCAAATCAACATCCACCATCAGCAACCCAAACCCAACCAAAACAACATGAAGAATGTGGCCAAAAAGACAGACCTCAAGAAAAAACCTCCCAAACAAAAGGATACAAAGACAACCAAAGAGCACCAACAAACACAACCCACCAAGAAACCAGGAAATGGGAAGCAAAACATTGGAAAGGGCTACCAAAATATCCCAGAGAAAACACCAAGCTGCAACCCAAAGCAACATCCACCATCAACAACCCAGGCCCAAGAAAAACAGTAAGAGCCATGGAAGCAGGAAGGTCATCCTCAGCATCAGAAACAACATCCTCGCCATCTCCATTCAAAATGGAGCTATTGCTCCTATTCCCGCTCATCCACTCCAACCCACTAAGCAGCACCTTGTGACCAACCATAGTCCAACAACACAAAGAGCCCAACACAACATCCACGAAGGAGACAAGACCCAACAACCTTCCATCACCACTCAACAGCAAAGCATTAGCATCGTCTAGTTTAGATTCTCCATCTTCATCTCCCTCTGAAGATTTAAAACACCCACTCCCACCTCTCTTCTTTCTCTCCATGCAACCATCAATATTATCATTTTGGGTGAGTTTAAGAGTGAGGTCGACAAATCTTAATCTTCATTTGCAAATTGTTGAGAAAGCAACCTAACAAGCTCTACAACTCTCTCAAACCCCTCTATGATTTTTACTCATTTTTCCTCAAAATTTTGTGTGCTTGATCGTCGTTCATGTTGTTGCTTGTCTTTTCTTGGTTCGTGGTAGTGTTTGTGAGTGTTCTTTGCCATTGTTCATGCCTGTTTCCGCCTTTGGATTCTTCACAAATTTTTAGGTAGGCTAGAGACTTGAACTCTCATTTTTTTAGCTTTACCTATTCTTGTGTGGTCACTTATTGTTTCGAAATGGATGGGTTTTTTTTGTTTTCTATCTTTTTCATGCCTTGATCGAGGATGTTTATGATGCCATTGCATCGAGCCTCAGGTTTCCCATTTACCCTTCTTTTTAAAAGGATTATTAACTTTGTTGGACTAATCACCAGCATCTCCCTTTGGATTCGAGACATGGACTAACCGCCTCTCATGGATCCATTTATCTTTAGTGTTTGTATCAGGTGTTAACAAGTTGATCTTTTGGTGCAACAAACATGTTCCAATAAATGGTATCAGAGTCGTGGTTGTGGGTTTGAATCCCCTCGGGTGACACTAAGAGGAGGATTTTTGGACTAATTGTCAACATCTCCCTTTGGATTCAAGACATGGACTAACCATCTCTTATGGATCCATTTATCTCTGGTGTTTGTATCATGCGTTAACAGGTTAATCTTTTGGTGCAAAGGAAAATGTGTTCCAACAAGCTTGTCCCCAATAAATGCCTTTTTTCCTTAGGGGTTTCATTAGTCTAGTTTTGCATTTCAGATTTTATATATTAACAAAGCACCTTAAAGATTATCTAATAAGCCTTAAACCACAACCTCGAACCTCAATGTCTAACAAATTATGCCTTCGAATAATTGGGGTTAATAAAGTCAAATATTGAACATAAAGGATGTCCTTCATGAATATCTCAAAACTATAAACAAATTTTAAACCACATCTCCAAATATCAATGTCTGATAAATGATGCCTTAAAATATTTTAGTTAAACACTTCATGTTTTGGACATCAAACTTCAGGGATATCATCTAAGTCTTATCCTAACTTTAGGTCAAAGTTAAATGTTACTCCTGATTCTCGATCTTTGACGATGATTTATTATCGGTTGTCGGTAATATGGTGTACTCATGAATTATTAAATTTTCAAAAGGATAAGAAACAAACACGTAACCCTTTAATCCCAAAAACAATAACCCTTTACTTTCAAACCCTGATGGAAATTGTTTGGTTTCTATTGGATATCGGTGATCAAGTGTACACCCTAAAAAATAAGACCTTGTGGGCATAAGAGATAATTAAAACTCCTGAATCCCACCCCAATGGCAATGTATTATCAAACATCAGTTAACAAGTATTTCTCTTAGTAGTTGGGGTTTGATAAGAGACAAATAATAAGCTACATTCTCGAATGTTGATGCCCAACAAAACAAAGTAATGAACATAGCTTTTGCAAAACCGTTTTTCAAAGAGTTTTTTTAAAATGCTTGATACCTTTAGTAAGTAATAAGAGGTATGACTGAGAACCAAGGCTCGATAAACTAGAGTTTTTCTTAAGTGGGATTTAAAGGATATTTTATTACAATGCAATTTAGAATGACTTGCCTTTGACGCCTCGTAAGGGATGCTAATTCATTTATTTTTAATTGTCTCCTTGAATATTTTGATGGGTGGCTAATTCATTTATTGGACATATTGATCTAGGACACATATATATGAATGAATTATACCGAAGAATTTATAATGAAGAACATAGATCAGTTAAGGCCACCTCTTTGGCTAATTCTGAGTTTGTGGAAGAAGCTACCTTCCCAGTCTCAATACAATCACCTGAACTAGTATTGACTTGCACTCAATACTATGATCACAAGCATAGGAGAATATTGGGGCTATCTAGAGAAGTGATCCTTGATATAAGTCCAAATATGATTGAGAAAGTATTTAGAATTCTAGTTTTCCCTAGATATTAAACCATTGACATGAAAAGGGAAGTGGATTATTTTGAGAAACACAATGTGAGTTCTCTCAATGTTATTAATACTCAAATGTTTCTCAACCCAAGGAAGATAACACTCAAGATGGAAAGAGTGTGGCATAGGAGTGAATTCAGAGAAGACGTCAAGGATCAAATCACACTCCTAAGAAAAGTTTTTGGTTACTCAAATGCTAGAGAAATCTACCCATGGATGTGCCACTTCATGTTGATCATCATAAATGACAAGAAAAATGTTTAGGCTACCATAATCAGCAGCAATCTGCATACACATATCAAAGATATACTTCACAATGGTAAATTCTACATGACATCTTATCTAGTCTACTTGTTGGTCTATCAAGCAAGCTTCTGACAATTCACCAGAGTAGGATCTCTTCAGTTGGGAGAGGTCAAGATTATGAGCATTACCCACAACTGGAGGTAAATCCTAGTAACAAGAATTACTGTGGTAAATGATAATTTCATCCATGTCTTCATTAGAGGGCTTGAAAATTGTTTTTTTAAAAGAACCTCCTTAGAAGCCATGATAGAACTAAAAAATTGGGGCAATTGGCTATCTAATTTATGACCTTCACATACATCAGATTGGTTGGTTTTCATAAGGCTCCCCTCAAGATTCCAAGGTACCCCACTAAAAGGATAATCTTATTGGAAATGTATTGGAAAGTAACAGAGATTCACAAATTGATTGCTAACAAACGTAAATCATGATACTCCTTGCCTGTGAATATAGGATTATACTCTTATGCAAACATGAAAACATGCCAAAAATGTAGAAGTGGACCTAGCAATGTTTACAATGGACTTATATAATGACCCAAGGGCCAAATTTAACCCTACTGGCAGAATCAGGAAGGTTATAGGATCCTTCTTCAAACATGGGGCCATCTTTGGAAGACCACTGGGAAAATTATGAAGAGGAATTCAAAGTAGGAATGAAGGACTATTGCAAGCTGAAAATAGATATAGTGAAGGCATGCAATGTGGCCAAAGTACCATATGATTTAAAAGATAATGTAAAGGTCTTAGACTGTGTCTACATTGGCTAGGGAATATTCAGTCAACAAATCTACAATGTAGATTGCTCAATTGAAGAAGATGACAATATGGATACAAGGAAAAAAAGCGTCAAGGCTTGTTCACAAATATGGTTGGTATCTTTGTTTCCCATGATGGAGTTTCCAAAGCCTCGACCTTAGTCAAAGAAATCAAAGGCAAGTGAAGGTTCATTTGCTACTACAACTAAGAAACAAAGACTATCATCCTCAATAGCTAGAACAAGAAAAATAAAAGAAAAGGAGAAAATAGTGATAAAATCCAGTGAAGAAGAAGAAGAGTTTCCTCTAAAATAGGAAAATAAGTGAAAATTCCCCTAGGTTTGGATATCCTACTCCCTCTTCTTCTCCACATGAATCTCCTTCACCATCTCTTCCTCCATCACCTCATCCATCTCCAATCCCAAATCCTCCTTTAGTACCTCAAAACCCAACACCTCCTCTAATTCCTCTTCCTCATCCTTCACCTCTACATGATGCTCCTCCTACCTCTTCACCTCCAATTACATCTCCTCCTTTGCAAGAGCAAGAAGAGTTACAATCAACGTAGGAAGAAGTTCCTAATGAGGAGGTAATTTAGGAAGAAGTTCAAAATGAGGAGGTAATTCATAAAGAAGTTATGAGAGAAGAAGAAATATGTGAAGAGGTTCATAGGGAAGAAACTACAGAAGAAGAATTAGAACATCATAAAAAGTCACCTAAAATCGAATATGCGAATGAGGATTATCAAACTTCTCACAATACTAAAGTCATCTCTTCCAATCTCTCGGTATGGTTAAACTATACCATTCAAAAGAGAAAAAGAACATATGTCCAAGAGGAAGAATAGGAGAATCTCACTATCCTTGTGGAGGAATTTCAAGCTCCTACCAAAAGAATGAAGAAATCAAGAAGGTTTCCTACTATCACTAAGGATGAGCAAGGGAACAGGGTATCTCAAATAGTTGTTCCTCTAGTAGGCAAGCTTGAATCTGACATGCTACATGAAGACTACCGAATAAGGCAAGTAAACCTTGGTACATAGAATAGAGAAGAAGAACATAAATCCTTACATATGGTTGTGTCCACTATCCTTAAGAGGATGTAGAAGGATGAGAATACAAAAGAAGAGTCGAAGTACCAAGGAGCCCAATTAACATGTGTTAACAAATTGATAGGACCTATTGATTTTGTCACTCTTGTTCCAATTTCATAAGCTACACTGAAAGGAGAAGCCACACATCTTGACCCCGAAGGTTGGGTAACTGTTGCTAAAGGATGGAAGGATGATCTATAGGCCTTAGCTAATAGAGTTTTGAGGAAATCAATAAAAGCTTATCATTGCATTAGTGATGAAGCCAGTTTGTCCCACCATATGGAGGTGGAAATAAATGAGTATTTAATAGTGTGGGATGATGTAGTGTCGTAAAATTACACCTCATGGTAATTTCATGCTTTTGCATCTAGCCCACTACATTTATGACAACTCGCTATATTAATGAAAAAAACCTATGAGTCAGAATATCATGATTCCAATTTCATAGGGAACAACGATGAAGCAATAACAACCTAAATGTCTCATTCTTGCAAAGTTTTGAGTAGGACAATCACATGATACACAAATGTTCATGTGATGCACTCGTTTCCTCAAAAATTTTGAGATTCAAATAAGAATATCTTGCATCCCTTGCCTATGACACGTCATCATGGAAAAAACACAAGTGTAACAACTCTTCCTACCCATGCAAGATCAAAAACTCCTCTTTTCACTAACATTCTCATTCATTCTCATGCTCTCTCATTTGATCTTTCATTCTACTTCATTCTCTCTACTACAACACTTTTGTATTTCAATCACAACAATATTCAAGGCTCTCTTGCAAGCTAGCACATCACGTCTATCAAGCCAAGAGAGGAGCCATAGGATGTTTTTAATGCTCTCTTATCTATTACATTCATATGTAGTGTAGTAAAATGCATACCCTTGCATTTTCACACTTGTTCGGGCTCGCCTTCCTTTATTTATGCTTCTTTATGGATTAATTGGTTCTATTTTGCATCCAAAAACCTAATAAACTATATATTTTTATGGTAAATCCTGACAAACATCAAAATATAAATGATCATTTAATGTTTATGTTTGTGTGCCCCTGATTTGTGGACTGGGACTAAAACGCCACCTAGGGCGTCTTTGTCCTCCATGGGTCTTCGAACCCTGATATTGAAAACACCAAAATAGGTCCCTTTTTATAGTTTGTGCCCTAAGAATTAAGCCTTGGGACTAAGACACCACCTAGGTCATCTTAGTCCTCCTTGACTTATTTTCGGGATTCAATTTCAAATTTGGGAGGGATTTAGCCTCCTTTAATTAATGATTTCATGTGTCGGCTTATTGTGGTGTAATTTCAGGATATTAAGCATGAATAAGTATAAATACAAGGTTCCTCCACTCATTTTTCATAACAAGCATTCAATTATTCATTCCAAAGGTAAGTTTATGCATTCAAGAGCATTTCATCAAGTATTTGGAGCCATCGTCAAGATTCAAGCATCATGTCAAGGGTTTAGTGCATCCATTCATGTTGTTAAGCCAAGATTGTGGATGTAGCATTGAAGATCTATTTACAATCATTGTTCACATCATATCCAAGGATCCAAGATCTACATTCTTGATGTCAACTACATGGTAGATTGCATATTTTCTTCACAAGACATCATCCAAGGTGATATTATTCATATATTTCATATTTCATGCTTCCTTTCATTTCAATATTTGGTTTAATTACCATCAAGGGGTTTGACCAAGGCAAACCCCCATTTACTAACAATCAACAAGCTTTTCCTCTCTTGTGTGTTTGTATTTGTAGATCTAGGTTGAAATCTTGAAGATCACTTGGAGTGCAAAGTTGAAAAAGTTGAAAAGTTGCATTGCCAAAGTTGTCATCTTCACAAAAACTCACCTATAGGTCAGATCTGGAAGTTTCAAGACCTCAAATCTGAGGAGAAGCAAGTGCAGACCTTGGAGCTCACGACCACATTCAAAGTTTTCAAAAAAATTGAACGGGACTAATACGCTA
Organism: Sequoia sempervirens; assembly: GCA_007258455.2. Lineage (NCBI taxonomy): Eukaryota > Viridiplantae > Streptophyta > Pinopsida > Cupressales > Cupressaceae > Sequoia > Sequoia sempervirens. The sequence goes on from VDFB02252616.1 coordinate 54,231,063, forward strand.
TCTTGGGCATCTTAGTCCTCCCAAGCATATTTTTTAGAGATTCTTCGAGATCCGGCATCCGGCATCCAAAGACTCCACATCTGCTCCAAAAAACAACAGCATGACTAATACACCATCTTGGGCATCTTAGTCCTCCACATCATATTTTGATAGCTTCTTTACATTTCCAGAATCCTCACAACATCTCCAGACTTCCCACGTACATATATCATATCTCCCTATTGCACAATTTCATCATTTGCATCTATCATTTAGCTTATTTTAGGTCATTTTCAATATCACATTATGCTTTCCAACATTCTCTTTTCCAAGCATTTGGTTGGTGGTGAACCCCTTAGAACTCAAAGAACCCCCTCCTATGTCCTTCCTAATTGTGAAATTGACTCACCTTTTGAGGTTGTTAGTCAATCCAATTAGGACTCCTAGGACATTAGTGAATGATTGGTGGAAAAAGAGTCATATCTTTAGGTATCCATTTTTTCTTCTCATCATTTTGGTGAACCCAACATTTTGAGCATTCATTTTCTAATTTGAATTCCATTACATTCCTATATCTAGGTTGCATTCATTCTTGCATTACATCTTGCATTAGTGAAATTACATCTAGGGTTTCTCATATTTAGTGAAAGTGCATCTAGGGTTTCTCATATTTGCATTAGTGAAAGTGCATATAGGTTGCATTTTTGCTTGCTTGCATCATTTTATCTCATTGAAAAACTTAAAAAGTGCATTATTCATCATCCTAATTGCATTTAGAAACATTGTTATTACATTCAAAATTGAAAAAAAATTGCATTCACTTTTGCATCCAATTGCTTGTCAATAGTCACTTTTTCTTGCATTCATTTGCACATTTTTTTGTTTCCAAACATCAGGTCCCTGGGTAGGCAATCTAGGAACACTATTAACAACTCAGAATTTTGTTTTTCTAACAAAAACCTCCCCTGGGACAAAAAATTCCTTACTAGCATCTTAGTCCCTCTCTGGGTTTTTACCTTTGAATCCTGTTTGAGTTGATTGCATTTTGTTCCACTTTTTGGACCCTCCAAATTCCTCCAATAGGACTAAAACGCCCTTATTGGTGTCTTAGTCCCTATTGAGTTTGAAGTTGCAGTTTTCAAGATTTAAATCTACTTTTTTGTGCTTCCTAAGTCTCCTGCTAACATTTACTATAAGTTTGGAAAGTTTTGGGAACATCTATTTTATGCATCTAGGTCAAAAAAATCAATTTAAGGCACTCATTTTTGAAATCATTCCATTTGCAAGCATCATCAAATCTGAAAATTCTCACATTAATGAAACTTTTCATAATATGGATAAAAGTACTTTTCACTTTTGCATATACAATGTTTACATTCATAAAACTTTGCATAAGTTTGATGAAAGTGCTTTTCATTTTTGGATATACATTGTTTGCATTCTTAAAGTTTTGCATACATTGGATACATGTGTTTTACATCTTTGGACATACATTGTTTACATTATTAAAGCATTGCATGAAATGGTTAAAAGTGCTTTTCATTTTTGGTCAAACAATGTTAGTACCTTACCTTTCTAGGCACGCTAAGGAAAAGTTCATATCCCCTCCCTATGAGTGTTTTAGTGAAAGAGAATACAACCTTGGATAATCCTAACAATCATATTCGTTCTTCTCCTAATATCTCTCCCATTGGCAAAGAAGATATTTTGATGTTAGAAGAACTAATCAATGAGAGTTTTGAGAGTCCTAGTTGTTTCTCTCCTCTTACCTCTCTTAGTGGACAAGACATTGATGACCCTCTTTGTGATCCCTCCCCTACCTATCCTATTAGGGAACAAAGAAATGATCATGACAATCACATTTGTTCTTTTCCTAGTGTATCTCCTAGTTGTGAAGATGATTCTTTGATGCTAGAAGATACTTTGTTCGATGAAAGTCATGAAAATCTTAGTTATCCCTCTTCACCTAGGGAAACCCTTATTGAACAAGAAAATCCAACCATTGACCATTCCCCTACTTGCGATGAAGTCATTTTAGAAGAACCAATCCTTGAATGTCAAGAACATTTGGTTTGTAGTTCTCCTAGAAACTCTCTTACTAAGGAAGACATAATAGTGGAAGAAAATGAGAACATTGACAATAGTAAATCCTTAGATGAAGATGATGAAGTGAAATTAGAATCTTCTTCACTAAGAGATCATCCAAATAAATACAAGATTGTTGAGGTTCTAACAACACAAATTGGATCTCCTTTAATTAGTGAGGTTCCCAAGTCACCTCCCATTAGCGAATCACATAAGAAACTAAGGGATTTCTTGAAATCTATGATGCAATCTAACAATTTTTTGCAGCAACCAAGATATAATACAATTGCTCAAACATGTAGGGTACCACAAATAGCTCTCGCAAAATCACCATCACCTCAACATATTTTTCCTAATGCTCCTCGTTCACCTTTTCATAATATAATTGAAGATCATAAGAAGACCCCTGCTAATATATCCATATGGAAATGTATTCAACTATCACCTACATACAAGTGCCCATTTCAAGAAATGTTACAAATAAAGCAGGAGGAGATCCAAGCTTCTATGAAATTGAATAATGTAAAATCCTCCTTTCATCCCACACAAGTCACACAATTAGAAATCGCATTCCCTAAACATGAATTTCCCTCACTTGAGACTCAAAACAAGAATGAAGCCTCGATGATAAAGGTGATCATTAATGAAACTACAATTAGGAACACTCTCATAGACAATGGAGCATAAATTAATGTCTGTAGCATTGACCTCCTAAATAAAATTGGCGTGGAAAAAATGTTCATTCAACTTAATGATATTTATATTCGTGGATTTGACAATGTTAATAGGCAACCACTAGGGATGATCACATTACCTATTGAGGTCAGACCTATAGTGTTTCCTACCCCTATCCATATCATGCAAGGACCCCTTTCATACAATCTTCTCCTAGGGAGACCATGTATTCATGCTATGAAAGGAGTCCCATCTACTCTCGACCTTGCAATGAAATTTGAGTACAGTAACAAGATATACATGGTTGAAGCAGATGAACGAAGCTATGAATCACATGATCACAACATTTCCAACTCTACTAATAATTTCATTCCAAAATAAAAAGTCGAACCTATACAAGTTGATGTTAATCCTTCACCAACAATAAACCTTTTTAGTGATAATTGGGGGTCGTTAGATTTTACTCCTCCTCTCAATAGAGAATCCAAAATCTCACTCTCAAAATCCAAAGAGTCATATACCAACAATTCATTTTTAGATACGAGTTCTAATGATGATTGGGGTTTTACACCTCCCTTTATAGGAGAGTGCAAAATCTCACAATCTAAAACAAAACAACCTTGTGTTTCATTCACTCAAATTAATTCTACAACATTACCCCATGGTGGTGATGGGGGCTATACAACACCCATCCCTCATGAAGGAATGACACATAAATTTAAAAAGGATTTGTGTTCTCGTGAAGAAACCAATCCTTCTCAGAAGCATAAACCCCCTTCATTTGACTTGGAAGATTGTTATGGTATCAGATACAATCTCTCTCTTACACATGGAAACAATCAACAAATGAAGCAAACTGACATACCATACCCTTTCAAGAAAGATCTAGGTTTACCACCTTTATCTCCACTTTCATCTAAAACCTTGTCATTTAGTGTGTGTATGACATCTTGCGCAAATAAAGGAACACCGACAAACATCAAAAGATAAATGATCATTTAATGTTTTTTTCTGTGTCCCTAATTTGTGGATTGGGACTAAAACGCCACCTAGGACATCTTTGTCCTTCATGGGTCCTGGGACCCTAATATTGAAAACACCAAAATAGGTCCCTTTTTGGAGTATGTGCCCTAAGAATTGAGCCTTGGGACTAAGACACCACCTAGGGCATCTTAGTCCTCCTTGGCTTATTTTCGGGATTCAATTTCAAATTTGGGTGAGATTTAGCCTCCTTTAATTAATGATTTCATATGTCAGCTTGTTGTGGTGTAATTTTGGGATATTAAGCATGAATAAGTATGAATATAAGGTTCCTCCACTCATTTTTCATAACAAGCATTCAATTATTCATTTCTAAGGTAAGATTATGCATTCAAGAGCATTTCATCAAGCATTTGGAGTCATCATCAAGATTCAAGCATCATGTCAAGGGTTTAGTGCATCCATTCATGTTGTTGAGCCAAGATTGTGGGTGTAGCATTGAAGATCTATTTGCAATCATTGTTCACATCATATCCAAGGATCCAAGATCTACATCCTTCATGTCAACTACATGGTAGATTGCATATTTGCTTCACAATACATCATCCAAGGTGATATCATTCATAAATTTCATATCTCATGCTTCCTTTCATTTCATTATTTGGTTTAATTACCAACAAGGGGTTTGACCAAGGAAAACCCCCATTTACTAACAATCAACAAGTTTAAATTCCTATCTTGTGTGTTTGTATTTGCAGATCTAGGTTGAAGTATTGAAGATCACTTGGAGTGCAAAGTTGCATTGCCAAAGTTGTCATCTTCACGGAAACTCACCTACAAGTTAGATCTGGAAGTTTTAGGACCTTTGTTCTGAGGAGAAGCAAGTGCAGACCTTGGAGCTTAGGACCACGTTCATAGTTTTCAAAAATTTGGAATGGTACTAATATGCCATCTTGGGCATCTTAGTCCTCCCAAGAATAATTTTCAAAGATTCTTCAAGATCCTAATCCTGCATCCAAAGACTCTACATCTGCTCTGAAAAACAATAGCGGGACTAATACGCCATCTTGGGCATCTTAGTTCTCCACAACATATTTTGACAACTTCTTTACATTTCTAGAATCCTCACAACATCTCCAGACTTCCCAAGTACACATATCATATCTCCCTGTTGCACAATTTCATCATTTGCATCTCTCATTTAGCTTATTTTAGGTCATTTTGCATATCACATTGTGTTTTCCAACATTCTCTTTTCCAAGCATTTGCTTGGTGGTGAACCCCTTAGAACTCAAAGAACCCCCTACTAGGTCCTTCCTAATTGTGAAATTGACTCACCTTGTGAGGTTGTTAGTCAATTCAATTAGGACTCCTAGGACATTAGTGAATGATTGGTGGAAAAAGAGTCATATCTTTAGGTATCCATTTTTTCTTCTCATCATCATGATAGGGGCTCTCCTCCATAACGGGGTTTGTTTCTATCACATGTCTTTACATTTCATGTATTTTTTTTTATATCTATCTGGTTGTCTGTGGAGGTGGAAACACCAAAATGGGGGTTTGACTGAGGCAAGCCCTGAAACAATCCCAACATTTTTCCCTCTCCGTCTTGTGTGCAGATGTATGGACTTGAAGAGCTAAAACTTGTAGATTCAAAGGTTTTACTCTCTATTTTGATAGGGATTATAGTGTGGATGCAAATGTCCCCGCATCACGTTGTCATTCTTGGTTGAGGCTTAGCCCTTCTAGAGGAAGAATCTGTGAGTTTTAAGGTTTCTATTTTTGTAAACCATAGATTGTAATTTTCTTTCCAATCTATGTTATTAAGTGTTAAATTTAGAGATCAGATTATATGTAGAATGTTGAACATGATAAATATGAAGTTGATGCCAAATCAATATTGAAAAATATTGATCATGAATTCACAAGTCTAAATTTTTCCATAATGGTATTCGATCTACAAGAGCAGAACATTTATTGATTTCGATATCTCCAATTGTGGATCGGATCTACATTAAATATATAAGGAAGAGACACATCCCATGAGCGGACATGTCTCCACAAAGTGGAGGCATGTCCGTTCATGAGATGTCTCATGAATTGTGCCTTTTCATCTAAACTAAACACCCGATCACCAATTCAGAGTTAGTTACTTAATAAACATAAATGCTTACTAAGTTCGATCTGATTTTATCTTGCACAAATAAACAATATCCAATCTGGAAATGATCACCGATAATGATGCTCGATTGGGATCCTATATGAAACATGAAATGCTAATAATCCGCAATTAATAACCTCTAAATGCAGATCGATAATATACTTGGAATGTAGTAGATTTCGATATAAATGATGATGTATACAATTAATATATATATGTGTATACATATGTCAGACATACTGACATATATATACACACACATATGATCATCATTTCTATATCTGACCGAAGCTACCATATTTCAACACTCCCTCTTAGCTAGGGAAGATAACACTAACCAAGTATATAGTGATATCACCTTACTCGTGATATCAGAAGATATGGTATGCTTCTAAGAGAGTCAAGTCACTTGACATTCTTCATAACACATCTTCATTATGGTATGTGCACTGACATCAAGTCTCATGATGTCTACCATAATAAATCATGGCATATCCACGGATACATTTATCCACCATGATTATCTCATAAGGATCATAATGATCTTCAACTGATATCAAGTCTCATGATATCTATCAAAATGTCCAAGAGATACTATCATGACATATCCACGGATATCAAGTCACATGATATCCATCATGATAGTGAAACTAATCATTGTAGAGTTGTCACTTTACAATGTCAAATACAAGTGTTCATTATTAGAAAGATCGTCACCTTTCAATAATGTACACAGGGGATGAGGGCCCATAAAGTCATGGAGTCACACTCATGACAAAAGAGTTTACACATTAAACATCTTTTAAATACATTAGTACAAAATAAACAATTTGAGTCTCAACAATAACTTACATTTCAACCATACCAAGTTTGTTCCTGAAGTGTTCAACATTAACTCTAGAGAGAGGCTTGGTTAGCATGTCTGCTGTTTGATTGTTTGTACTAATATACTCCAACTGGATCACATTCCTTTCTACCATGTCTCTCACATAGTGGTAAGGAATCTCTATATGCTTTGATCTATAATGGAATATTGGATTTACTGAAAGCTTAATACAACACTGATTGTCACAGTGGATAATAGTAGGATTCAGGGGCTCAGCAAATAATCTCACAAGCAATTTCCAGAGCAATACTGCTTCTCTTGCTCCCATAGAGGCTACAATATATTCGGCTTTTGTTGTACTCAGTGCCACAAAAGATTGCTTCCTGCAACACCAGGATATCATCGCAGACCTCAACCTGAAACAACATGATCATCTTCTTTAGGTTTAGGAGGCCCCCTTTGAATCTTCAAGCTTGCATCAACCTCCTGACCTCATCGTCCAAGATTGCATGCAACACTAGCTTTAGAGAAGTGGTTTCCAACGCACACCTCTGTAGAGATTCAAGGCTGTCCTCTTCAACCTCATCCTAGATCACTCTATTCTGAAGAGGTTTGTAGAGCTACCAATGTTAGATCCAGGTTGCCAGATAAGAGAAATTCTGATCTCATCTGCTGAAGAGGTACTTCAAGGATTTAACATCAACACTGCAACCCTTACTGAATCATGGAACTCCCTCTGAAGGTTAAATCTCAGAAATCTTCGCAACTAGCATGAAGAGATTGAATCTTCAAAGGATCTTATGATAGAGTACACAATTCAAGAGAAATCATGACATCTCTTTATTAAACACACATGATCCAAATAATCAATGCAAAACTAAATTTTTACCATAGATTCTAGATTTCAGAAGTATAACCAAAGGAATACTTATCAGAATCCCGTATGCAAAAAATGAGAGATCGATACCCTCAAACAACGATCACATTATCTGCTCTCTCCACCCTTTACAGTGGTGTCAATCATTGTTGTTCTCAATGCAAACTCTTAACTTCGATTGCAACTAATCACACAGCATTGGAGTTGAAATCTTCACAGGACTGGAACATTGTGTAGGATCATCATCTAATCTGCATAAACTCGATGACCAAACAATACAAAACATGATTCAAGTAACCAAAGTCATATTTACACAATGAACACAAGAATACTTATCTCGATGGTTGCAGCCATCGAACTCAAACATCATCCATTAGCAGCTTGATCTGTCAACAGGATGAGCTCTTGACTGCAAGGTCGTAAAGACCATTGATGTCCAATCAGATGAGTTACTCTACATCTACATGATTATGTTTGACAGAAGAAATACGACTGGCAATGGTACTACTCTTGCTGATTACATGAGTGCCATCTTAGCACTGTTGGAGCTTGGAGTTATAGAACAATCATACAAATTTTGATCTGATTCCCAAGCACAAGAAAATCATGATCTTTCCCATTCTATATGCAGACTTAATACAAACTACAATATCACTGATGCTGGTGATCAACCGCTCCTAGCAAGCTTCAAGGAACTTGGCTGGCAGGAACCGCTTATAAAACAATGATACTCATATATCTCACAAACTGAGTATTACGACTTCAACCTTGATGGAAATGTAGCATGTAAAGATGTCGCCATCTCTAACACTCAAGGTCCCAATATCATAATCTTCCAAGCAATGTCAAGATCTTTAAATTCCAAAAGAACCCGACACTCAGATTATGGACGGCTCATTTCTTCCAGTTATGGCGTGAGAACTATCTCAATCACTAGGAAGTGTGGACCCTCAAACTTGAGCTTCCTGTGTGATGGAGGTTCCTTCTGATGACCTTCTGTGAATGTGAAGAAAGAAGTAATGATGGAATGAGGATGTCGAGATTATGATCGAGCACGAATATGGTGCAGATCAATGCCCGATTCAAGGTGGAGCTCTGTTGATGTGTGGAAGAGGAACTCACACTAGCCGACTCTGACGACAACTTAGTAAAGGATGGGAACACTCCCTATGAAATATGCCTTCTTTGATGCTACCAGATCTGTTGAAAGTTATCAGCATCACTTGCTTTCAACGAAAATGTCCTCCAGACCCGACTGGCGGCTATAAGGCTTCATAGATCACACTCCAAAGAACAACACAGATTGCTACATCCATCACCCAAATGTAGATTGATATCTTTGACTCCTAATGCCACTTAAGGATTATGATCATATGCAATGATATCGCAAATTGCGCAAGACACAAAACTCGAATGGTTTCACAGACTTAAAGGGGCTCGATCTGCGATATGAGAAAGAGCTAAACTTGATTTCCTCCCGGACATGGTCATGTGCAATTTGACAAGAGACACGAACTCTAGATTGCAAGGATGCGGTAAAAGTAACAAAAGACAGATGATCACACGATCCTCATGATCAGACCCGATATCAGGTTCCCCAAATATGACGCCTCAGCCCAATATTCAGATCGAACAACACATTCAATGTTTAGATTGAATCTGGAGATATGGGGATCTTTCTACATCGAACATGCCTTGTCACAAACTTGAAGCTTGCCATTACATACGCATGGAGGAATTCATGGGCTTCAAGAGATGTTACCCATTACCTGAAGCAAATCTGATCGGATCTTTCTTATACCTGCTTTGATACCATGTTAAATTTAGAGATCAGATTATATGCAGAATGTTGAACATGATAAATATGAAGTTGATGCCAAATCAATATTGAAAAATATTGATCATGAATTCACAAGTCTGAATTTTCCCATAATGGTATTCGATCTACAAGAGCAGAACATTTATTGATTTCAATATCTCCAATTGTGGATCGGATCTACATTAAATATATAAGGAAGAGACACATCCCATGAGCAGACATGTCTCCACAAAGTGGAGGCATGTCCGTTCATGAGATGTCTTGTGAATTGTGCCTTTTCATCTAAACTAAACACCCATTCACCAATTCGGAGTTAGTTACTTAATAAACATAAATGCTTACTAAGTTCGATCTGATTTTAACTTGCACAAATAAATAATATCCAATCTGGAAATGATCACCAATAATGATGCTCGATCGGGATCCTATATGAAACATGAAATGCTAATAATCCGCAATTAATAACCTATAAATGCAGATCGATAATATACTTGGAATGTAGTAGATTTCGATATAAATGATGATGTATACAATTAATATATATATATATATGTGTGTGTGTGTGTGTGTGTATACATATGTCAGTACATATTGACATATATATACACACACATATGATCATCATTTCTATATCTGACCGAAGCTACCATATTTCAACATTAAGAAATTTCATCATCCTTGTTCTTAGTAGTTTAGTTTCTATTTCATTAAGTTGTGCAAATATTCCTTTATTCTCTACCTTGTCACTTGAGCTTTATTTCTTGAGGTAACCGAGGGCTATTTTCTCCTTGTAGAATCTCTTTGTCCTAAGTCTTGAGAGTAGTGAATCCCCTCCTTTACATTTTGGTGAACCTGACATGAAGCAAATAATGTCAGATTTTTTTCTTCAAAATTTTAATGCCTTTGATAATCCATTTTCTAAACAATATTTTGATATTTCAGATGATGTCCTAGATGATTTCTTAGAGGCATCCCCTTCTATCCAAAAAAATGATAAACAAAATTCTTCATCAAAACCTTCTTTGCAAGTCAAAGAGTCTATGAATGTAGTTGTAGTCTTTACCGTCCCTCAAAGGCATAAGAGATTGGTCATTTACATGACTTCGTCTATCCCATCTCCTAAAACAATTTATTTTATTCATGGGGTTCTTGTCACAAATGACATGTCAAACCTTTACACAAGGTTTATACAATCTAAGGCTCCCTCTTATAGAGTGGTAGCCCATACTTACAATACTAGAAGAAATCAACAAAATCTTAATCAACCTACTTTTCTACCACCTTCTCAACCAAACTTTCCTCAAGAACCTAAACCTATAGCTAAGGCACCTAGTGAGTATGATCTTGTCTGAGCAACTTCACATTACTCCTGCCAAGATCTCACTTTGGGATTTGCTTCAGACGGATTTGATTTACCAAGGTATGCTTTAGGAAGCCTTGCAAAATATCTGCTTGCCCTCTTCCACTAGGCCGATGGATGTTAATGTGTTGATAAATCATATTTGTGTGGATTTTCTAAATATTACATTCTATCTGCATGAACTCTTGCCTTCGGAAGTATAGAAGCAAGTGAACCCCCTAATAATAATATTTAACATTAACAATATTGGCATTAGATGTTCTCTCATTGACGTTGACTTGATGTTCAACGTATGTAGCATCAATTGATTCATCTTCTCTTGTTGCTTCTTCTTTGTATATATGTGGTTTTGATAACGCCAGTACACAAGCCTTAGGCACAATAATCTTTTCTTTAAGAATAGGACCCATTACCATACCCACCCAAGTATACATTATGTCAGGATTGTTACCTTACAACATTCTCTTAGGAAGACCATGGATTCACTCTTTGGGAGAATTCACTTCTACTTTGCATCATTCTATGATTTTTTTTTCTAATAACAAAGTAATCACAATCAAGGTTAACCCTGATGATATACACCTTTCTGAGATGGCAGCTATTGGGCAAGCCTCGATTACTTCTACTCTTAAAAAAATTATCCCTTCATTATCTTCTAATGTGTTGAAATCTACTCTGGTAGTGTTTGTTCCAAAGGATACTTTTGAGATGGATGTCCCTAAGGAAGATCGTCCCAAAGCATAAAGTCCAAAGTCTATCCCTTCCAATTTTTCTTCTTAATTGAACACATGTCTTGGTGATGATTTGGGATCCTTGGACTTTACCAAATCCTATATACATTCTGACAATCTCATTCACCTCTATTGAGAAAGTTGAATGTCCTCCCGTTAAGGAAGATGATCAAGCTCTTGCTAAGAAGGATGGTCACACCTCTACTAAGAAGGATAATCATGGTTTTGTTAAGGAGGCTAGTGTTTGTGTTCCTGCTAAGAAGGATGGTTATGTCCCTATAAAAGAGTTTGATACTTATAGTTTGGATTACACTCTTTACATTGATCCTCCCTCTTTCCAAGAATTGCAAACATGTTATGGTATTGGTTTCAATATCTTTTATAAATATGGTTATGGAGGTAAAGGTTGTGGATGTAATGAACAAGGTATTAAAGCCCCTTAGAGTTTGATCCTCGTAAGTATAAAATTGGACGTAGATATCGTCACACGAATTCTAAGGTGAAACCATGGTTGAATGTCAACATGATTCTCGTTGAACCTCCTCCTCTTAAATTAGTTCATCGTGAACTTATTGAAAGTAAGGTAGACTCTAATGAAGTCTCTCTAGATGTTTTCTCTTCAAAGGAAGCACTAGAAGAATTCTTAGGTGCCTACTCTCACTTACCTTCTTATCATCATAAATGACGATTCCTAAATTGCTTCAACAAACATTTATATTTTGGAGAATCTATTATGAGTATTGATGAGAAGGCCCCTTTATCTAATAAGGATGATAGTACTCCTACACCTCATTTTAAAGATTGTAGTACCCTCCTTAAAGGGGATACTTATGATGTTTTCAAAGACCCTATACCTTCTAAAAAAGTGATTAAGATTGGAAAATGTCTTTCATCAGAATAGTCTAAACAACATGGTGATTTGTTGCATTCTCATCCTAATATTTTTGCTTGGTCATATGAAGACATTCCTGGTATTGATGAGTTTGTGGTGGTTCACAATATCATCACATGTTCTGATACCAAGCCTGTTAAGAGAAATATCCATAAGATGAATCCCAAGGTTTCTTTATTAGTCAAGATTGAGGTAGAAAAACTTCTAAAAGTTGGTTTTATTTGTCCCATTGACTATTCACCTTGGATATCAAACATAGTCGACGTTAGTAAACCTAATGGTAGTATTCCTATTTGCATAGATTTATGTGATCTTAATAAGGCTTCTCTTAAGGATGATTTTTTGTTGCCTAATATCAATATGATTGTAGACTTCATTTCAGGCCATACCTTATTATCCTTTATGGATGGCTTCTTAGGCTATAATTAGATTTGTATTAACTTGGAAGATCAGTATAAGACAACCTTCAATACCCCTTGGGGTACCTTCTATTATGCAGTCATGTCATTTTAGTTAAATAATGGTGGAGCAACTTATCAATGAGCAATGACTTATCTTTCATGATTTCATTCACAAGATTCTAGAAGATTGCATCAATGACATCTTGGCTAAGTCTATGGCTCGTCAAGATCATTTCGAGAACCTACATCTTATCTTCAAAAGGCTTTGAATCTATAAGATGAGACTGAATCCTCTTAGGTGCATTTTTGGCGTGGATACCAACAAGCTTGTATGATTTATCATCTCTCATCATGGAATCAAAGTTGACACAAATAAAATTTATGCAATTGTTAACATGCCTCCACCTAAAAACATCTCTCAACTACATAGTTTGCAAAGGAAGATTCAAGTGATTCGTAGATTTGTATCTTAGCTTGTTGATCGTACCATTCCCTTCACGTGTTTGTTGAAGAAATATGTTTGTTTCTAATGGGATGATGAGTGTGACAAATCTTTTAAGTCAATCAAAAGTTATTTAGCTAATCCTCCTATCTTGATGCTAGCTATGCAAGATAGAACCTTATTATTTTATATCTTTTCATCACCTCATGCTTTAGCAACTTTATTAGCTCAACATGATGATGATGGTAAAGAAATATCGGTCTACTACATTAATTGTATTCTAGTTGATTATGAAACTTGATATTCTGCCATGGAAAAATAATGTCTCACTCTCGTTTTTGTAATGAAAAAGTTACTACATTATCTTCTCCATGTTGAAACCCGTGTGATTGTGAAATGTGATCTACTTAAACATTTATTTACTAGAACCAATCTCTTGAGAAGATTGGAAAAATGGGTAATGTTGCTCCTTGAGTTTGATATCAAGTTCATAACTCAAAAAGAAATCAAAGGACAATTTGTCACCGACCAATTGGCAGAAACTTCCTCATCCCATTCCTTCCCTAATTTGGATTTATTTTTGGATGAAAATATCTTTGTACTGGACCATGAATCTATGTGGGAGATGTATTTCGATGGATCAAGATGTCAAACCGGCTCTAGGGAAGGTGTGGTTTTAATCTCACTTGAAGGGAAGTCGGTTCCTCTATTCTTTCGATTATAATCTCATTGTACCAATAACATCGCTAAGTACGAACCCCTTATTTCCAACTTACATGTTGTGATGGCATTAAACGTCAAGTATATCTACATTCATGGTAATTCTAAACTTATTATAAATTAAATCATAGGAATGTATCAGGCTAAGGAGAGTAAGCTATCTCAATATCAGGATTTGGATTTATCCTTGCTTGATCGTTTCTCCTCCTTCAAGATAGACAATATACCTAGGAGAGAATCACCACGCTAACACAATGGCGAGTGTAGCCTCCCTTGTACCCTCAGATGATGGTGTGGAAGAGTATCACTTTGTGGTTTAGATTCTCCACTCTCCTACTATCTTTGACTGACCTGAACATGATAGTCTCATGTGTGCTCACATAGACTTGGGGGAATGGTATTCTCATATTTATAACTATTTGCAGATTGGAAACTTTCTCGATGATGCGACTAAAAACACTCGCACTCGGATACAAAAGCTTCTAGCTCGATATATTATTTCATTTGGCGTTCTTTATTGAAAATATTATTATAGCCTTCTTCTTCGATATCTCACTAAGGTTAAAATACCCCTTTCCTTTCAAGAAGCTCATTCGAGATCTAGGGATGGACATTTCGGTAGTAAATCCTTAGTGTGTAAACTTATTCATATGAAATATTATTGGAAAACAATGGAGCAAGACTCCTTTTCCTTTTTCAAGAAGTTTCCTCAATGTCAATAACACAGTAATCTCATATGAGCTCCTACACAAGAACTTCAAAATCATACCTCTCCTTGGCCATTCACAAAATGGGGATTGGACATTATCGAAAAAATATCACCTCCTTCTTCTAAAGGACATACCTTCATCATTACAACTATTGATTACTTTATGAAATGGGTTGAAGCTATTCCACTTTGATCCACTAACGCTGAAGTGATTTATAGGTTTCTTCTAAACAATATCATTGCTCATTTCAGATTGCCTTCTACCCTTGTTTCTGGCAATGGTACTTCATTTAAGAACAAAGAGGTAAAGCAATTCTTAGAAAAATTTCATATTCAACATAGATTTTCTACACCATATTATCCTCAATCTAATGGCCAATCCGAAGCATCTAATAAAACACTTGAACTATTTCTTCAGAAAATAGTAAATAAACACGATAAAGACTAGTATACTCAATTGATGTATGCCTTTTGGGCCTATCACACGAGCATTTGTATGACTACTAGTACAACCCCATACAACCTCATGTGTGGTGTCAAGGTTATCATGCCTTTAGATTTGGAAATTGCATCTAAGTTTCCCTTAAAGGGTTAATTAATGGTGACACTTATCGTGTTAAACATTTAAACTAGCTTGAGTTGCTCGATGAGCATCGATTGTAGGCCCTCGAACATCTCCAAGCTTATCAAAGATCCATTTCTAAACATTAGAAGCAGGGTGTTCTTTCTTGCACATTCAAAGTAGGTGATCTCATTCTCTATGAGAATCAAAGAAATGTAAATGTGCCACATGATCAAAAGGGGAAGTTCAGCCCTAATTGGTTAGGTCCTCACATAATCATCTTCATGTATGGTTTTGGTGCATATGGACTATCATCTATAGATGGCACACCTCTAAAAGAACCAATCAATTTGCAATGCATCTCCATTGATACTATGCATAAGGTGTATGTGGCATGTGCATGACACTCATTCCTCTCCAAGGATCACAATCCATTGTCCTATGACATTTTTCATTAACACATTATTTTTTTAGTTGTGTTATGATGCAAACATGTGTATATAATTAATTTATTTAATTATGAATTATATATACATGTGCTTTATTTATTATGCTATGTATCTATGCATTGTATTTGATTAACTCTTTTGGCCAGGCATTAGATCATCATTGTATTTAATTAAGCATACATCTAATGTGTGTTTACTAGATCATGATAGCATCTAATCTAAACATACATCCATGAGCATATATCCATCACATAATCATACATGAAAAAGTAGTACACATAAAGAACACCATGATGTCGATCAAAAATATCATATATATATATCAAAAATGTCATACATGCATGTATCATACCAATGTGACAAAATGTGGTTTATGTATATCTATATATCAATCTATATATCAAAAATGTTAGACATCAAAAATGATATGGTATACAAAATCTAGCTCTCATCCCCTAGGTGCATCGCTCCTTGAGCCCTATGGTGTTGAGGTGATAGAGTGTTGGATCGATGTGAAGGAGTGCTATCGATGAGACTGCGACACAGACATGCTTTGTGACTGTAGCCCTCAAATCTCTCTTTGAATCCCTATCACATCCTCTCGTAGTTGCATGACATGCTCCTATAGAGAAGCCTCCCACTCCTGGGCTTGTCGTAGCTCATCTTTGAGTTGCTATAATTGAGGCTCCTAAGGACTAGGGGGTGATATCCTTTCCACCTCTAGCTGCCTCTCGAGGTCATCAACCTAGCTCTATAGGGTGTACAATATTTGCATGATCAGTCACCACATACCAACAATCTCCCACTTAGAGATAAATCAGGCTCCACACCAAACAATCTCCCACTTGGAGACTGGTCCTGGACGACATCGTTACACTTGCAACTCCCACTGGATTACAGGTTTGGATGGTTTCTTATGTCCACCATTATCAGTCGTGAAGGCCAATAGAAATTGATGAGGAAATTAGTTTCTCTCATGTAACGTCCTTTGTGAACATATTTGTAGGATTCTCACTTGTGTGAACTTTCTCCAGCTTCAACTGTCCATCCTCCAAAACTGACCGGATGAAGTGGTATCTGAGCTGTATGTGCTTAGTTTTTGAATGCAGAGCTAAATTCTTAGCAAGATGAATGATACTCTGGCTATCAATGTACACAGGGATATCTTCTTCTTGTTGTCCCAATTCCTCCAGAAAATGTTGTAACCAAATCATCTCCTTCCTAGCTTCCATAGAAGCAACATACTCAGCTTTAGTGGTTGAAAGTGCAACAACCTTTTGCACCCTTAAAATCCAACTGACAACAATACCTCCTATAGTAAAAACATACCCTATATTACTCCTCATGCTATCAATATCACCCGCCAGATCAGAGTCAACATATCCTTTTAGAGAAGAATTTGTTCCTCCAAAACATAGTTTGAAGTAGTACCTCTCAAATATCGGAGAATCCATTTTACTACATTCCAATGTTCCATTCCTGGATTGTTCATATACTTGCTCACAACTCCCACTGCATATGCAATATCTGGCCTTGTGCATACATCAAGCTACCAACTGCCGATGCATATGGTATCTTAGATATTTAGTCTTTCTCCTCTTGTGTCTTTGGACACATCTCCTTAGTCAACTTAAAATGACTAGGAAAAGGTGTACTAATTGCTTTTGCATTCTGCATGTTAAACCTTTTCAACATCTTCTCTACATACTCACTTTGAGACAAAAATAGTTTTTTGTTTGTCCTGTCTAGTGTGATCCTCATACCAAGGATTTGTTTTGTTGCATCCAAATCCTTCATAACAAATGAATTTTATAATTTCTACTTAAGTTCATTAATATGTTGCATGTTATGCCCGGAAACAAGCATGTCATCAACATAAAGCAATGGGATAATATAGTTGTCATTACCCAATTTCTTAAAATAAACATAATAATTAGAATGACATCTTTTGTAACCTTGTTCAGCCATAAAACTATCAAATTGCAAATACCATTGCCAAGGTGCTTGCTTCAGGCCATACAAACTCTTCTTTAACCTACACACAAATTCCTCCTTACCCTTGACCTGATATCCCTATGGTTGTTGCATGTATATTTCCTCTTCCAAATCCCCATGGAGAAATGTTTTTTTCACATCTAACTATTCAAGATGCAAGTCTTCCGCAGCCACAAGACTTAGAATAGTTTTAATATAAGTCATCTTTACAACCAGAGAAAATATTTAATCAAAATTTATACCTTTTTTTCTGTGTAAAACATTTTACCATGAGTCTGGCCTTATATCTTTTCTTTCCTACATCTTTTTCCTTCAACCTGTAAACCCATTTATTTGGCAATGCTCTTTTACCTACAAGAAATTGGACTAAGTCCCAAGTTTGATTTTTCAACAAGGAATCCATTTCCTCTTTCATGCCTAGCTCCCACTGCTTTTTGGTATCTACCTGCATTGCTTCTTCATAACCTTTAGGTTCACCAGAATCAATCAATAATATAGAATAAATTATAGAGAAAATATTTCTAGAGGTCTAGCTATCCTTGTAGAATATCTAACACTTGCAGGAGTTTGTGGAATAACTTGTTATTGCTGAGCATCAAGTACCACTAGCATTTTTTTTTTTGGAATCTCATTCAGCACCACATATTCCTTTTTGGCCTATTCATGCTTCTTTTCTTGCAGTTGATCCTTATACATGACCTTCTCATTGAATATAACATCTATGCTCCTAATGATTTTATGATTTTCATAATCCCATAACTGATAACCAAATTCATGATCTACTCCATATCCAATGTAGGCACATTTTTTAGACTTAGCCTCAAGCTTGGTTCTATTTTCAATATCAACATGGACAAAAGCTTCACAACCAAAGCTTTTCAGAAATGAATAGTTTACCTTTTTACCCATCCATACCTCCTCTGGAATGCCCTCATCCAAAGGATTTGAAGGCCCCTTGTTTATTAAATAAAAAATGATATGTACAACATCTTCCCAAAAGTGTAAGGGTAGTCCAACATGCAATCTCATGCTCTTTGCATGCTCCATAATGGTCCTAGTCATCCTCTTAGACACACCATTTTCTTGTGGGGTTCTAGGAACTGTTTTCTGCCTACGAATTCCAATGTCTGAACAATAATTTCCAAATTCTCTACTGCAATACTCGCCTCCATTATCAAATCTGAGACACTTCAATTTTTTTCTTGTCTCATTCTCAACTAGAGCTTTCCACTTTTTAAAAGTTTCAAATATTTCTTATTTTTGTTTTAGGAAATACACCCATGTTTTCCTAGTTGCATCATCAATAAAAGTAACATAATAGCAAGAGCCACCAAGAGAAGATACCCAAGTTGGTCCTGATACATTTGAATGCACAAGCTCTAATTTCTCACTCTTCTTCTCTTTCCCAACTTTGAGAAATCAGACTCTTTTATGTTTTCCATAAACACAATTTTCGCAGAACTCCAAGTCAATCTGCTTCAAACCTAGTAGCAACTTTCTGGAGTGAAGGATCTTCATCCCTTTCTCACTCATGTGCCCAAGTCTATGGTGCCACAATTATGTTTATGTCCCTGTAGCAAGTGTTATAATTGTCTCAGTAGCAACTATTTCTATAGCAGCTAAGGTAGAATAAGTATTACCAGTACACAAATACAATGTTCCTACCTTTTCACCTTTAGCTACTACTAATGCACCTTTAGTGACCTTCCAGAATTTTTCTGAAAAGGTAACTATGCAGCCTTCACTACCCAGTTGTCCTACAGAAATTAAATTCCTTCTCAAATTTGGAACATGTCTTACCTCCTATACCAACCATTTATTCCCATTCTGCAACTTGACTTTTATATTTTCTTTTCCAACAATCTGACAAGGTTCATCATTGCCCAAATATACTTGTCCAAAATCACCTTGAACATAATCTACAAAATATTTCCTATGGGGTGTGGCATGAAATGAAGCCCCTGAATCTATTACCCAGGAATCATTAGCATTATCTAAACACAAAATTAAAGCATCCTGTAATTTATTACTTGCAACATTAGCTTCCTTACTATCATCATGTTGTTTGTCTCCTTGTTTTCCCTTTCGAGACCAACAATCCTTCTTCAAGTGTCTTGGCTTTCCACAGTGCTAGCAATCCATTCTTCCTTTGGATTTAGATCTTCCTTTCTTTGACTTCCCTTGTGACTTCCCACAATTTGTTGGGCTTTTTCCTCTCTCCTTTGTTCTTCCCCTGTTCTCTACAGTCAAAGCATTACCCGATGTTGAACTCTCACCTATGCTTTTCTATCGCATTTCCTCTCTAAGTATAACGCCAACAACATCATCAAATTTCAATGTATTTGAACCAGAGACAAAGTTACAACCACTACCAAGCTATTCCAGCTTTTTGGCAAAGAACATAAAATCAAGAGAGCCCCCACCTCTTCATCAAAATCCACTTTTACAAAAGTTAACTGATTGGTAATCATATTAAACTCATTTAAATGATCTGTCACAGATCCACCTTCAATCATTTTTAGATTAAACAAACGCTTCATGAGAAATACCTTATTTGAGGCTAAGGGTTTTTCATACAATTTAGCCAAAGCTTTCATCAAATCCTCTATTGTCTTGCTTCTATTATATTGAACGCCAAAGATGGTGCTAGGCACAACCAAATGGTTCCCAGTGCCTTTCTATCCAAAATCTCCCATTCTTCATCGGACATCACAACATCTTTCTTTGCTTTTCCTTGTAATGGCCACCATAGATCCTTTTGATACAAATAATCTTCCATCTACATCTTCCATAATTGATAATTCTAGCAGTTGAACTTCACAACCTTGAATTTTCCTTCTTCCATTACTCCCACCCAAATCTAGAGGTTTCCTACCAATCGATTGAAATACACGTGGCTCTGATACCAGTTGTTAGGATTCAAGTAGATTGGAGTAATAAACATTAACAATTATATGTAGAATAAATAACCCAGAAATAACAATGAAGAATAATACAAAAGAGATCAACACAGAGTTTTAACATGGTTCACCCAATATGGGCTACATCCGTAGAAACTCAACCATCTAATGATTTTATTATCCAGTGCAAAACAGATTACACCATGTAATACATTGATGAGCTCATCGATCATATGGATAGGATACTTAATTTTATTTTTTTTATTTAAATCTCAATAATCAATGCATATCCTCATAGTCCCATCTTTCCTCTTGACTAAAACAACTAAGGATGCAAAAGGACTAAAACTTGGCCTTGTGGTCCATATCTAGGAGCTCCTTAATAGTCTTCTCAATTTCTTCCTTGTTTCCCTAAGGATGGTGATAAGGTGTAATTATTATAGGTTTGGCTCCTTCTAATTCAATAACATGTTAAAACCATCTATCTAGTAGCCCTCCAAGATGTATATCACTAAAAACCTTATTTTACTTATCAAGAAGAGATTGAACATCAACATGATATGATTCTTACCATTAGGAGTAACAATAAGCATGAGTAAACATTAGGTAGCCCATGCAAATTGGTCATGATGGAAAATCCTCTCCATGCACTTAACTAAAAATACTTTGGGAGTATTATAGGACATTCCAAAAAAAAACACTTTCTTACCCTTTGAATAGAACATGAGCTCCATGGTCTAATTTTTTTTAGTAATATGACCCAAATCGTGCAACCACTAAACATCAAAAACTGCATCAATGTCTCCTATGCTAACAACATAGAAGTCATCTTTTACCTTATAG